>CP136064.1:222545962-223069720 GCA_032622095.1 Siphonodentalium dalli
ATAACACAATCAAACAATCACTATATTGGGTAATTAACCTTGCAAGTTGGTGAAGAAAAGCCAAAGGAAAAAAATGCAAACACCTGAAAACGTGTTTTCTCGACCATTGACCCATCCACCCACCCCGGAAATGTGTAAGGAATTTTGTTTTTTGCAGACCCCCACCCCGGTTTTCAGGGTATAAGCATCAGGAGTGTTCGATTCACTTGTACGCAAAATTTAAATCAGCATAAAAATTGGTATCATGTAGATAGAAGCATGCATATGCACATACGATATTTATAATAAGTTCACACAACACCACAATCAACAAAAAGCTTATTGTCTTGGCTCTATGAGAGGATGCTTCATTTCTATCATAAAGTTGTTTAGATTTTTAATTGC
Organism: Siphonodentalium dalli; assembly: GCA_032622095.1. NCBI lineage: Eukaryota > Metazoa > Mollusca > Scaphopoda > Gadilida > Siphonodentaliidae > Siphonodentalium > Siphonodentalium dalli. The sequence continues at coordinate 222,546,347 of CP136064.1, forward strand.
ATATTATAGCATCATACCCCCATATATTATAATGAAGAATAAAGCAGTCACAAATATTCCAGCCCAAATGAAAACAAATGTTGATATGCAAAGTGGTCAACTCAAGCAGGGAGCAATCATCTGGAATTAGGACATGGTGTTAAGCGATATGGTGGTCAGCTTTCACGTGGTTGTGAACCCATGACCCAGAGAACATCTCAGCCCAATGTTTCATTGATCAACAGGCATGACCTGGAACATCAAACATAGAAAACTATTTGTGGGTAGTTACCTTTCTAATTGACAATAATCATTAAATTTCATGCCATAAAAGTAAAGTAAATGAAGTTTTAATACCCAATAGATCGATGGTTCTTAAATATTGTGTCACAATAATCGCTTGTACGAAATTTCACAAAGAAATTCCTGACAGATTTTGAGACAATCTGTTTTGAATTACCCGGAAAACGTGCGTCTGACCCTTGAGGGCAATAACATGGCGGTATAATTGCAAACAGTTCCACAATTCATTAAAGAACAAATAATGAATTCTTGATTCGCTGTTCGTCTGACGAGGACGATGTGTAATTGCAGCCTGGACTTGGGTACAACCATGGTATTTAATTCCGAGTTCAAATAAGTAAGTAGCCCACAACGACTCCCACACGCGCCAACCTCTGCTGACCCCACGACCCAATTAGGACCATATCCCAAAGCCGCAATTCGTCACGGCATTCGACATTTCAAATCAAATCAGATACTTGAATCGCGGAACGAGTCCATATATTATATCGCACGTGACTTCGTGCATTATGAATGGCTGCACACTGTTGTACTATTTTACGATAGTTTCTCAGTAGGATTCCTACTCCTACTATTCTTGTTATAATTATTTTGTAACATACTTGTTTCGCGCAATAGGATTGCCGCCGATTGACACGGCCACTCTGAAACTATACCTTGTACGACACTTGTTGCAATATGGGTATATCATGAAACTTATTTGTGAATTTTAATGATCTTACAAATGTCCGATCATGGCTATCCTATGTATTTATTAGTTTGTCCGTTTCGTTGGCAAGCCCTAATGTTGTAATGCCAGTGAACGTTATTTATAACTTCCTTTTCCGTTTCATCGATGATGAACAGGTTAACTTCTGAAATTTCGCTGAAATGTGTTTGCTAATGAGTTATTTATAGAAATAAATGCATGAATTATAAAGAGATGCTGTTAAGACCAATATCCTTATTAGGAGTTTTTGGACAAGTTTTTGAAAATTGTGTTGCAAAGTATTTAATATCATATCTCCTGTCAAATAATATCCTAACCGAACGACAGTCGGGATTTTGCCAGCAGATTCAACAACATATCAGTTATGTGACATATACCATCACTTGGCGAAATCACTAGACGATGGATGCGACGCCCGCCTACTATGCTTCGACATCAGCAAGGCATTTGACAAAGTGTGGCACGATGGCTTATTATATAATCTATGCGCGGTGGGTATCATCGACAATCTTTTAAAGTGGTTCGGATCGTACCTCCGTGGAAGACAACAACGTGTAGTTATGGGATCCGAAGCCTCAAACTGGGGAACCATTAAAGCTGGAGTTCCACAAGGCTCTATACTAAGCCCTATCATATTCCTTGTTTTTATTCACGACATATGTAATATCCGCCTCTTCGCTGACGATACATCTCTATCTCTTTCGATAGAAGATCCGACTGTCTGTGCACTAAGATTACAACATGATGTCAAACGACTTGAATCCTGGTAAAACAGATGGCTCGTAAAATTTAATGTCTCAAAAACTGAAGCGTTAACTTGCACTAGGAAGAGAAATCTAATCGACCGCCCAACACTTTATATGAATAATGAACACATCACGGAAGTAAAACTTCATACACATCTTGGGGTCGTTTTAAGTAGCGACAAAAATGGAAACCCCACATAGATAATTTATTAAGCTCAGCGTGGAAAAGAATAGCCCTCATCAGAAAACATCGTTTCTCGTTGGATAGAGCATCACTAGAAAGATGCTACTTTACCCTGGGACGCACTGTATTAGAATACGCGTGTGTTGTATGGGATGGTTGCACGAAAGAAGAAACCGATGACATAGAAAAAGTACAATATGAAGCAGCTCGTATAGTAACAGGTGCAACCCGATATGCCAGTAACAAATCTCTCCTCGCGGAAACCGGATGGGGACTCTTCGCCGTACGGCGGAAATGTTTCAAGCTCCGTCTCTTTTACAAAATGATGTCCGGCCAAGCCCCTCCTTATCTGCGAAATCTAATACCCCAACAAACGTTGAAATAACAAATGTTAAAACCCGACAGGCTAATTCCCGAAGTTCGATTCCACTTCCTTCAAAAAATCTTTCATCCCCTCAACAATAGAACTCTGGAATAAACTCGACCCGAACGCAACAAGTTACGAGTCCCTTGCATCATTCACGAAGTCCTTAAACTGTACTAGAGAGGGAGTACCCCGACATTATTATGAAGCTATTACCAGGAAAACACAAACTAACCACACCCGCTTCAGACTCAACTGCAGTGATTTAAATTATCACAAATACACAAATTTCATCGCCGATCACCCATACTGTTTGTGCGGACAATTAGAGGACAACAACCATTACCTAATGAATTGCGATAAATATACATCTGAAAGATACTCACTTCTCCAGTCACTAAATGATATCTGCAACCTGACAACGCATAAGCTTCTTTATGGATGCCCCGAATTAACACCCAAAACCAACGCAAAAATGTTCAGAGAAGTACAGAAATACATCTCTAGGACAAAGCGTTTCGCCAACTAAGTTTGTATATCGCCATGTTACATGATCTAATACTGTCAAACTTAAAAGAACAAATGAATACTTAGCAATAACTCGCGCGAGTATCAATGCCGTACAGTCCGTTGGTACGAGGTCACCGAGTCATTTGAAAATACTAAAAACCACACCCGCCTCAGACTCAACTGCAGTGATTTAAATTATCACAAATACACAAATTTCATCGCCGATCACCCATACTGTTTGTGCGGACAATTAGAGGACAACAACCATTACCTAATGAATTGCGATAAATATACATCTGAAAGATACTCACTTCTCCAGTCACTAAATGATATCTGCAACCTGACAACGCATAAGCTTCTTTATGGATGCCCCGAATTAACACCCAAAACCAACGTAAAAATGTTCAGAGAAGTACAGAAATACATCTCTAGGACAAAGCGTTTCGCCAACTAAGTTTGTATATCGCCATGTTACATGATCTAATACTGTCAAACTTAAAAGAACAAATGAATACTTAGCAATAACTCGCGCGAGTATCAATGCCGTACAGTCCGTTGGTACGAGGTCACCGAGTCATTTGAAAACACTAAAAACCACACCCGCCTCAGACTCAACTGCAGTGATTTAAATTATCACAAATACACAAATTTCATCGCCGATCACCCATACTGTTTGTGCGGACAATTAGAGGACAACAACCATTACCTAATGAATTGCGATAAATATACATCTGAAAGATACTCACTTCTCCAGTCACTAAATGATATCTGCAACCTGACAACGCATAAGCTTCTTTATGGATGCCCCGAATTAACACCCAAAACCAACGCAAAAATGTTCAGAGAAGTACAGAAATACATCTCTAGGACAAAGCGTTTCGCCAACTAAGTTTGTATATCGCCATGTTACATGATCTAATACTGTCAAACTTAAAAGAACAAATGAATACTTAGCAATAACTCGCGCGAGTATCAATGCCGTACAGTCCGTTGGTACGAGGTCACCGAGTCATTTGAAAACACTAAGAACCACACCCGCCTCAGACTCAACTGCAGTGATTTAAATTATCACAAATACACAAATTTCATCGCCGATCACCCATACTGTTTGTGCGGACAATTAGAGGGCAACAACCATTACCTAATGAATTGCGATAAATATACATCTGAAAGATACTCACTTCTCCAGTCACTAAATGATATCTGCAACCTGACAACGCATAAGCTTCTTTATGGATGCCCCGAATTAACACCCAAAACCAACGTAAAAATGTTCAGAGAAGTACAGAAATACATCTCTAGGACAAAGCGTTTCGCCAACTAAGTTTGTATATCGCCATGTTACATGATCTAATACTGTCAAACTTAAAAGAACAAATGAATACTTAGCAATAACTCGCGCGAGTATCAATGCCGTACAGCCCGTTGGTACGAGGTCACCGAGTCATTTGAAAACACTAAAAACTCATTCTATCTGACATAACCCAATTTACTACTCTAATTTCTTTCCTATTCTTAACTTTTACCGCATTACCATTACTGATGATCTATCTCAGCAGCATTTCGAACGTGATGCGTTATTATTTCCTTTAAAAATAGACTCAAAAGACCCTCTTATATCTCACTTATATATCTATATAATATATATACCATATATAATAACACGTTAATGAAAAGAAGTGAAAAGAAATATGTTGGACGCTTTTGCGACACGAAGTTTATTCTACATGTACATATCTGAATCTATACAGAAACATAGGTAAGAGATACACCATCATTATCTATAAACATTAATTTATTCTTCATGCCTATACACAATGCCATTACCTGACGTACATATACCCACCCCACCTCGCGAGAGTAATAATCGGATACATGGAACGACAGTAATATTTGGATTAATGATAATATATCGTATGACACAATATTATATAAATCAGACAGTCGCTCTCTCGCTGGGTGGGATGGATAAAAACTGATTCCCGGAAACGACTCACATAAGCACTCACGCTTGATGTCGAATCCGGTCCATGATGTTATATTCTGATATGTTGTAATTTATGTTGTATTGTTCATGGAATAAATTCTGTTTAAACCAACAACATAGTTATGCTCCCATGCCATCGTAAAAAGTTTGCCGTAAAATCTGAGACCGATTTCCAAAATTAACGGTAAATCAAAATGTGACAAAATCAGACACAGAAATTGTGTGAGAATTGACACCAATGTTCGATGTAATATAATAAATAATGCATGTCTTGTCGTTGACTATGCGAAAATAGTGGTCCTTGGTGAAGAGTAGTCCCATTCCTCATCTCGTACCACTATTTTGGCATAGTCAACTCCAACCCATGCATTATCTATATAATATACATGTATACTATATATACGTTTTCTAAATGCATGTATAGTTCAACAATTTACGTGAGTTTAGTCTATAGATCGTGATCAAATGTATGGTCTCCCAAATGCATGCCTGTGAGAAGCTTGAATGCCTTAACTCTATCTGCAGTCACCACTGACTCCGGTAAATTGTTCCATAAGGGGATTATTTTCTGTGATAAAACGTACTTCCTGGTGTCTCTGTTTTTCCGATGTACTTACAGACTTAACGAGTGTCCTCTCGTGCTCCCATAGGTTGATACCGCGGAACTTCCTGATTGCCACGGATAGCTCCAGAAAATGATGGATGGCATAGTAGGGTGTCATTTTATATTACCACTGTCTTGATTGTGCACCAAAATGACGCCAGTGGAGATGTTCTACTCATAAAGAGTGAATTTTGATTTATTTAATCATTATTTGCAAAGAAACAAAATAGATGGTTGTTGTTTCTTCAACTGGGTTCAGGATTCGTAGCGACACTCAGATGTCTCACGTTGGCGGGATAAAATACTGTAGTCAAGGGAAAATATCCAAAAATAACTATTAGTATGAGCACGAATATTTGAAAAGTATCGCACATTACACAAAATGTGGAGTCAGCATTATATATAGGTCACGTCCTCACAATTGAGAGAAGCATTGGACATTTCGATCCTATCGAACAACATATCCTCTCACAAATACGCACATAATGGACCTATAATGAGAATACGTACATAATGTGATTATTTGATTCTGAAATAAGCAGATAATGGAGTCATAGCCGTTATTTTTGTTTTATGGCGCGGGCCACAATGGTAACACATGAAAGAGCCTACAAATGAAAAAGTCGTGGGTTGGCTTAGTTGTGTCATTGTCCGCACATAATCTGCTTAGAATTGCATCATTATGAGTCGATAATGTGACTAAAATACTCTAATTTTCAGAACATTATCGACTCAAAATGAGGCCATTCTAAGCAGATTACCTAACTGCAACAAGTTCTTTATACGCAGATAATATGCGGGTTTTCGTGGGAACAGGCTGACACGAACGACTGGTACACAATAATATCCCGTGCCAAAATAATTTCAATTCTATATTCTTTCGTGGTTCCTGGTGATTTTCCATTTCTTTAAGAGTAGAACTACAATTTATTTCCCACAGGGGCACGCCGTACTGTAAATGATCGTCGTGTGCTACACATATACATGTGAACGGACAATGATATGATATGATATGACTGCAGTCAGGTCAAATTTGCAAACAGAGTATCGTCATAATGCACAGACTTAATTTTATTCCTTGGTGAAGATTTAATAAATTATTTTAAAACAGAGCATTACGATGATCTGTCATTGTAGCGAAATAGAAACAACGCATCATTACTCATTCGAATGTCCCGAATACAATACGTATATAATTGTATCCGATCAGCTCCAACTGGATTACATCCTCACTTTTTCCAGTCTTTCTCTCGCCCTCTCTCTCTCTCTCTCTCTCTCTCTATCGTTCTCTTGATCTTAATATATATCTCTCTCCTGCATCACACGGCATTATTACCATTATAATATTTCCTTTCCTTACCACCCGACCCCCTCTTACTTAATAAGTGGGGTGCGAATCAAAAGGGCAGCAAATTATGTTTAATCCCTTTCCAATCAATCCATCTTATACCATTCTATGTATTACTTTCAAAACTTTTGTTAAATGTTCATATATGTTATATGAGCATTTGTATCTCTTATTATTATGGTATATTTTATTGTAAATCCCAACCAACGGTAAATACAGAATCTGGACATAATTGAAATATAGACAATAGGAAAAATAATGGGGATGGGAGCACCAAGTTATTTCAATTTAGAAAATGCTATTCTCCCCAACGGATGAACTGATTAACGAATGCGGGTTATAACCGAAGCTTAATTTGAAATCAATATCCAAAATAATCAAAGGGATAGTTCAAGGATGAAACAAATTTGAAGAATAATGAATAATAGAGATTCCGCTTGTAACTTCTGACGTGTAGCTTGTAAGTTAAATGGGAGCATGTGATAGCGACAATTAATACGAGACAACTCAAACAAATGCCTGCAATTAGGAAACAACTCGTTACCTACAGTATATCACTACATGTTACAATGGGCATAATGCTGTAGCGGTTGAAGTCAAAAGAGCTTATGGCAATCGGCTGAGTTATATCGTGGTTTAAATTCGAAGGATCAATCACTATAGTATATTATATAATATCTAACCCTGAGTTATCTTCCAAACAAAATAAACCATGTTTATGATCGGACATTTTCGTAAAATGGCGGCTTAATGCCTACACGTTACATCTCATAACCCACAATCGGAATGTTGGGTGCAGGTGTATAGGTTATAACTCGACAGGTAAAAGCAGGTACATCACACCAGATTACCACGTGATAGATATAAAGGGTAATGGGCTAGTTTCGTCTTTAACAAGGTTAACATATATGGTATCACTTTCTTCATTTATCAACAACAGATAGCACAGATATTATGATTCTTAGCACATAGTGGGTAGGATGTATACGTTTTATATTTGAGATTCTCTCACACCACTGGATAGATAGTCTTAACGACATAGTATGTCCTTTTTTCAATACTGCAACTGATATTTTACCACTCTGCCACTACATCCACTTGAATGTATCATTAAACTATTAGGCCGGATTCTTCATCTCCGGTTAAACATTAGTGTTTAAACCTGGTTTATACCTACATTGACGGTCCAGCCAAACCGGTCTAGGGGACGTTTGTGATTGTTAAAAAAAATATTAATAATTCACAACGAGTTGATCGTATTATCAAACCTTTCATGCGGCTGAGTTCGGTAGTTGAATCATACACTTCTAAGCGGCCAAATTTATTTTAATATAGCTGATGTTGCAGAAATGTGAAAAGGGTACACAATTTCGGAATTGGAGTCTGGATTTATATTGACCGACGCCTTTTCTTTTGATTGGGCTATTTGGTCAGTTTCTCATTTCTTTGTCAATATTTGTCAGGATCACGGAGACCGTAAGACTGGACAAATATTTTTATCCAGTTCGCAAAGAGCGTAATCCTCCACAGAAATGTTTATCCAGTCTCGCACGAGAGCTTAGATTTTTGCTTTCATCATCCCTCATATTCCTCATAGATTCGAATGTCGATAGTTCGATCAGCGAGGATTGGTGTTGGTTATTGCTAAAGTAAGCAGAGTCCGGTCCAGCTGGCGAGTTATTCTTTGGCACCCAGACAGCTAGATTATATGTTTGATAATGGTGCGCATAGCATGATGTTATAATTCGTATGATATAACATAGACCATGCTTCCTTTATTCGCGCCTGCTCAGGCTGGCTGTGTTGATCTGCCGTATATGTTTCCGCAGATTCCATCTATGGCTATTCAAACACTTAATTTACGCCCAAACCCGGGGACGGATGTCAGCGTAGTTATACATCAGATATGCGCAGAAAGTCAGCCCCAGTGTTCAAGCTTGATTCGATAAGATATGATAGGTTGTTCACATATGAACACAAGGAGTCTGTGCCTAATGCATCTTAATAGACATGTATCCAATAGAGCCAATTGAAGAGTGTCATTGTAGAGGCTAAGCTCCATAGGTTGAATCGTGCCAGAGAAACAACATTATATTAAGATGCAGCTCGAGCGAGCTATACAAGCATTGTTATATATAACAAAGCTACGTTCCGTTTGGTAAACACAAGGTTACATTTAAAAATAATTTTCCGTTTCCAGGAGGTGTTCTAATTTTAGTATAATTCTGTTATTTTCTGCGTGAAAAGCTAGATAGATCGATAGATAGCTAAATAAATATTTTTTTGTATATCACTTGATATATACCAGGATAGAACGACGACCGTTTGGTTATCACAATGTGCATGATTAAGCGATCCAGATTATAACAATCGTGGTACAAAAAGCAGTAACGTTATAAATGACTTTATATTTCTGATAAGTTGCATATCAGTTGAACCCGGATGCCATCCACTACCCATACTAAGACTAAGAGGTGGTTTAGCCCATGCTGAACACATATGTTTCCTGTAGACTCAGTAAATGGGTGACAGTATGACATCCAGGTAAAAGGGCGGACAGATACACATAGGCATGTGTAAAACCAGAATGAGTTAATGAGGAGCAGTGACCGAATAAGCTAAAGTTGATGCCTACATTTTGTTAAACACTTCAGAGATTTATAGAATCATAAAATAAGTTGAGATTGGTCTATCAGGTGGCATCAGGTGGAATGCACAAAAACGCCGATCGCGATCCACTTATTTCCATTGTAGTCCACCGGTTTAACGCGATATAACAAACTCTTCACGACATTGTACAACTCGGAGAAAGTGAAAATTGTATGTTTAAAACAGTTACTAAATTAAGGGGATTTAATATTTATAAATATTTTCTTCCACCTTCTTTAATCTCATGTACATCTCTCCTTTAAGTTGCCTATTCCATTCTTTAATATTTACTGTAGGAATTAATGTTTTGATGTATTGGAACCATAATCTAGTTTCTGTAAAATGAAAACTCTGCTCCAAAGAGCCCTACGGATAGCAAGTGATATTTGAAGAGTCCAGATCTAAGCTCACAAGGAGACTAGTCACTTAACAGGTGTGAATCTAAGAGAAATGTAGGAAGGTGCTGTTTTATCACACACCTTTCTGATAAGGGATAGTTTTCTCAAAGCAACCCTCTTCTACTGGAAGCATCTTTGTTTGATTCATCAAAACCAACCACTTTATCTTTGTATAGATTTAGCATAAACTTAACCCTTTACCCAACAAACCGGCCAAAACCGGCCAAATAAGCTTCAACAGCCTAAAATATCTTGGGTCTGTCTCAATAAAACCATACAAATATGGATATCATTGGAATCGGCTCATTGACCACATTGTGATGGTTATAGTTATGCCCTGTGCCAATGCATTCTCTTATATATGCGAGTCGACCATAGGTCGCCTCGCATATATAAGAGAATGCATTTTTCTTACATTCTTTAACAATTTTATAATTTTTAATGTGTTAAGCCAGTGCATTCTCTTATATATGCGAGCCGACTTATGGTCGACTCGCATATATAAGAGAATGCATTGGCACAGGGCCGTTCTGTTGGGTAAAGGGTTAATAGACCGATTTTGAACCGCTTGATTAACATATCCTCGCGCAAATACGCACATAATCGACGTACACTGTGAAATAGGTCTCATATCCGTTATTCAGTTTTATGGTGCCGGCCACTGTGAAAACACATGTTAAAAAGCGTACACCTGAAAGTCGTGAGTTGCTTATTTATGCCAGTGTCCGCACAAAATCTGCTTAGAATCGCCTCATGATGAGTCGATACTTTGCATAAAACGCTCTAATTTTCAGCGCATTATCGACTCATTATGAGGCGATACTAAGCAGACTTTCTACCTAAAAATTATATTATAAGTAGATAATGTGCGGGTTTTGGTCGCTAATTCAAAGCTTCCACTGATAGAGTACTTTGCATTATCTGATACCATGAACAAATCAATTAGAGTTGATGAGTTGTCATTACTCTTGTGTTGTCTTTTAATAGTTAGGTTTATTGGTCCTTCTTTTGGACAAATCAGTATTAAAGTCACCTAATATAACCGTTTCTTCTAGGATAAATTGTTTCTATTCTCAAAATAATTCCAATTTATTGCCAAATTATATCTGGTCTCGAGGCCAATAGCCGGCTCCAATTAATATGGGCTTAGTCTTGTGAAGCATAAGATCAAACCAATTAATTCAAATTCATTGTTATCAAGATCACATCTAGGATTATATGAAATGTGTTGTGGATGTTTATGCACCCCCTGTTTAACTTTGACCCTTTCGACAGTTTGAATAATTGGGTAAATTCAATTCCTCATTTTCGATATTAGGATCAAGCCAAGTTTCATTTATAGCTAATTTAGGAGGTTGGATCTCATTCGATTATCAATTCCAATTGCTCCATCTTTGGAATCAAACTTCCGACAGTTTATGTACATAAATTCCAGTCAATTGGCTTTAAGCTATGTAATATACAAAACACGATACTGAATTGGCCCGTTTGGGAGAGACCACGTCGTTGAGGCCCAAAGGCTCTATCTTTGCAATCAAACTTCGACAGTTTCTGTGCATAAATTCCAGCCCGTTTGGCTTTAAGCTATGTAATAGATAACACGTGACTGGATTGGCTCGTTTGGGAGAGACAACGTCGTTGAGGCCCGAGGTCCGAAACGGCGTGGTCTGTCCCAATGAGCCAATTTAGTCGAGTGTTTTATCTTGCTTAAATCATTTACACCACAATGACACGGGCATTGTGATCAATGAACGATACCATAAGTCCGTGAGTAATATATGAGTTGTTTGAATCCCACATGCTTGGTTAAAAACAGTTAATACTGCTCGCTTTCGTCAGTATGCATTGAATTGAATTTCTATCACTATCAAACAGCTCGCATATCTAATAGGAAAAATATAATGTTACGCAAAACCGTACAAGTACTGGTGGGTCGAAGGTTTTTAGTCGAGTTTTTTTCTCTCCAAAACTCGACTTATAGTTTGATGAGGGACGGGCGGGCGGACAAAAAAAATTGGTGTGTGAGTACATATCCATGCACGTAAGCTGCAGACAAAAAAATCGGGTTCGTCCGCACATTTATTACAGAGTTATGGCCCTTTGGAAATTTGGTATATAGGTGTCTCCCAAGAATATCTCGGACGAGTTCGAAAACCGGCCTGGTGCGATAAAATTTGATAGAGTTATGGCCCTTAATTAGTCATTTTTCACGAATTTTCAGCTCGTTAGCGCGATAACTTCAACAAACGTTATCCGATTTGATTGAAATTTGGTATATAGGTGTCTCCCAAGAATATCTCGGACGAGTTCGAAAACCGGCCTGGTCCGATAAAATTTGATAGAGTTATGGCCCTTAATTAGTCATTTTTCACGAATTTTCAGCTCGTTAGCGCGATAACTTCAACAAGCGTTATCCGATTTGATTGAAATTTGGTATATAGGTGTCTCCCAAGAATACCTCGGACGAGTTAGAAAACCGGCCCGGTCCGATACAATTTGATAGAGTTATGGTCCTTAAGTAGTCATTTTGTACGAATTTTGAGCTCGTTAGCGCGATAACTTCAACAAACGTCATCCGATTTAACTACAATTTGGTATATAAGTGTCTTCCAATAATATCCTGGACGAGTTCGAAAACCAGCCTGGCCCATTAAAATTTGATAGAGTTATGGCCCTTAATTAGTCATTTTTCGTGAATTTTTAGCTCGTTAGCGCGATAACTTCAACAAACGTCCTCCGATTTGTTTAAAATTTGGAATAGACATACTTGCCAAGAATATTTCGGACGAGTTCGAAAACCAGCCTGGCCCGATAAAATTTGATAGAGTTATGGCCCTTAATTAGTCATTTTTCGATTTTACCTATTAATTAGTCTACCGATACTGATGCACACCAATTGGCGGTAGCCACCGGCGGTAAGCCACCGAAAACGGGACACAGCATCTCTGATGCCACCTCTTGTTTGTTGTTGTTGAGCACCAAATGGCATTACAATAAGTAAGATGTGGAATAACGAGTATGGAATAGAGAGTCTTCACAGTATCCCTGGGTATAAATTCACTGACCTTTCTCAAGACACCTATATTTCTAAATAGTTTTTTTTGTATTGTGTCCACATGCATATCCCAGGATAATGTTTCTTCTATATTGATTCCAAGGTATTTAGTGTTACTAATCCTGTGTATCTGTATGTCATTAAGTTTTAGTTCGGGAAGGGCATTTTCTTTGTTACAGCGATCTGAATTCGTAAAAAGCATATAATTTGTTTTGTCCAAATTCAATGACAATTTGTTTACAAGGAACCATTTATTCATTTTTCAACTTCTTTATTAACCACCTGGTATACCTTACTCATATCTTTGTCAGAATAAATTGCATTTGTGTCATCAGCAAATTGTATTAGTTTTAGTTCATTGCAGACTTTTTGTAGATCATTCATATATACAAAGAATAGGAGGGGCCTAATATATACCCTTGTGGAATCCCACAGGTTACATTAGTTTGATTAGACATATGTCCATCGAACTGTACTGATTGTTTTCTGTTTGTGTCAGGTAGCTATGAAACCAATTCAGTGCAACCCCACGACGGGTTTTGGTCGCTAATTCAAAACTTCCACTGATAGAGTACTTTGCATTATCTGGTACCATGACCAAATCAATTAGAGTTGATGAGTTGTCATTACTCTTGTGTTGTTTTTTAATAGTTAGGTTTATTGGTCCTTCTTTTGGACAAATCATTATTAAAGTCACCTAATATAACCGTTTCTTCTAGGATAAATTGTTTCTATTCGCAAAATAATTCCAATTTATTGCAAAATTATACCTGGTCTCGAGGCCAATAGCCGGCTCCATTTAATATGGGCTTAGTCTTGTGAAGCATAAGATCAAACCAATTAATTCAAATTCATTGTTATCAAGATCACATCTAGGATTATATGAAATGTGTTGTGGATGTTTATGCACCCCCTGTTTAACTTTGACCCTTTCGACAGTTTGAATAATTGGGTAATTCACTTCCTCATTTTCGATATTAGGATCAGGCCAAGTTTCATTTATAGCTAATTTAGGAGGTTGGATCTCATTCGATTATCAATTCCAATTGCTCCATCTTTGGAATCAAACTTCCGACAGTTTATGTACATAAATTCCAGTCAATTGGCTTTAAGCTATGTAATATACAAAACACGATACTGAATTGGCCCATTTGGAAGAGACCACGTCGTTGAGGCCCAAAGGCTCCATCTTTGCAATCAAACTTCGACAGTTTATGTGCATAAATTCCAGCCCGTTTGGCTTTAAGCTATGTAATAGATAACACACGTGACTGGATTGGCTCGTTTGGGAGAGACAACGTCGTTGAGGCCCGAGGTCCGAAACGGCGTGGTCTGTTCCAATGAGCCAATTTAGTCGAGTGTTTTATCTTGCTTAACTCATTTACACCACAATGGCACGCGCATTGTGATCAATGAACGATACAACAAATCCGTGAGTACTATATGAGTTGCTTGAATCCCACATGCTTGGTTAAAAACAGTTAATACTGCTCGCTTTCGTCAGTATGCATTGCATTGAATTTCTATCACTATCAACCAACTCGCATATCCAATGGGGAAAATATTATGTTACACAAAACCGTACAAGAACTAGTGGTAAGTTTCCTTTACTTGGAATTTTGTCGAGGAAATAAGATTGAATCTAGAATAATAGTCGATTCGCGATAGTTCTGATTGCAAGATATGTTGTAATATATGTATTTGTGCCCGGTTTTGAATTTTGGTCGACGATAAAATGGCCATTTACTGTGAATATTACAGAGAGTTTTGAAAACATGCTTTTTCTCATCGTTTGGTGTCAAAACGGATTGAACAATTTTAGTTAGAGAAAGGGGTGACCTATTTCATGAACGTGGGCAGAGACTTCGTTGGGAGAGGCCAAATTTCGAAATAGATCACCCCGTTTTATCAATTCTCAACTTGACTAATTGTCATTTAATGCCCTCCTCTTGATACTGAATTAGAATTTTTCAATTGGTACCCAAGACCCCAAAATAAGATCAATTCAAAAAGCCGACATTAAGCTGGATCTGCAATTTAAATTTGATTACTTGACATTGTCTATATAAAGAGCGACCGAGATTATGCTAGTGTCCAAATTTGAATATTATATTTCTGCATAATTAAAGAAATCAGATACATTTGATTTCCAGTATGCATCCTTTCATTTGTTTTCTTTTGTGTATATTGAAACCACCGCACCATAGAGAAAACCCGACCATACATGTGTTATATATAGGTGCCGTTTTTATCTGTTTTAATACACCGGGGTTGTATATATTCTTATATGTATCATGATATTTGCGCGCGTCCTGATTTGCTATGTGGCGGCCAATACCCACATGGCCACCCATGTTGGACCGGGTATGGCAATAATACTGGCGCCAGTTTCATCGCCGTGCATCCGCACCCTTCAGAACACCACTCCTTGTCACCAGGTGCATCTTGATTTTGACTTGAGATTGAGACCGCTGGCGCCGGGGTTGGTTCCGCCTCCCGCCTTGCTCGCTTTGCATGAGAATCGTAGAATTTGACGGACCACACGAACTTTACTTTTTGGACATTTTCTATAATTCTGTTCACTGACGAATCTCTTCCAGAAACAACCCCACGACGCTTCTGTGTTAAATGTTGACACTGTAATTAACATTGTTTCCTTTCTTGATGTCTTTGGTGTTGCTGTCCCAATTTGCCTATTTAATAATTTATCAACATTAGCCTGTACTAGTATACATGCTGCCACTTTTGCAGCTACCTGTTGCAGATTTTGACTTGCAGTTTATTTCAGCATTTACTATTGTAAGATGGTGATACTGTCAGTGGAAATGCCTACCCAAATGTTTCACTTCTGCAGAATTGTTCATAGTTTTCGGTGAATGTCAGGAGTCATTTTTCACCTGGAGGGGGTGAATGTTATAGGTCCGTTTTATCTGTTTTAATACACTGCGGTTGTATATATTCTTTTATGTATCATGATACTTGCGTCCTGATTTGCTATTCTAGCCTTATATGGGTTAACTGACATGTGTGTCTGTGTATGCGCGTGAGAGCGAGCATGAACGATAGTGTCACATGCACTCTGATTAGCACTCACCTGTTACTGGCGGGAAAATTAGCGCAGGCTGGGGTCATTCGTTAATTAGTTTTTTAAATGGTCAGACGCAGCTATTCGATTACCAATTTTAGATATATAATGAAATGCAGATTTCATTTTATGGACTATCTTTAATGGTTTTAATATTCGCTGCTGTGATGTGATGATTATGTTGGTGCCTTTATGATTTTAAATACACTTTATTAACCCTTTCATTTGTGTGTTGGACTTACTATCTACGTTAAATCCAGCCGTACAACACATGTATATTACTTTATGTGAATCGGCGAGTTGAATTCAATGAAGTGTCGGAATTTGAGTCTCAACAATTGGATATTTGTAATATGCAACGGTTGGATATCCATGATATACAATTGTCACATCCAGATATCCAACGCTTGTGGTAATTACACATCAGGACAACGTGCCCACTGTACATTCGTCAGGATAGACACCTGCTACAGATATTGAATTGTATTTGGAAGCGAATGTTCTTGTATTTGCTATATTATATTATTATATATATTTAACAACTCATTAGACATCAGTTAGTTTATATGCCCTTTACATACAATAACACAAAAATCACAATAAAAAAACAATTGGTCAAAAACAAGAAATTAAAATACGGACTAGGAGATTGTTTTTAATGTGCTTCGTTAAAACTATACGCAGTTGTAAAAAGAATAATAGCCATTGCACTGACATATCTGGAAACGGAAACTGAAAGTCCTGACGTGCTCTTTAATCAGAATGCGAGTGATTCTTGCACATCAGCCGTGCACAGTTGTTAACTAAAGATGTGTACCCCCGTATTCAACATGTTATTCCTAAAAGTTACCATTACAACATATTGGGCACTGAAATTATGTCAACAAATTGAAGATGGGGTCAGCGTCTCGTGTTTTTTGAAACTGAATAGAAAAAATAAGGTTTATGTGCAAAAGATTAGCTGGGTTCATCTTGGTGGAGTTATTCCCCATTTTTATTACTTTTTGAATATTCTGTCAAAAATGGAGACTGGGAAGTACTAATTTGCAGCTACTCACAATTGCGAGCTTTTATCCAAAGTAAAAAAAAAGTTGAATAACTCGGCCGCTATGAGAAAACGTTCAGAAATGTTTGGACGACCGAACTCCAAATCACATGTGCACAGGTTCGCGTGATGATTTACCCCTGTAGCAATTTTATTAAAATTGAACAAGAAACATTATGAGGAAAAAGTCCGGACAAAATTTTGTCCGCGAACGGACAGACAGACAAGAGCTTATTGCAGTATACCTCCACAACTCGTTACTGGGGTATAATAAGGACATCCTGTCGTTGCATATTCCCTTGCGTAATGTTAGTCAGCAAAGGGTTCAGACTGTCAACACGCGAGATCACAAGATATAATACAGCGCGATTCATTGCCTCTTGGCTTAGATGGCAACGAACAAGCCACAGGCACCGTAGATGGGAGTAGTATGTTTTGAGCATGTTAGAGACCATGCTGTCCATTGGCATATGAGAGTCAAAATACGCTCCCAGATTACGAATACCAGAGCACGAAGAAACTGTTGAGTCTCCAAGTCGAAGAATGAATTGCTCATCTGTGTTGGTGGATAGAGACATAAATATCGAGATCCCACGACAGGAAATCCTGATTTATCGTCATTTAGCTTCAGTTTATTACTCTGCATCCCGCTTTTGACATCTACATAACAAGCATCTATTGGTTGAATTGCTTCAGAGTGTCCGTCAACATCCTCACGAGAATACTCGATGTAAATCGGTGTATCATCTGCATTTAAATGTCAATGGGTAGAGTGACGACTCAATATGCACCGATAGGCCAAGTATACACCACAAATAAAAGCGGTCCAATGATTTATCCCTGGGGCACACCACGTAAAGAGCAAAATCGGCGGAAACGAACTTCCGAATCACAACTTTGAGCTGTCTATTTGGCAGATACGATTCGAACCAACACATAGTGGTTCCTCGAATACCAATTAGTTCACTGAGGGTTTCCGATGGACGGTTTGGTCTACTGTTCTAATATAAATTACAAAAGACTTTTTTGCAAATAACAAGTCTGCTCTTTATTGTGCAAAATCAGCAAAGAGGCATATCACAAACAGCTGGTTTAAGACTATTATTCCTGCGTCAAAACAGAGATTAAACCCATTATTGTGGGGGGGACACTCTGAAAGCATGGAACAATACCTCATACATGACATGGATTTAACATGAATCAATTTGTATCATGACAAAATAATATAATGTACAATGTTCTACTCGTGCGTATATATCAGAATCTATCTGTTTTTGCCTTTATTGTATGCTATACGTTTTGTATAATATATTTGTTGTGGAACCATGCGCTGAAAGCAACTTGGCTAAAGTGATCTCTTTCACTCATAACGCCTAAGGCGTAAACAGATTTCTGTTGTAATACTTCTCACTCAAAATTAACCTTGATAAATCATGCAGTCACCGAATGTGCACTCAACACAGTGATCAGTCAATTGTTATCACTCGTATCCATATGGACAAACGTTTTGATACTATTCTTCGAAACGTACAAAACATTTAATCGTACGTATCGAATGCCGCACTCGGGTCCATCGTCAGAAGCAGCACACATCAACCCGGCAGCCCGCTAAAGCGGGCGTGACGTAATTTACGCTCATCCCCGCAGCCCGCTTTAGCGGGAAGAGCGCAATTGTCGGGAATAATACAATATTTCAAGAGATATACAAATGATTTTATTGGTTAGCGACTTGTTATCTTTTGGGTGATATTCGGCATCAAAACTAATTTATCGGTGCACACGAATACCTAGCATGTACGCGATTAAGAGACTTTCCGGGCCTATAAATATAGACAGCAGCTGTATGACGTCACGATTACTATTTTGGGTTTTCCTAAAATCGATGACGCAATACTACCGACAGGTGTACATGGTGTTTTGAGTCACATTTCCATTTTGGTTTATTGTTTATCAAAAAACTTACCGATACAATTATTATTATTATGTTTATGAAATAAAGAAGATAATGTTGACCTTTCTAACGATGTTTTATTTGTGGTATCCGTCTAATGTCTCCTATTTTCGACGCAATGTTACGGAAATCACCGTGCCGCACTACGGCGCGACTTTAATAATAATAGCTGCACGTGCATATTATAAACATGAAATCGACATTCATAATCATTTTGGGAATCGAATCAACACAAATTGAAGCTGAAGGTCACATGTTAACGATCATAAAACATTCAGTTTGCCATACCCGACATCACTCTAAAGGTAGTGTTGAAGCAATATGTCAGGGACACATAATTTTTCTTAGGCAAGCTGATATCCAGGGTTCTGGGACATTTATATCTGTACTAGCTGGTGGACCCGACTTCGTCCGGGCTGTTTCCCCTCTGCTTTTCGGCGATTTGACCTTGAATTGACTATTTTGAAGGTCAAGGTCAGGTCGGGGTCACGATTTGACCCGTCCAAAACACTCCCTGGACAAAAGTACCCGTCGAAATCCGTCCGGTTTTACCCGATCTGACCTTGAATTGACCATTTTGAAGGTCATATCGGGGTAACGATTTGACGGTTTTGGTCCGTCCAAAACAAAGCAGCACCCTTATGATGGCATACAGATAAAGCCTCTCGGCGATGAGTCAAGAGTTACGATTTAGTGCAAGTACATTATTTACGCGATGCGTCGAAAACGGAAACATAAGACGATCGATGGAATCAACTAATAAGTATTGTTCCCGGGCAATACAAAATATCTTATGACTTGCAATAAATCTCTCCTCATAGTCCACACCCTGGGGCATAACTGGGAATTAGTGGGAGAATGCTTCAAGCCACGGCTAAAACAATTGCTTATCCTTTAAATTTACTCTTCCAAAAATCATTCGATACCACAAAATTTCCATCTATATGGAAAAAGGCAAATGTTGTTCCCATCTTTAAAAAAGACGACCCTGCTGATAGTAAGAACTATCGCCACATGCATTGGAAAGATATTCGAAAAAGTTGTCTTAAAACAGATCAGGAAGTTCTTTAATGAAAATGAACTAATATACTCACGCCAATCGGGTTTCATGCCAGGGCAAAGTACATCTCATCAACTCATAGATCTATATAATCACCTGTGCCAATCTCTCGACAATGGCTTATATACGTGCTCTACTTTCTGTGATATATCGAAGGCATTCGAGAGAGTTTGGCACAATGGATTGGTACATAAACTGTCTAGTTATGGAGTGCGAGGGAAACCATTGAAATGGATCGAAAATTATCTAAGTAACCGCCAGCAGCGCGTGTTAGTAAACGACAGCTTTTCTGATTATGAGATCATCCCAGCGGGCGTCCCTCAAGGCTCAATTTTAGGACATTTTCTATTTTTAGTCTACATAAATGAGCTACCAGACAACATCAGTTCCGTGACCAGAATGTACGCCGACGATACCTGTCTTACAAATAGCCACCACGATCTGAATGAGTTAGCACGGATTATGAATATGGACCTTGAAACCATAGCAACATGGTCAAAACATTGGCTGGTCAGCTTTAATCCCTCAAAAACAATGGGATGTCATATTCATTGATTGGCACCTCTGGTGATATCCCTAATTTAACTTTTAATAGTGACACAATATTATTTGTTGAGACACACAAACACCTTGGTCTTGAGCTCCAATCAAATATGTCGTGGAACAACCATATAAATGCAACTATAAAGAAAGTAGCATCCCGCTTATCACAACTTAGAAAATTTTAATTCCAACTCGACAGGAAAACATTAGAAAAAAAATATAAAACATATATACTGCCTCTATATGATTACTCGGATGTAGTCTGGGCATGCGCACCAAAATATCAATTGGATAAACTTGACCGATTACACATTGATGCAGCCAGAATTGTCAGCGGCCTCACGCGTTCAGTATCAGATACAGACATTATGGCAGAAGTCGGCTGGCCCCCGCTTAGAAAAAGGCACGAACTTCATAAATTACAAACTATGTATAACATTGTAAATCAGAGGGCCCCTACTTACCTCACTAAAATAATACCACCCAGGGTAGCCGATATATCCGAGTATGAATTCAGAAACTCCGAATTTGTTTACACATACTTCAGCAATACCGAGCACTACAAAAAGTCATTTTTTCGCTCAACAATAAAAGCGTGGAACGACATGCCTTCCGCAATAACAGAAGCTCCGACGATTTTCGATTTTAAAGATTATCTTAGAATAATTGATCCCACCGCTAGACCTCCAATATATTTCTACACAGGTCATAGGAAATATAATGTATTGCACGCCAGACTAAGAAACTATTGTAGTGATCTTCAGTCTGACAAATTTCAGAATTAGATTGCAGGAAGCCCACGTTGTACGTGCGGCAACCAGTGTGAATATGCCTATCACTACTTCTTTATGTGTCCCCACTACCAGTCAGAACGAACTGAGATGTTTCATATGCTACACAGAGAAGGAATTAAATTAACGCACATGAACAATCTACTTGCTGGCCTCCCGAATGCTCATAACAAACAAAATGTGAAATTGTTCAAATTAGTCCAGCATTTTATCGCGGAGACTAAACGTTTCTAGTTAAATTTCAAGATGAGAAAATAGTTTATCAATTATCACATGTTTTCCTTTCGCCTCAGCATAGAATGCAAACTCGGCGTTGGGACCCCCCCCCCCCCCCCCCCACCAATCACTCTCACTGACTCACTCTCATAAATAGGTTACTTATTGTGCCATTTTGTTAAACAAATTGTTTGTATCAATGTATACCGGAGTGGGGCTCATTAAGTTTTGTAACTTGTGCCCCAATCCATTTTGTATTATACTACAAATAAAATGTTTTTAAAACAAACTGGGAAGTGAAGACATAATTTTAGAAGGCATCGCAAGGGATGAATTGACGCCGACGTTATTTCGAGTGACAATAATGACGATGTCGGAAATATAATAACATATCTCGAACCCGGTGGTCGTAGAATTCGATTTTTCATGGGAAAATGGACAGACTCCACGCTTTAATTGTATTAGGCAATTATCGAAGAGACATACACGCATTTATTAACAATTTTGCTAGCCTTGGGAAGATTCGTAGAAGCGAGTTCATGCAATGGAAATGCATGCTTATTTGCTATGTAACGGTTTAACAGTGTCCAAACGCTCTTTATCAACGACACTGCGGTTACGAACGCTCTTTAACTATCACGCGATTAACCCATGAACTACCCATTGCGGTGGCGGGGGATTGGAGAATGAGTGCTCTGACGTTCTCAGAAGTGGTGCGATGACATTCCATCTGGTATTTTACTCTTAGATAGGAAGTTTGGGCTAAACCCGCCCGGCAGTTTTCCCGGCCATAGCTAACAAACAAACAACAAACAAACAGAAGTCCCAAAATATATATTATACTAGCAGGTTAGCCCGCCACTGGCGGCATTCGTCCCATGGCTTTGTTTCAGAAACATGACATTTTTGTAATTATTTTGTTTTTATTTATTTTTGTTTTTTATTTTTGAATATGAATTTAATGTTTTTTAAATTTAATATATTTTGTTTCTGAATTGTTTTTTTATTGTTAATTTTTTTTAATTTTAAATTGTTTTAATTAAATTGTAAATTGTTTTAATTAATTTTTTTGTTTCTGGCGGAAAAATTTACCCGTAGAAATCCCCCCCCCCCCTTCCTAGGAACGACAGACAACGCATTCTTTGTTTCGTGAAATCTCCCTACGATAACATTGCATTGAATTTAAAACAAACGCTTCCCGTCGGGAAATCTGTCTTCGGGTCGTTGTTGTTGGCATCACGGCTCCCCGAAAACTCTCACATTGCCGAAAACGTGTATTTAGTAATATCGTTGTTGTTGATATTTACGGCTTGGGGGCTATTTTCTTATTTAGCAAGTTTGAGCTCAATCGGCTAGAGTCTATAAAGGACACACTCATATATATGACACTTCCCGTAGGTAGCAAGTTTGAGCACAATCGGCATTCCCTGGAATTTCCCGTAGATTGGCAGATTCCAGTAGCTTTATAACGGTATATCTGAGGAGAAATCTGATGCTATATTCGTGATTATCTGGGATGATTTCGGTATATACCGAAGTACTGTAAAAACAGAGCGCGCCATCCGTGCTCCCAGGGAATAAATTTCGAGCGATAACGTTTGCGTTCCCGTATAACTCTGCAGATGCGAATAACGTTGAATGGGAAACAGACGCTCTTTATAGAGATGCGTCAAAAACAAACGCTCATTAAATAATAACTTGATTAACCCCCGCCGTGCCTTTGCGGTGATTTGAGATTGGAGAACGGGTGCTCTGAGCTTCTCTAAACCGCGACCACGGTCGTGTCGGTGTGATTTGACACTTACATAGGAAGTTTGAGCTCAATCTTTACACGCGTTTTGGATTCTATGAAGTACATATATATATACGAAGTCTCAAAATATATAGTATAGAAGACTAGAAGGTGACCCGACTTCGTCCGGGCTTTGACCTTGAATTGACCATTTTGAAGGTCAAGGTCAGGTAGGGTCAAACACTAACACCCCAAAAATGGTGGAAATCGGCCCAGCGGATACCGGGAAATCGGCCCAGCGGATACCGAGATACCCTATGCATCAAATTTCGTCCGTAAAAATCCGCCAGTTTAACCCGATTTGATTTCCACTCAAGTATATAAACGCGCCTCATATACACACGCTCATTAATTATCAAGTTTCAACGTAAAGATAAATCACCATCGGTGCCCGTGATATCGCCAAGACGTCTGAAACAGTCAAATGCATCGGCCGGTTAAGCGTTAACGTGATCTAACGTTATGACCTCTAACGACGTCATAGAAGTTACGCATTGTTTTTATCCTGATGGAAGATAGTACCACTTCTTCTTGATAATTGAGGCAGATAACTAAAGCGGATACATACGCATTATATATCGCTGGAAAGAGGAAACACGAAAGATTCCCACAGTGTCATTATTATGACTGGCATTTTATTATTCGCGCTGTTTCG
Organism: Siphonodentalium dalli; assembly: GCA_032622095.1. NCBI lineage: Eukaryota > Metazoa > Mollusca > Scaphopoda > Gadilida > Siphonodentaliidae > Siphonodentalium > Siphonodentalium dalli. Next base: position 222,570,321 of record CP136064.1, read on the forward strand.
AATCGATTTGTAAGCACCGAACTCAAATGAAAGTCCCGTAACACAGCGTAAAAACAAATTTGACTTCGGCACGTGAAAAGTTTACCTCGGATCTGAAAATGAATATGCCTATGCCACTTCCCGACCGATAGTATCCTCACATACGAAGTTTCATCGAAATCGGGTCGGCCGTTTTCGAGTTCATCGCGAACACACAGACAGACAGATCTTCCAAAATATATAATAGATAATTTGTGGGTACCCGTTTCAAGGTGAAGGTCACATCGGGCGGAAAAACTGGACACAGACACGCTCTTTATCAACGACACTGCGGATACGAACGCTCTTTAACTATCACGCGATTAACCCATGAATTCCCATTGCGTTGGCGGGGGAATGGAGAAGGAGTGCTCTGACGTTCTCCAAACGGTTTGAACTCAATCTGTCCAGCCATTTTCCCGGCCATAGCTAACAGACAAACAGAAGTCCCAAAATATATTAGTGATGCGGACCGGACCGGTCCGGTCCACTGCAAAGGCGGTCCGCTCCGGTCCGGTCCAGGCCATTCCCAAAATATATTAGTGATGCGGACCATGTCCACTGCCAAGGCGGTCCGGTCCAGGCCATTCCGGTCCGGTACACATGCCTGGACCGGTCCAAAACGGTCCGGTCCACCTATAATAGGCTATATGTTAAAGAATTCTCTGTTTTCTCAAAGTTTTTACTCTGTATAGTACAAACTATAAGAATACTGAGTTCAGTGCATTGCAATGAGTCCATATATGTTAAAACTTACATTGTTTGCCGGTTGTATGCATCATTGTCTGTCTCTGGTGGGATATACAGGGAACGATGCACGATAATAGTATTTCTAGTAATGCGAACATGCACTAATTAAATGTATTGGACAGATATATAGCTAGGACCAGAATGTGTTATAACCAATCTAACATGGGACTCAACTCATCGTATGCATGATTCGTATCATACTTATTTTCATTGAATTGAAATTTAAACGAAATAACTATACTGATGACAATTATACAAATGTGTACTAATATGACTACTACATTAATATTGGAGTCTTGGAGATTGTGATGGCTGATTGTATAGTCCTGACAATTACAATAATATACCAAGTACAACTACTGTTGGATTAATGTGACTGTCTTGTGTATGTACTATGTTATGTGGTTTGCACGTTTCTTCGATACTTATAACTGTGAAAAACAATAGAATACTCGATTCGATATCCATCGAAATTGATTAGTTGATGCCATGTTACACTGTTTATGACAAATAGTTCCATACTCATTCAGTTGCATGTTTGTCACATTGATAGGGTGCTACATAGTGTTGGCCTGTGTTACATTAATACATTATAAGGAAAGTGACATGTACAAAGTACATCTATACATTGTTTTCGTGGCATCAAACGTTTAATAGATATTAATCACTTGAATGCGTCAATACATCGTTGCTAATTGATATGACGGCAAATACGCAATAATATTCGCGATAGTAAAATACTGAAGTAAAATAGTGGACCGGACCGGCGGCAAAAAGCGGTCCGGTCCGGTCCAGTGACACCCGGTCCGGACCGGACCGCGGTCCACCACTGGACCGCGGACCGGACCGGTCCAAAGCGGTCCGATCAGCATCACTAAAATATATAGTAGATATTCAGGGATGAAAGAGTTACGACAAAGGCCAATGTCGTTCTTGACTTGATGAGCGCCGATTCGCGAGAGTGATTGTCTCGATGGGCTGATTGGTATTTTTCAAACAGTTCATGATCCTTTACGTATTTGAGTAACTGTAGACACAACTTTTCACAGCACTTCAGATATAAATGATAGGTTCGAAACAGGCCTATCATTTTTCAGAATGTCAGGGTCAATCGAAGCCTTTTTCAGAATCGGTGTACATTACAATCGCAGTTTTCATTTCATAAGACATCACTCCATTTTAAGCGAATCTCCAACAACCAGGGCGAATACAGACACAATGTAAGGTCTGACATGATAATTTTTCAGAATTGTAGTCTGGACAGGATCCAGTGAACAAGATTTATCCTTCATTCATATCAACACTTTCTCTATATATGAATGGGTTACAGCACGAAACCTGCTGAGCAATTTGTTAGACGGCAATATTGGAATTACATACGTAGATCGCACCTGTATGGTCACATGAAGACGTCCTGATAGCATTCATTTTGTCTTGAAAACAGCAGACAAATTTATCCGCCAAAGGTTCATCATTGGTGCATTTTGATAAATGGGTACACTCCACTTCCAACAGCTTAACACCCTCGAATGTCTGCGTTTGGTTGGCATGAGTGAATAAAGTCTCAAAGTACGATGTTTTGGCGTCATGCACCATTTTCACCACGCTTTTAGAACAATCAATAAGTTCAGTTTTATTTTGTGATGTCGGATGCCTGGAAAATTTAACAGAATGTTTACGCCGACGTGTTTTTTTTTGACGTTGGAAACATCAGTGAACCATCGGTTGTAACGTCTGCCCACTTTGACTTGTTTCTTCGGAATAAAATTACCCAGTACACTGTTCTGGAAGAATTATAAGAAATTATATCAACTATTGTCAATAGTCCATATTCGCTTCGATCATGTTGGAGAATATTTTAATCTTGAGAGTTCTGAATGGTATCCTCATTACAGAATGCATCTATTTGAATTGCTGCGGGACAGCGACCGACTTATCCCATGCCTACAGCATAGTGGTCACACCTAAATAAACATTTAGCAAGAATTTTGACATTGCCGAAACGGTGAGTTTGACCCGCATGTGGTGTCTCACTTATGCATCTCGTGCAAGCAACATATCCTCGTGTAGATAGGTTCATATAGAGCTTAATTCAGATTCAAATAATCCATATATGGGCTTATTTCGTGTGTTTCAAATAATTTCTATATGAGCTTATATACGGGAGAACAGGCTGATGCAATCCGATACATGTGCTTGATTCGCGAATTCATGTTGTAATCTTATTATCGCATATATGGCTCAAAACTTGGTCAATACATTCAAGATATTCACCATAATACAAACATTGCCTCCAGTTTATTGGTAGAGAGTCGGAAAAACATTTCCGCAATGTGTGGTTCTTGTCACGGCTAAGATACTGACGGTTCAGGGAGACAAACCAACGTTTGTCGATATTTTGCCGAATGAGAAGGCTCAAGCTGATGTCTTTAAAATACCGAAGATTTAGAGGAGATCTGAACGAGGTATATACACTGTTGAATGGTCATTATAATATCAGTGCCTGTAACCTACTAGAAAGATATTCATCAGGAAGAACAAGAGGACATAATAAAAAGCTGCAGATGCGTACTGTTAATAAGGACATATGAAAAATTTTCTTCGCGCAGAGGGTGGTTAATAGCTGGAACTCTATGAAGATTTCGCTCCAACTCTCGATCAATTCAAAATATACATAGACTCATTATTCTATAATATAAAATACGAGTTCGACAAGTAATACATGTAAGTGACTCAGATGAAAATATCAATAAATATATTTGTAAACAAACATTGCAAATTATGTTATTTGAGAAGAAAAGTAGCAAGACTTATTCCGTTTGATGATGATGATGATGGTAGCACATTTCAATGATTTATTGTCCAGAATACAAAATCAAGTTTCTCCTTCGTTACCTCTGTAACCACGTCGGCCGGATTTGTCATCTCCGGTTTAAACTTCCAGCATTGGCGGTCCAGCCAAACCGGGTCCAAGGGGTGTGTTTATCGTTCGGTTGCCAGCTAATTGACAACTCGATTCGGTGATATGAGCATGCAGTCAAACTACCCTCTTACCAGTCGGACCAAAAGACAGGCCGATATAATGGTTATTGATACGCCATAAATTATCGCGAACGCGTGCACGCTCATTGGATTTATTAATTGACAAGCAAGTATCGCTCATTGACCATTAATCCGATCTTATTCTGTGTTTAAATCCATCTGACAAAGGGCATGTCTCTCAACATGAGTTTCACGCGCTGTTCAAATCTTTGTGATAGATTTTCTGCAAGATGATTTACCCGCAAAGACACAATTTGGTATATTTGCATGTATACCTTTATATATTAAAGGGTATAGAAGCTGTCTAGCTGTATGTCCGTTTGTCTGTTCGCTACTTTTCTTCCATATCCCCGGACCGATTTCAACCAAATTAGGTGTGGTGACTCGGGGCAACCAGGCGGTTGGTATAACGGCGTTAGGTTTTCAAAATTTTGAATTAAAAATAAGAAAAATTTAGTTTTAAACAAAATGAAAATATTGTGTTGTTAAATTGAGTAAGGAGATGAACCTAACATGAAGAAAACATTTTGTGCGTTTTAAATTTAATTAAATGTTTTTTTTTAATTAAAATGTTCAAATGATCAAAACGTGAGCAAATGTGTCGCAGGCTCCTATCGCACAAGGGGGCCGCATGCCCCTCTGGCGCTGAATAAAGGCTCCATAATCGAGTCAATCCTGGACCAAGAAGTATTTCAAGTAAAGGCAATTTGATTTTGAGTGCACACCAGAAGCGGCATCTGAACTGTTGGAAGTGGGAAACCATGCAGAGGGACAGCTTTTAATAAAGAAATATATTACATGCGTTACTTTCTTTCAATGTCATAAATTTCCCGTGATGCAGAAAATCAAAAAGTTCCCAGGTTTTTAATATTATGGGCGTAGCCAGAGTAGAGATTTGTGGAAAGATCTACATCAAAATAGTTTATCAAATTATCTCGACGACAGAGACACTACTGCTAAACCGCTAGTCTGGCTGGACCAGGCTTAAACCAGAGATGACGAATGTGTCACTTAGACCTGTGGTCTCTGGTTTAAACCACGGTTTATGTGTCAAACGGCTGTTTAAACCTAGATGTTTACGTAGACCAGGTTTAAACCTGAGATGACGAATCCGGCCTTTAAGTTCATCAGTCGTCATGCAAAGAAATTTCTTGATTATTCTGTATTCACTACATAATCATCATGATAACTATATATGTATCATTTTGCTGGCAAAAAAATACACACCTTAATGCTTCTGACCACGTAGATGGGTTGTGGAAATGTATTTCGAATCTATCATCGGTGTCATGTGAGGATAGCCTCGATGAAAAATTCTCACGGGATTAATGTATTAGTCTTAAAATTTCTGGCCTCACACGGTGTGTGAATTATTTATTCATTCCCGGCATGTCCAATGAAAGGCCGCTCTCCCACGTAGAAACACGAGACTCGTATTAAGTGCCACTTGGGCCTACTTAACTTGGCTATAAGGATGCCGGTAAGAATACTAATCGAAGCAGAATTCAATCTTCAAGGGAAATGAGACACTGAACGAATACGGTGTGCCGTATGGTGCTGTACTATCAACTTACGATCTTGGTTTTGGTTTAGTCCCGGACGCAGCGATGACTCTGTCGTACTTAGACGACAAAGACAACCTTGTGCTTATTAAAACATGTACTGATCAAAATCTATGAAAATGATGCCGTACTTAAATTTTCCTGAAGGATAAATCGAAAATGTCACTTTACAACCTGTAATTTTCTAAGAATTGCTATTGAACTTGAATAAATTGGGTGACCAAGAAACGGCGCTTCCGTAATCAATAAGAAGCAGCCATGAATAATGAGGAGCGGTACCGGGAAAAGAGTTTAATTTAAGGAATTTGTTGCAATTTGTAGTGATGTGAAACACTTCGTTGGGTCTGCAGACCTAGAAAGTGTATATTCCGGATCGACGTAATTTTTTAACTTCAGTTATTATATAGACAGATGGGCATTGTACATCAACAGCCCTGTGCGTTTCGTTCGGTGAGTTGTTGCCGCATGTTTATTAATCTGGTGCGAACGAAGCGCTAAATATTTACACATTGGCCAGTTCAGATGTCCTGTTTTCTGAAATGGTACATCTCATGTGGTTTGAGTTTGGGAATAATGGTTAAAGGAATACTGTACTCAAATGTTGTTGTTGGTTTCTATAGTTTCCGAGTCATAGAATAGGGTAACCAGATTTCGATTATTTGAAAGTCTGTTGAGTACGAAGTAATGTTACGGATGGCAGATTAGTCGGAATGCGAAAATACAAATAGTCGTTGTCGAGTAATTTTTGCACAGTTTTCAAGTAAATGTATCCAATAAATGTTATATTATATGCATACTAGTCCATATACTCATTTAAGTTATTGTAAAGTCACTAGTCAGTGAGTGGCTTCAGTTGACGCCCCGTATCAACATAATTTTTTACACGATCACGTGTGCCACACGTTGCCCAATCCAATATCCATTAATTAATTTGATTATGTCTAGTACACGTAAATTCGAAATTTAATTTATGGCTCCAGCCATAAATTAAATTTATATCAAATTATTAACTTTGATTTTAAGATAACCTATTAACTTGAACGTTTACATAATACATCCTCGACTCAAATTACTTATTTTTCTATATATTATAGATATTAGATAGTTGTTATTACCGGAAATTTATTGAAAATTGCGTACAGTACGCCTTTAAATGTTATACACTACAAGCGTGTATACGGAGTGTTAAACCATCAGTTTATCAGCTGAAAAACAGCGCAGTTTTTCCTCAAACATGCATACATTATGTCTCAAGAGGTGCGGTTGAATATTTGCAATGTTATTGCTAAATTGTTTAGTGGATTTCTGTTCACTAGTCACAGTCCAGACAATAAGGATTATTTACCAACAAAACAATTTGAATTTTGCGTATCTCTGGTCAACTAATGCTGCAAAGTGATGGATGGATCTGTGTTTGGTTAATGGGTCTTGTTGTCATTTAAGCCGCTGGGCCGTTATCAGTTCGTCAGTTTAAAGATATGGGCGGCGTTGGAGGTGGGTATGCTGTTAAAATATTCAGCTCCGTCAAAAACCGCCATAAACAGAAAGAATAGTAAAATATAGACAGACATTGTTCTTATACCAATCAGAAATATGGCATAAACAGTATAGACTAATCGGGTTTTCTGATAAATGAAATCCTAGAAGCATTTCTGGGGAAAAGTGTACAAGTTGACTTTTTATGATAATTTGAATATGTTGATCACGATTATGGTGGTTGTCGGCCTTTAGAGAGGCCACAAATGTGTTTTTGTGATGATTGAAATATTTTGTCGAAGAGCCGTTACCACAGCGTACCGTAGTTTCGTTGCTATGTTCGCGCGCTCGCACAGCCTTGACATAACGTCAACACAGTCTGGCGCAGAATTTGAAGAATTCAATGTCATCGATTTATACATAAATCTACAACTTATACAAAGTGATTCACAATTTCTAACAGGTGACTAATTAATAGTAGTTGTTTAATGTTTGTAGGGAACCGAAACCAGATAGTGATATATCACTAGTTTACTTTAGTGTCACGTTCAACTCTCGTCAGCTACACTACAGTATGGTTGGACGTCCTGTTTTCGACAGCGTCAAGTTTCCGATAATCGTGCACCGGATGATGTTACCGTAACCGACTACCTGAATTACGCTGGTCATTTTTACGAAGATTTGAGTCTTAAAGTCCAAAATAATTAGGAATAATGAGGATTAAACAGGTGAGTATTAAAAATATGCTAGAAATTAGGCTTTTATCATTGAAAATGAATGCAAAATTGTGAAATACTGATTTACCGAATGTTGTTTACAATAGCCATGCTTGTTTTCTATAAAAAGATACGAGGTGAGGGTCATGTGATCGATCTAATTTAATTACAGGTGAAACACGGCTGAAAAACTCTTTCCGTTCTTTTTACAGCGAGATCAAACATATTATTTATTGATCAGTTATTCAAATATGAAAGTGTTTTTATATTTAAAATAATAAATTTATTAAGAATTAAAAAAAAATGAGTGAAGGCATTTTTGACAATTTTTTTGTTAACCCATTTCTGACTCACTAACTTCACTAAGCTATCTTTGTCTAAGCACGCAAATTTTCTCTTGATTTTAATGTCTATTTTGAACCTTATGCCTCAACACTCCACTTAGTTCTTTCTTTCTCTTTTCTCCTTCTTTTTGCTCCTATCAGAACAACCCACAGAAAAAGCAAGATAAAGCCAGATATCGAAGATATGATATGGATAACATAAAGCTTGCTTATAACGAAGTGATTGGAAAGAAGATGAGTGTCAGGAGAGCGGCAATTACATATGGTCTCCCACTAACAACTTTGAGGGATAGGGTTGATGGGCGAGTTACTTTAGACAGTAAAAGCTCTGGTCCGGAGAGTTTTTTGAGTCACAGTGAGGAAGATAGTTTGGTGAAGCATATTATTTATATGGCTGAACTGGGTTATGGTTATTCGAGCAGAGACATTAGAAAGAAAGCAGCAGAAATGGCTAAGTTCTTGGGAAAGCCTCCAAAAAATGATACCATGAGTGAGAAGTGGTTAAGGAATTTTCTGCAAAGGTGGCCAAATGTTAAGGTAGTGAAACCAAGAAAGCTGTCAATGTCCAGAGCCCTGGCATCTTCGCCACAAGTCATCGACAGATATTTCAAGAATTTAGAGAAGATTTACACCGAAAATGATTTTATAATAAACCACAATTGATCTATAATGTTGATGAGACCGGAGTGATGTTGGAACACACCCCTCCGAAGATTATTTGCGAGAGAAGGCATTCAGTGAATACCATTGTTAGTAATCGAGGCGCCAACACCACTGTCATCAGCTGTGGGAATGCTCTAGGGACAGCTCTACCACCGTACTTCGTGTTTGCGGGGAAGCGATTGAATTCAGATCTATTGAAGGACTGTCTACCAGGTATTCATTATGCAGCAATTACATGAAAACATTCCATGAATAATATTTATGATAACAAACTCAAACAAGGTGAATTATTCAGATATGAATGATATACATTTGCTTACACAATATTATTGTTATTATAAAAGAATTTCATCAAATTATAATTTTGTCATATTTATCAGTTGTTAAATTCAATAAAGATATATTCTCTTAAAAGTTCAAAGTCATATTGTGCCATACCACAAATTTTTAACAAGTACTTAACCATTAATTGAACAGATGACACTATAACGTCTATTAAAGCGCAGAAATTATGAAATCGATGTTAATTTTTGGAAATGGAAGCAAGTTATTTTTTTTTTCACTCAGGGACCCAATATCATATGTCGGAGAATGGATGGTCGAACGGAGTTATCTTCAAAAAATGGCTAGAGGAGCACTTCATCAAATATCTCCAAGGACGGATAAACACAAGAGAAGATCCTGTTACTTTATGATGGCCATCTGTCGCATGTTACCCAGCCTGTAATTGACTGGGCAGAAGGACACAATATTATTCTATTTGTTTTGCCTGCACATACAAGCCACTTTCTGCAGCCACTTGATGTGGCATGTTTTGGTCCGCTGAAGGGCAAATACAACGCCGAATGCCATCAATATATGCGAGACAACCCAGGCCGTGTCATCACACGACATGATGTTTGTCGCCTGATATGCAGGGCACACACCAAAGGTCTGTCAACACAGAATCTTATAGCCGCCTTTAAGAAAACGGGTATATTTCCTCTTAACAAGGAGAAAATTGATAACAGGCATCTGATCCCCAGTCGGCTTGGTGAAGAACGCCAGCATGGACCATCAACAGCGGATCAGTACCTACATGAGATGATACCTGAACTAACAGTAACACAAAAAAATGTATGATTATTTCCATGTTTTTCAATAATTCAACTACATGCTATCATTGCTATGTATGTACACATGATTGTCTAATTTGGGTTTAAAGACTCATAAATAAGTACAATTTATTCAAGCAGATATATATCATGCAGAATTAAATTTATGAGGTAAAATTGTTAATTGTTCAATTACAATTTGTCATAAGCATGTGAATTCAAAACTGTCATATATCCACAATTGGCTTAATTGCTACTAGTTTTGGTCTAATTTCTTTGGTAAAGTAACTAAATTATATCAATCTGTCTAATATAATATATCTATAATAAAAGAATATCTATGACAGTTCTGATCTGCTCTTAAAATTTACAATTCTAGAAAAGGAAGGAACCATCTGGTGGTAATATTATCACATCTGAAGTTCATGCTCCGGCAGCTCCACCACCCCAGACAACAGATGGCCATGATGCTGTCCTCGTGACAGTACAGGTCGATGTCCACCATGCTGCCGCTTCTGCTGTCCAATCACCCAATGATATGCAACTTGCAGAGGATGCTTATGAATCAGACACCGACAATAATATTGACATTGATGAAGATTGTGATGAAGAACTGTGCTGTGTGTGCCGAGCCTCAGAACCACCCATGAATAATGACTAATCTGAAACAGATATTAAAATGGGCACAATGTATAAAATGCAATCACTGGACACATTTGGCATATTGCTCTGCAGTCACATTCATAAGAATGAATTCTTCTTTCTTTTGCCCACATTGTGAATAATGAGAAATTTATACTTGTATAATGCATAAAAGCATTAATCATTATCACCATGATACATTATTTAATGAAAATACATTACAATTTTCTAAGTCAATCTCTGTTCAGAGTTCTCAATTAAGTCACCATCAATCAAGATATATGGCAATAAATATCTAAAGTGAACATACATCAACTGATTTAATGCTCATAATTCCTTATCTATTTTTTTTACAACAACATGAAATAAGAAATAAAAAAAACATTGACAGTCAGAAAGCAGAAACTCAGTGCTAAGCTAAATTGGTTTATGAGTGTTGTTGTTGTTGTAACCTGGGTTTGGAAGCCTGTATACATGTATAAACACTTATCTGAGATAGATACCAATTATATTTGAACAACTGAAGCACTGAACTGATATTCCAAGGTGATGCCAAAGTTATTAATGCAACAGCTTTCCATAGTTATTTGGATGTCTTTGACCCTATCGAAAACAGGACTTGAACTTCCGGTTAACCTACAAATACCCCGCTCGATTCCGGCGGCCATTTGGTGAACTAATACACTCTTTTTTGACAATTCCTTCACATTTATGAATAGAACTAATGTCAATTTACACATACTTGGGGGAAAAATGTAACTATTAATTTTATTTTACTAGTAGGTGTTTTAACCGTTAAGTTATCGGAAACTGGACGACCCATCATACTGTAGTACTGAGACCGCTACAAGTACACAAAATACAGCGTAATTCCAATATAAGTACCTCCCCATGTGTAATCCGTCCACACATATATGTGGCATCACCTAGTTAATGTATATATTTCACAAATAAAATCCAAACGTAATTCCATGTCCCCATACTGTATGCAACCCACTGACACAAAAAAGTATCAGTGCAAGACCTCCCCGTCACGCGACGTCAAAAAACTACGGAAAGCCGAACGGTCAATAATTTTAACGTCAAATTAACAAAGATCAGTGGTAAGTATGATAAACTATATTCCTGCTCATGTTGACATTAGGTGGTGAACATATATCCAGTTTTGTAAATACATACGTTCACCATAAATCGCTTGTTTCCACCACATCTTCCAGTGCAAATTTACAATTATCATTATTTGTTTTGCGAAACAAATTACTAGTATACTGAATAAGTTAATACTATCAATCGATTTGATTAACGGAATTCTAAATCACTAATAGTATATACCTATTTTAGTCTGAACATGTTGGTATAGATTAAAATATAAATATAGTGTTCTGGTATAACTAAAATTCAAACATAATCTCAACAAAGAATACGTCGATATATATTTTATCGTGGTTCGTTTATTTTATACAGTTCTATAGGATACATGCACCGCAACGTGTGTGTGTGTAACGATCATAGAAATATTTTAAAGGTACTCAATCCGAGTAGATGCTCCTCAATTACTATTTCTTTGGCTTTGGGGGGGGGGGGGGGGGTAGAAAATATTTGAATCGAGTCGAGGAACCCACTCATGAAAGCTCAGAGTGATTAGATATCGATTTTTGCAATCTATTAATTTTCGGAGATGTGGGCCACAATTTGGCAGAACCACGTGCTCAAAACGGACAAATTGCAGGTGTAAGATGGATTACTCTAAAATCAAGTGGTCACTGTTAACAATAATAACCACAATTTGTCCGTTTTATATCAGCTGTGATGGGTGTGTTTCTCGACTCGAATCAAATATTTTTTACACCCAAAGCCAAAGAAATAGTAATTTAGGAGCGTCTAATCGGATTGAGTACCTTTAAATAGAAGTACATGTCGATAATGCAATGTATCTATTTCTTCACATGCTCTTTGTTGTTTCTTAAAACTTACACTGTACTTTTATTTTCAACTTCAGATGAACAGACAAGAAGCCCAGAATGGACCGCGTTGTATGTCTGAAACGGCCGAGGTCAGATACAGTAGACCACACTCTCTGCATAATTTGTCAAGAGTTTCGAGACGACAAGCTCCAGCAGCCGGAGACACAGGGCATAGCCACGATGAGGAATGCGATCACCGTTCGCCAAAAATACATACATAAGGCTTCAGAGTTGAACCGAGAAAAATTAGACCGAGTGTTTGATGCATTGGAAAACGGATCGGAGCCGTCACTAGTTTGGCATAAGTCATGTTTTGCCTCGTTCACCAGCAAAAACAATCTCGGTCATCTGTCACGGAATACAAGTACAAGTTCCAGTAGCACACAAGTTGCTCCCAGTGTCCGTTTAAGAAGCTCTGTGCTGCCAATAAACTGGACTTTGTGCATGTTTTGTCAGAAGACTAACACTGCAGACGCAATATCTGATGTTTCAACATTAAAATTGAGCACGAAAATACTCGATGTTGCAAAGTTCGACGTGGATGCATGCGTGAGGCTAGCGAATATAAACGACCTGATCGCGGCTGAGGGACAATATCATCATAAATGTTTGAAGAAGTATTTCCGCACCACAACGAAAGCAAAGATGGTGGCTACAGCCTCCCTCTTCATTGGCTGATTGCAGATCTACATTCAGCAGCAGAAGGCGGGAACGTTTTGGAGATATCAGCTGTATTTGACAGATATCGCGAATTGGCAGCTCGGGCTAATGTTGATATCCCAGCTTCATTTCTAAGTAGAAGAGCGTCATTCAGAGAGAAAATAGAACAGTATGTAAGTTGTGACTATGAGTTTGTGGTCACGCGGAATCGTCCTATATATGAGCGAAAAACACTACTTATTCCTCATAAATTCAAGCACGTCCCCATAGGCATGCTGCTCCAAGTAAACGACCGCGACGATGATGATGATCAGTGTTTTTCTATGAACGTCGTCGATGCTGAGTTGTTAGAAATGGTGCATGTTGCGCTTAAATTGAGATCGGACATCTTACGATCGCCACTTAACAATTATTTCGACATAAACGAAGAGAGTGCAACATGACTTGTTCCAGATTCGCTGTACATGTTTCTGAATATTTTTCTAGGAGGGTCCACTTTCCTTGACTCTTCGACGTCTGATACTACAGTGGAGTGCGATTTGCAAAATACCCTCATACTTAGTTTGGCTCAAGATTTGATATACTGTGTGAGAGGCGGCAAGCAATGGACTCCCAAACATGTTGGATTGGGATGCACACACCAGGCAACCCGATCGAAAGATCTTGTTCAATTGTTTCACACAGCTGGGCATACTGTATCATATGACAATGTGTTGCAAATCGACAAAGCTATGGCCGAGAAAACAGTCGAATCAATGGACCCTAACACGGGTGCTGTAATACCCCAAATCTGGTGAATGATAAGTTCGTTCACTTTACTTGTGATAACATCGACATTAGCGATTCAACCCTCGATGGCAAGAATAGTTTCCATGCTACACAGGTGGCTGCATGGCAAAGGGGAGATGGGTACAAGTTCAGTTTGAAGGATTTAACCATGTCAGCTGAATCTACTCTGCGAGTTCCTGATGTCATGAACAATCTTATACCACCAAACATAGTTCTAGGCAAAGCTACTCCAACCTCAGTAGAAAACACAAACCAAGAGTGGTTCCAGAAGCCTGTTAATGAACCTGAAACCACGAAGAAAGCTACTGCAACTAACATGGCTTTTTTCATCTTGCGAACGCGGGTGTTGAATAAATCTGTAATCTCGTGGACAGTTTTCAACCAAAATATATCTACATCTAACCACGAGCTAACTAGCGTTGGTTTTTGTCCAGTCATTCAAGCGCCTGCTCATGATATTGACACTCTCAATACTGTCGTTTTACGTTGCAAATTCATAGCGAGGGAGTTGGACCAGCATCATGTTATCACGGCTGACGAGGCACTTTTTTTGTAAATTGATGGAATTAAAGTGGGCCAAAAAGGAATTGCAAGACTTTCTTATCGTTCGCTTGGGTGGTCTTCACACTGCAATGAATTTCTTAAAGGCAATCGGGCAACATGTGCAATCTTCAGGATTGTTGGAAGCTTGGGTTGACAGCGACATCTTAGGATCGGGTGCAGCTGAACAAGTACTTAATGGAAAACACTACAGTCGGGGTATGCGTGCACACAAAATAACATTACAGTCTATGTGGAGGTTACTCGTGTCAGAATTTCTATCTTTCCTCCGAAACAAGGCAGAGGCAGATAATGGTGATGCGGCAATCAATTTGTCTGATCAGATTGAATTGCTTTCTTCTGAGAATGAAATATCGAAACTTATTGAAATATGCAATCAAGAAATCGGAAATTATGTGGGCGAATTTGTGAAGGAGAAGAAAAACCCTAATTTTGAATTTTGGTGGACATACATGGAGATGGTTCAGATTCTACTCAATTTCACACGTGCACAGAGAGACAGTATTTGGGAGCTTCATTGTTTTCCTTTCGTGATATGCTGCCAATATTCATGAGGTATGATCATATAAACTACGCTCGTTGGGGAACGGTCTACTTAAATGAGATGCTCCAGCTACCAACATCAGTTTTGAGCGAATTCAAGAATGGGAATTTTGTGGTAAAAGGTTCAAGCAGGCCATTCACAGAGGTTGACCCTGATCAAAGCCAGGGGTGGCTCAATGGTACAGGCAAGAGGCGCGGAGGTATTGTAGGAATTACTAAAACCCTGACAGCACTTAACATGTGGGCTCTCGCTTTCAATTTGAGAACGTGCCTTTCTAACCAAACTCGTGAGATGTATAACCTCTGTGAATCTGACGAATTAAAGCACAATGAGTCGTATACAGGGAGACAGAATCGCGACAAATTCGACGAAGATAAGTTGCTATCAACACTCGAATGATTCAATCTCTTCAAAAATGACAACGATTCGCTACAGAATATCGCGACTAAGGATTTGGTGACTTCGGAAATTGAAGAATCTTTACTTTGTTGTTTTGTAAAGGGACAGGAGCAGTTGAACACATTTGTTGAAGAACGGTTTTCTGCTGAACCCAAGGTTAGTTTGAGAGATCCGTTGACTAAAAACAAACCACGGTCATTTGCGTCATTGTTTGATGTTTCTCTCCAGAAAGACAAAGCTTCAAAACAGAAAATTCTCAAGGCTGATCGCTCCATCATACATAGACTTATTTTCGCTCTCGATGCTGGGAGGAAAGTGGATATTGGCGATATGCTCTGCTATGAGTTACTCCCAGTGCCAATATCAATCACAGAAATGAATGGACAATTACGAACAGGTAATAAGGCTGAGCTTTCGAGAATATTATCTTCTCTAGTGAGTTCTTCTTCCGCTCTACCATTGGGTTCTCAAATTTCATCTGCTTTAGTTATCGACGGACAAGCGCTGGTCGTCGGAATGGGAAAGCCGAAAGATGTGGACACTTTTGGGAATATTGGAGAGTGTTGTGAGAAATGTTGTTGCATCTGCAAAATCATTTCAACGAGTTGATGTGGTATTTGACAGGTACTACGAGGATTCGCTTAAATCTGGAACACGAACGCGACGCCGCAAAGGACTCCGGTCAGTCAGGCGAGTCATTGAGTCCGAAAACATTCCTCTTCCGTCCGACTGGAAAAGCTTCCTCTCATTGTCTGAAAACTAAGCTAACTTTTTGTCACACAAACTGCTGAAACATGTATCTGAGAAGACGATCGTGGTGTCCGGTGGGTTTGATGACGAAGAGGAAGCCCGCTCAAATAGTGCAGATATCGACATCAATGCTTTACGATCCCACCATGAAGAGGCTGATACCAGAATTATTTTTCACTGCACTACAATTAATGCCGAAAAAGTTGTTGTTCAAGCGCGGGATACAAACATATTGATTCTTCTTATCAGTCACTTTGTACGGATGCCATGTAAAGAACTTTGGCTGAAAGCTGGAACTGCCAGTAAAAGGGAATACATACCAATACATGAAATAGTGGATAACCTTGACCGTGAATCTTCCATCGTTCAAACCCTGCCCGCCTTCCATGCACTCACTGCTAGTGATATAACATCATTCTTCATGGGACGTGGGAAAAAAACCTGCTGGAACGTGTACCAAAAACACCCCGATTTGCTAAATGGGCTGGGCATTGATACATTAACGGAAGATACTTCTTTGGACGTAATGAAATTTGTGTGTATGATATATGGAGCTCAAGTAATTAATGTGGATTCAGCTCTGGAAGTCCTCTTTCTGAAATCTAGGTCACCTGAAAGCTTACCTCCGACCAGTGATGCTCTTGGCTTTCATATAAAACGAGCACATTTCCTATCATGTCTTTGGGAGGGTGGACAGAGAATCGTCGGACTCTGTTCCACTGAACGCTGGTACACCACAGGGGTTGGTTTTAAAAGCCCATTGCTCTACATTTTCTACGTCAATGACATTGAAATAGACCCGAGGCACCAAGTTCAACTGTCGCAGTTCGCTGATGACTTGGCAGTACAAAGTATGTGGAGCTCAGACTGAGGCGGGCCCTCGGTGACCTAGAAAGGTGGTGCTCGAAATGGCGCATTAAGCTCAATGCGAACAACACACAATTAGCCCTATTCACGAAACGAAAACGCAAGTCGGTGGTCAAACTCAATGTCAGTGGCATTGACTTAGTTGCCGCAAAAGAGGTGACCTTCCTAGGCGTCACCTTGGATACTAGACTCACCATGCTAACCCATGTTAAGCAGACAGCCAAGAGGGCCATGGGACGAGTTAATCTCCTCAGACGGCTGATGGGAACTTCCTGGGGAGCTAGCATGGCCACGCTGCTTAGAGTCTTCAAAACGTTTGTAAGACCAATCATGGAATACGCATCGGTGGTTACCAACCTGGCACCAAATCAAACGATCCAAATGCTTCAGTTGGTACAAAACAAAGCCCTGAGAATGGCACTGCAAGCACCGTATCACACCCGGATTGTAGATCTGCATACCATCGCTGGCGTGGAACCCATCAGAGAGCGCCTGTGCGATCTGGCGGAAAGTACACTGGCGAGAATGGACGGCAGTGACATCATGAGGGAGTGTTTACAACGCAAACAGCTTATCTGTGGCTGAAAAGACCCGCAGTTCAATAGGCTTATTGGACCGTCCCGGGTTTTAGGATACGCAGTCAAGCAGGCTATGCTAGACGTCCCGTGTCCCGCTTCAGAAAAGACCCGCAGTCCAATAAGGTGTATTGGACCGTCCCGGGCGGTAACAGAAGAGAACACGCAGTCCAGTGGAATCACTGGACCGTCCCGTACTCTCTTAGCAGCCCGCAATCCAATGCCTCCATTGGAAGGTCCCGGGCGCGGACAACCAACTGAAAATGCGCAATCCAGCATCACCGCTGGATCTTCCCGCATTTTCCAAGACGCCGAGACAAGGCAAAGGCGAAGATCAATGCATAGATCAGGGCAAAAGTACAAGGCAAAGACCAAGTGAAGATTCAAGACAAGATTCAAGACACCTACGACGCTGACCGATCCCGACCCCAAGACTTCTCCACCCGATCCGCGGCCTGACTGTCGAAGATAAAATACCAAAGAAGATTCAAGACAGGGTGTAAGGGCGATCTTCTGATGAGCCCACCACCGTCCTCGTGCCGCCCTTCGGGCGGGCACGCGAATCCTGTTCCTGCCATGTCTTTGGCGACAATCATACCAGCCGTACCCATTGTTACCACGTCCGGATGGAATGGGTTGGAAATGTGTTGACAATAAATATGTCCCTGAACTGATGTCGCGACCACCTGTTCCGACTTCTTGCATCCAACTGGTGTTTTGTGGCTGTTCATCCACCTGTTCTACCTCTCGTTGTGGTTGCAAAAAGGCTAAACTTGTGTGCACACCCCAATGTAAATGCAGAGCGACACCTGACGCAGTCCAGTGCGTGAATTCTTCTCTCAGCTAGGCACATAAGATTACAACGTGGGACAGAGACACGAACCAGGTGTCAGTACTATAAAACTTCTGCACATGTAATCTACAAGACGCGCGATAACATTTCGAGCACTATATAATCGGTGATACATGCAATACTGTGATGGCTTTTTTGTTTTAACAATATTAGGTTATATCACACGAAACCCTTATTATATCATTTAAAAAGCCATTACATATTTCCTTATATCTCACTAATGACGAATATCCGCGTGCTTCCCTGCATGGATACTTGGCATTGCGCCACTCAAATTGCCGCGTGGATTAATACTATTTCGAAAAGCCGCGCTTGACACCAATACCATACATTGCAAACTGATTGCTTTGTTCATTACGTTCAATTATTGTCCAACTTCGTTGCACTAACGAAAATATGCACAGAAACAAAGAGGCTAATTTGGGCACTATATTTTTATCGCAAGTCAGAGCGCACTATACTGTAGTATACGGTTGTGATGCATCTCAGCCGTGCATGTATGTATTTTACATGCATTTTTCAGCTTCTTTGAAAATTTCTAATTTGTTAAAAAGGGATCAAGCTCTAGTTTTTGCATGTGATATACAAGATCTTCAACTCGTTATGCTGGGATATAAAATTTTATGAAACTCGTTTCATAAATTTGATTCACAATGCGTCTATGACTATATATATAGGTGTGAATCAATTTGATCAAACTCGTTTCATAAAATCTTATATCCCAACATAACTCGTAGATCCTCTGTATCTTCACACAATATCAATATTTAAGAACGACCAATATTGGTTTCTGGACTATTGACTTGCATTTCTGCAAACTTGTAATTTACATGTATATGAGTTTTATAGTATTGACACATGTTTATCCTTTAACATGCTTCTTAATTTGCACAGAAGGGGTCACTCATGCACAAATGCGATGGTGCTATGTTTGTCCATTTGTCCATATTATGTGAGAGCAAGTATTCCAAAAGAGGTTATTACGCCAACA
Source organism: Siphonodentalium dalli (assembly GCA_032622095.1). NCBI lineage: Eukaryota > Metazoa > Mollusca > Scaphopoda > Gadilida > Siphonodentaliidae > Siphonodentalium > Siphonodentalium dalli. The sequence continues at coordinate 222,589,581 of CP136064.1, forward strand.
AGTTGCATGTTCAACAATAAATCGGCAAACCAGTATATAATAATGGGATAATAATAACGGCAACGGTATAATACACAATGATAAGTACGTGTCGTTTACACTTAACTATTATTGTCCTTTATGTGGAATAATACTGATTCAATTTCAGATAGATGTAATTTGCTCATAATATGTTGCCAGACTCACAAATTACCAGCATAATATGTATGAACGAGCCATTCTATGGCTGAAGGGGTCACTCTCACCAAAAAAAGTGCTGAAGGGTACACATGGTTTGAAAATGCGCTGACGGGTACACAGGGTTTGTGATCGGCACTAATACTGTTACTTAATTGTGTTTCGGAAAGTCTGGCGCCCATTAGCAGTTTGTTTTCAGTTCATTTTAATGTTCATTGGAACGTAAACAATTATTCTCTAACAGAAATCATGGCAGATACGAAAACTAAACGTCATTTAGAATGACATTTCAAAACCTGTTCAGCACATTTTCAAAACCTGTGTACCCTTCAGTACTTTTTTTGGTGAGAGTGACCCCTTCAGCAATACTATGTGTAGATAACGTTTTTATGTATCTCGTTAATAAAAGCACTGTTTGAAAACAAGAATGTACATATTTCAATTGATCTCATAAGAAATCAATACAGCCCGCCAATCACCATCGAAAGGTAAATCCTGAATAATGCGACCAATTAACGTACATACCGAAATTAAGCAACGCCCTTTATATCAAAAGTTTCCTCTTTAAAAAACGCTCTTTATTGCCAAAATGTTGTAAATCTAAAATACATCTGCACTATTTTATGACTGAACCATTTACATTCAAATACTAAACATCGTTACATATCTGGATAGTCATAAAACACACGATTGCATGATTCAGTGCATGAGATATGAGCTCATATCTTAGCTCTCTTTGTGGAAATGCCTTGAAACCAGTACCCAACTTTAAGGTCAATTTTGAGGTGGTTGTCGTCATCCGAAATGGCGACAACCAGTTTTAAAGGTACTCAATCCGATAAAACTCCTCTCAATTACTATTTCAATGGCTTCGGGGGTCAAAAATATTTGATTCGAGTAGAGGAAGTCACCCATCAAAGCTCAGATTTGTTAGATATCGATTTTAGAAATCTATTATTTTCATTATCGGGAATACTATCTGGCCCAGAACTCAGTCAAAATTGCGTTAAAATTACCACTTGATTTTAGAGTTATCCATCCTTGTCTGTTTGAATAGATTTGGAGTACACATCCAGAGCAGATTACGGCAGTTATTAGTACTCATCTCGAGTTAATAACAAATTTCAAAAATCAATATCTAATAACTCTGAGCTTTGTTTGATGGGTTCCTCGACTGGAATCAAATATTTTTTACCCCCAAAGCCAAAGAAATAGTAATATAGGACCCTCTGATCGGATTGTTGTTGTTGGAATCTGTTGAGATGGGGACCCTCTTTACGGATTGAGTACCTTTAATGGATTCAGCATATTCGAATTAGGTTATAAAGTGTGTTTGTGTACTTTTCCCCAAAAATGCTTCTAGGTTTGTTATTTGATGAATATTGCGGTTTTCTGTCTAGTCTAGTATGCTATTGTCAAATGTTGTCCTTTGTTATGTAAACAAAAGCAAAAAACGTTAAAGAACCTGGCTTTTGTTTAGATCCGGATATTGTAAACATAAAGAGCGTCATTTGTTACTGTTTTCCTGATATGGAAATAATAAAGAGCGTTTATATCATTTGTGTGTGATTAACCAATATAATTGCGATGTGTTATGTAAACAGAAGCAAACTTCTTTAACACGAGCAGGTTCTTTTTACGTACACCACCGTAGGTCTGGACGACAATATACTATTTACGCGCTGATTATGTTTGGCATATGAACAAAACTATATATATTTTAATATTCCTTCTCTTGATGGCGATTTGAACAAATATGAATATTTCTGCAACGAACGCCGCCCGTGCCTTTAATCGGTGAAGTAAAGACTGAATAATGCATTCAACTCAATCGGAATTCGCCCCATGCACGAGGTGGCTACAAACACCTGGCAAACAACTGAAACACTTGCCCAGATAAACGAATCATGTTTCCATCCATTTGCTTGGATCTCAAATCTCGCTTATCGGGGGGAAAAATATCGTTGTCGGTGTATAGTCTGTGGCGACCTAATGTGATATGGACCTTACCGACTCAAGTACCAGGTAGCAGAGTCGCCTCTGTTGGCGGATTGTGCCAAATTAGGGGTTACGTAGCGTTTTTCCGAATACCCATAACTCCGAAGGTCCGATTCTCCGAAGGTCAGATTCTCCGACGCCCCGATTCTCCGAAAGCCCATAACTCCGAAGTCCCGATTCTCCGAAATCCCATTACTCCGAAGACCCATAACTCCGAAAGCCCATAACTCCGAAGGCCTATAACTCCGAACGCCCATAACTCCGAAGGTTTATAACTCCGAAGGGCCGATTCTCCGAAGGTCCGATTCTCTGAAGGTCCGATTCTCCGAAGATCATGTTTTATCGCTTATTAAATAGTGTACAGTCCAGTGGCGGGGTCAATGGGGCCCTAGGGAAGACCGCCCCCAAAAAACATGTCAAATGTCATGTAAACGTCAGGAAATCCCTCCTAGGCATTCAAATATTCACAGTGTTCCTGCCCAGGGGAGCCCCCGGACCAACGATTGGGGGCGACCCCTCCCATGTATGCGCTCCCCAAATCAGGCCTTCGTGATATGCTTTCGGCATATCATATGCATGATATATCCCCCACATATCCCCCACATATGCTAATTAATGTGCACCCCTAAATGGGAACCCTGGCTCCGCCACTGGTGTGCACCGGGTATATTATAACGAAACGCTGCAAGAATGTCAGAGTAGCCTAACATGCACAGGGGCGACAAGTTCTTCCCGTTTACCCCTGTACATTTTACTCTGGCATCTCATGGGCCAACGTAACGTTATAGTATCTGGTGTATAGTCAGTGGCGGGCCAGGATTCCCATTTAGGTGGGGGCAGTAGGAAAAGTTTGAATATTTTGATGCCCCATGAACGATTTCCGGGCGTTTACATGACATTGGACATGTTTTGGTTGGGGCCCATATTGTCTGAAATAGCAAGTAGAGGTTTAATGGGGGCAGTGGGAATTTTGGGACCCCTTGGCTTCGCCACTGGACTGTACACTATTTAGTAAACGATAATACCCCGATTAAACAAAATCTTCGGAGAATCGGACCTTCGGAGAATCGGACCTTCGGAGTTATGGGCCGTCGGAGAATCGGGCCTTCGGAGTTATAGGTCTTCGGAGAATCGGCCCTTCGGAGTTATAGGTCTTCGGAGTTATAGGTCTTCGGAGAATCGGCCCTTCGGAGTTATAGGCTTTCGGAGAATCGGATCTTCGGAGTTATGGGCCGTCGGAGAATCGGGTCTTCGGAGTTGTGGGCCGTCGGAGAATCGGGTCTTCGGAGTTGTGGGCCTTCGTAGTAATGGGTCTTCGGAAAACCGGTCTGACACCAAATTAGGTCTGAAGTTTTTCTCAATATGTGGCAAATCCTAACCCTTCACGATAAAACCGTTATTTACAGGAAGCATTCAAGAAAATAAATATTTTTAGCAATGTTTTTTTTTTCGATACGACAGCATGTGTCTTCTCCAATCGAATTGTCTTTGCAGTAACTTCCAGAATTATTGTATATTAGCTGCATATTGAACTGTTCGATACATGTTTTTTTTTCTCTAGAGTACACTGTAAATATTTTATATAACGCTATGTTTTGTGCATAATATGCTATATAAGTATTGAGTAATCAATAAAGCATCTGGTGGGAACATTACAATTTGAGGGGAAATATGCTATTTTATAACGCATTAGTTTGCTCCACCAACACATTTAGATCAGAAGTATCACCTACATAGCAACGGTATAACAAATCTAGCTGACACACTCATTGACGCTGTTTTTGGTAAGATTTTTAAGTAAAGGGCGGTTAAGATATTGTCCACATTAAAGGTACGGTTGGCCTTGGCGGTGGGTATCCTGTGAAAATATTTCCACCCGTCAAAAACCGCCACAAACAGAAAGAACAAAATGTAGACAGACTTTGTCCGTATACAAATAAGAAATATCGCATAAACAGTATGTTATTGTCATATATTTGACCATTGTTATGTAAACAAAAGCATAAAAAGTAACTTTTCTGGTGTTTGTTTATATTATGATGGTAAACATAAAGAGCGTTCTTTGTTGGGGAATTCCTGATATGGAACGAATAAAGAGCGTTTATGCCATTTGTGTGTGATTAGCCAGCAGCATTGTGCTGTCTTCTGTAACACAATCAGGCTCTTGCTTAGGTAAAATATAGTAAATCTTTATGATAACATGCTGTTTACGCGATGGTCATGGTATATATGAACGAAACTGTATGCGTTTTAATGTTTTTCTGTTTACGGTGATTGGATTCGACAACTAAGGCCTCACGTGCCTTTAAATGTTATTTTCAACCAACATGAACGTATCTTACAAAAACATTGTTATTTATTACATTCCTATGTGTGATATACCTTGATTTCTCTAGTGATTATCAACGGTAATTTCACTAGTGAATTATGTCTCATTGTCTCTTTAACTAGCGCATTTTGTATTCATACGCGATATCGAAATGTGAGCTTCGTCTGTATAATGGCGGTATTATTCCGATTTCTGGTAAATCAGATATTTATAGTGGAATATAATAAACATAATAATCACTATATTGAACTGCATTCGAGGCATGGACACTTTTGTTAAAAACTCAAGCGCACCAAGTCAATCAAGTAATTATTCTCTATTGAAACAGAGGCCAAATTGCAACCACACGTAGAAACCACCGACTCCCGGTAAGTAACTGGCAAACTTGTTCAGATACATACATCAGCTTACCAATCCTTTGCATGGAACTCAAAGCAGCGCGTATCGCGACGTGTGGGGAATCGAACCAGCTTCACTGTCACTGTACGGTTTATAACGGTCTCCTGTGCTATGCATCTGGATGATGGCAGACATTTGATCCAAACCAACGGACTAATAAATGGGGAAGATGGTGTGCCAATATGCCCATAGCCATACGGACCGGGGGCTGTGAGGGCTGCAGCCCCACAAACGTTTTGAAATATCAAAATTCGAGGAATTTTCGGGGAAATAGGAGATAGTTTCGGTCAAATTCGGACCATTTTCGGGCAAATTGAATGGTATCGCAGGGGGAAATTGTGGCATATTACAGTATTTTTCACAGTTCTGTTCGAATTTTGCATATTTAAGTTAATATGAATCTATTTAATATTTATATATATATATGCAAAGTATATTCTACAAAAACTGTGTTACAACCATGAGTATGTCATGTAAAAGCATTCGGGCACAGTCTCGACCCCCCTAAAAAGTCGGGTGCCTGTACGGCTACATGATCTACGTAGCTGTGGGGTATCGAGTAAACAGGTTATTGTTTCCACTACAAGAATGACTCATAATATTAGCCACATTGGGCCACTAGTCTGTTTTCAAACGACTCATCACACCGACTAACAGTGAGTTATAAGAACGCGTTATCTAGCTCAAGAAAAGAATCCCCCGGACATCGTGCTGAAATGTGAAGTTAATTGAATTTCTTCTTCCTGAAGCATCCAACGTATCGAACAACCTCTTCCAGCAAGCTACTCAACAGCCGCCCAGGGCAACTGATTCGACGATATTGCCCAGTCATTTCAATCGCATCAAGACAAAACAGCAAATTCGTGTCGTATGGATGAGCATGTCCGGAAATAGCTCCCGGAATGAAGTTCTTTAACTTCGTTTGCTGCTCACAAAGGATCAATCTCTTTGGATTGCCGCCTCCCTTGTTGGATCATATAATTCAAGGTCGTGGAATCACAAGGAGATTGCAAGCGTCCGCGAGCACAGATTATTATAGAGTCAATTTAGGGAGGGACTAACTCGGATGACTGTTTACCGAACAGGGATGTTGGTTACATTTGCAAATGCACTTTTTAATAGCGCATACTTGTGTGGGGGCTCGTATTCATGAATTCGCGTTGAGGTTGAACTAAGGCCGGGATGTATTGCGCGTTATTAAGATACGGGCGGTGTTGGCGGTGGGTATGCTGTTAAAATATTCACCTCCGTCAAAAACCGCCATAAACAGAAAGAATAGTAAAATATAGACATACCTTGTTCTTATACCAATCAGAAATATGGCATAAACAGTATGTTATTGTCAAATGTTTTTCCTTTGTTATGTAAACAAAAGCAAAAAAACGTTACGTTTTCTGGCTTTTGTTTAGATCCGATTATGGTAAACATAAAGAGCGTTTTTGTTACTGTTTTCCTTATATGGAAATAATAAAGAGCGTTTATATCATTTGTGTGTGATTAACCAATAGAAAACTTCTGTAACACGAGCAAACAAAAAACAGCCATGTGTACGACATGGAACAGAAAAGAGCATATGAAGTCGGCACACCAATATTCTGTGTATTTATGGACCTATCGTATCCGTTACTACAAATTACGCAGACATAATTTGGAGGTTCGAATGAGCCATGTCCGTTTAAAATTTAAATAGGATCAGCCTCCAAACACATGTTGATAGTACTATAGCTGAAAATTGACAAAACAATCTTGCTGTTCAATCTCTTTGTCGTCGGGGCCCTTGTGGTATGCGACACTAGGCCGAGTGAGAACGGACGTGCTGTCCTATAGTGAGAAAAACCATATTTGATCCCCATAACCACGCTGGTCATCCTATAATACCCGCTGCGGGCAAATATTGAGTAAACCCGGTTGCGGCACGAGTGAAGACTACATGTAGGTTTTTGTTTTGAGGGAATTTTTTTTTATTAATTGTTTTTCTTCTGACACAAGTTCGGATCCACGAGGTGCTTGATAAATCCATCTTCAGCCAAATGTAAAAAGTTCGATGAATAAAGCTCCATGAAGTGATGAATTGTGAGAATAAGCTTCTATTTTGCAAATTTGTGTGTTTTCAGCTCCAAGATGAGTGCGTGATGAAAATTTTGACATCGTTGTCAAAGTTACATTGTTATAGATAGTGTAGGAAACTAAATCTACATAGACATTGGAATTTGCTGCATTTAAGTAGGAAAATATTGACAATTGTATGTGATACTTCACGGTGTCGCAGTAAACCACAAAGAGGGCACGATTTTGCCCGCATCGCAGTTTACTCATGCCGCATTTCGTTTTACTTTAGCGATGTACGGTATGTTTGCAATGATGTCTGTATTTTAGTTACTGGAAAAGGGATTTGGGTTTTTTTTTAGTATCAAACACGTCACGGATAGAGTATCCCATATAGATGGTTCCACGTTTTCAAAAAAAAATTCTCGAGAAGTGTTTGCAGTGAAAGTTTTGCTGAATGAAACTTAAATTACCTGGAAATTCCGAATGCGCTCGACTAAGATTGTGTTTTTCTCTAGAACTGAAATCTGAATTTTCTCTGAACTCCTGTCACAGCATAAATAGGCATTGCCTATCATATATGTCTTCCAATGGTTGGTACAACTTCTAAATTTACTGCGTTTAACTAATTAGACTAGACCTGGTATGAAGAACTCTAACTGTTATAGCCCGATGTGCGGTTTACTGACGCCCGCACCGGGATTACTGCCCGCAGCGGGGATTATAGGATGACCAACGTGTTTGACAGTGTTCACAAACTGTTAATTAAACTTTTCTGGAATTTGTCGGAATTAATGTCTTCCTGCTAAAACTAATGTAATGTCATCCGGCATTTTGATACTGGAGTAGACATTGTTTCGCCAAATAAACTATCTGGCCATGTTTGTACTGTTTCATATCTTGCATTAAATATTGTCAAAAACGTATACTTATTTTTACGTAGATAGTTTTACGTTTCGCTCTCATCGATTCGAGCACCTACAGTTCAGACTTAAACACATATTATGGACTTACTTCATTGACTAGAATCGATAAGTTAGTAAACAAACACTATCTCCACTGGAAGAATGTAGCAATCAACTGAGAGTATCTAAAAGTCCAACCACATCGACTCTACCATTTCAGAGAACACAACAGTTGAACTAAGCCCAATTGTAAATATTTACTATCTTATTCTGGATGCTTTATGGGCCATAACATTACGAGAACGATTGCACCTATGATAGTCACTGTGTGTAATTCGTTTACAACAATTACACTGTTTTCTGATTATTTGAATATCAAATTTATGGAAATAACTTATGTTGGCATGATAAATTGTTATTCAATTTTGAACACCTCAGCGGAGTGTTTCACATCACTTTAACAAAATAAAACAACACGAACATGAAAACTTGAAAAACAGTCTTAAAACTTTGGGCGACCAACATCATGGCCAACTGTGGTCCAGTCAGTAGCTTCAGATCGCTATAATTCGTTTGGTAATGGTGGTTAAATTAAGGGGGAGACGCACGTTTGCCCAAAATAAAATCATTTCGGGGTGGGTCAGGTAATTTGGCAATATCTTGATAAATCCACAACCGTACGCAATGGAACTTCGCAGATATGTAGAACACATATTGGGGATGCATACCATGTATTGAAATTTTTTGAAATATGAACATCACGAGAGTAATTAAGAGAGATTTGTAACATTTTAAAATAAGTTCACTTTAGGTACCGAGAACCTTTATCTACTTCCACTTTCATCGTTAAACTGTGGTGACAGATGTAGCATCATATCTGTTTTCCATGAGATATCTGTCTTTCTGCAGAAGAGGGAACACCATTCTTATAACTCATGAAAATGTAATATGAGTTTAAGAGAATAAACTAATTGAAAATTGAATTGAAGTCAAATTATGAGTACCCTATAAACCAGACATTTGCAATTGGGACTATTTAGAAATATGTGGAGGACAGGATGGACAAATAATGAACTTGTAACAAAAGCCAACAGTCTGTATATTTGGATATTAAATGGAAACAACCATAATACAATAATTTCATGTTGATCTGAGTCGCCCAATACTGGTACTAATTGAAATATTTGGAAAAAAACTAACATATAACTATGGTTTTGTTTTCATACAAGCTCAACTCAATTTCATTATTTTAAAATTCATATAAAATGTCAGAGATCCTGAATGTGTCTTTGCTATTGGATGGCAGCGACAGGATAAAATAAAACAAAAGATATTTTGATAATACACATGTATTTTAGATTGAACTTAACACAGACCCCAGTTCACGTGACAACTCCTGTGGTTGATTAACTCTGGTGCGAGCATAACAGAGATATACTACAGGTACAGAGGGGGGGGGGACACAATCAAACTGTTATTTAATGCAATTAACTGTGATGGGATGTTAAAAACATTTGTTTCCAGCTAATGTGGTATCTGCCTTAATGAATTGAAATTATATATCTCAACTTACCTGTAAATGTTGACAGTTACAGGTAATCAGGAATTAACCTCTCATTGCACTTATCCTACCGGGTACAGGCCAACCCCCATGACAATCCAATGTGTTAGTGTTCAGTCAACTGTAATTGAGACAAAACATTTTGCAGGTTAACAAACCCAAAAGCAATAGTTTATGAAAAATAAAATAACACTGAGTGAAAAATATTGCTTTCAGAGAGTTACGTTGCAATAATATTCCACATGTCGTGGAAAATCTGATTGCTGCATATTAATTACTAACATAATGCACAGATGTAATTAATTAGTACCATGTAACCAGTACACCAGGAACATAGCTAGAGGATCTCTGTTGAGGGTGGGGTGTCCACTGTCTGAAATTTCAAAAAACATCTCCCCTTGACCCAGACCAAGCAAACTTCCTCCCAGTCCCAATTTTGCAAAATATAATTTGCACCGCTCTATGTTGGGTTATAATTTTCTAATTTGATACCTCAGTTTCAAATTCCCCACTAATTACTGGTTGCAAAATTAAAACTATAAGAACAATTTCTACATATTATTGTTGTGAATTTTCCAACTATTTTAATATTTCGTGAGACTTAATACATTTATTTCCAACTGTTTGGACCAAATTTGTTTTGTGGGGGGGGGGGGGGGGTACATAATACTCCAGCGTTATATATACCAGACAATGAATGATAGCTATTTTCACTTCCTGTTCATGTTGATCATGTACATGCAAGCTGAGTACATGTACCTGTAACATGATAACCAGGTTTGACACATCCTACATTTGACTAAATATAAATAGTTAAATATGACGATATCGAACCAGTTTTCATCCCATATATGCATAAGTTATGAGATCCTTGAAAATGCAGCCACATGGAAGTTTAACAATATTAATAGAGTAAATGAACAGGCTTTAGATAAAATTTGATTTATGCAGCATGAATCATTGTGTGGTGTTAGATCATGCCATGAATCTCTAATCTGGTCATGCCCATACGTAGCGATTCATGGCATGATCTAGTACGTCACATATATGGTATTTATTGTTGGATTATTTCCCTTGTTTTTATTTGAAGATCCATGAAACCGTAATACATATACATATTCAACTACATGCAGTATAGTTGAATTACTATCAGGTCATTCGGGTGCCTGGTAAATAGTGTCAACGTGATTATTAATTTGGAGAAAATTCCCAATGATCACTTGTATTATTTGGCATTGAGACAGAGTTAAATTGCCATGTGATCTGACACTATTAATATTATAATTATTAATTTCACTTTCAGCCTAAACCCCATCCATCACTAAAGTAAATACACGATTATTATGCACTTGCTAGTATTATAAAATCAACTATTATAATTGATTACAATCAAAATAGGACAAAATATCTAGACATTGGGCCTCCAAATTGTAAAATGTCCACTCTGGTCAGCAATACAAAATAGCATGTGACCAGAACTTGGCAACAGGATTCATTTTTTTATGAGAAATAGCCCAAGAAAAAATACATGGCAACCATGATTATTATGATAAAAATAACATATATATGACTAGCTTTTCAAACGTTATGTTTTGTACGTTTTTTGTTAAAAAATGTAAGAGTGTTTGAAATTGACGTCGGTCAGCCATTTTGTAAACAAATAATGAAATATTACAAGTCATCGAAAATTTATCAAACTTACACCAAGTACAAAACCATTCATGCGATCGTTGGTACCACCAGTGCTGACACGTTCCCAATCACTCTTCCTTCAATATGGGTCGTCCTTGTGAGCGATCGGACATTATGCATGCATACATTCACAAATTTGAAGAGAAAATCAACTTTCGGTTTTCACTTCCTCGGAAATTACCGGAAATGGTTTCATAACTCACTTTAGTATGCCGCAATATATAATTCCCCGTATTTTACACAACAAGCGTATATTTTCGTATTTTGTGGGAAAACTAATGTAACTAAACATAAAAATTACTAACTATGTGGAATTTTGATACTTTTAAGAGATGAATTATGTCGTTTTAATATTGTCGCAATGATATCAAGCTTATTTTCGATAGATGGGCGAAATTATTTTTTTTTCCATCAAATGTTTACTTATTTTTTTTTAATAAAAGTAGCTAGATTGGAAGTCAGTGATGTCAATATGACTTCTCCTGATAATTATACAGATAACCCCTTGGAGATCGGGTGCTGATCGGGTACGCATATTGTGATATTTGCCTTTTTAGTCCGCAAACGAACAGAATAAATTTTGACTTACGTTTTGCAATGGCGGCCATTGATAGAGCGGATTGTCGTCATCTTGGAATCCGTCTCTGATGGCTAAGCAGCTCATTTTACGAACAAAATGTGGCTCCTCTCGTGTAAACCATATACCATAGCATACCAATATTTTTAGTTATTTAAAAGTTCTCGGTACCTAAAGACATGCCTTTTAAAGGAAACCACACCTCCAGCATTCTATAACAATTCAGCAACACATTCTATGTATAACGTTGAGCTATCTGAAATCTGGTTGCTATGCATTTGTCTTTTTTCCATTGTTATTTTTGGATCATACAACAGTGATGTTTTCAATGATTTCAGCCATATTTTGGCCAAACGTGCGTCTGACCCTTAAGTGTAAGAGCGGTTATCTGATACTGATAGGGTCAGGGTAACTTTAGTCATATATATCAGGACAAGTTCTTCCTTTGCTTATAAAGTTATATATAAAGAAGAATTATTTCCACACAGAGTCTGTTGACCAGGTTTGGTGGAGGAATCGTTTATTCACGCAGCTGGAAAAAATGCCTGGAAAAGTTTCACGAAATTCATCACACAGTTTGCTATACATTGCACACGCGCGATTATTATTTTTGGAAATACAAGATGTGTGTAAAAGATTTGCCGGATAATTTCGGTTGTACAATAACTTATTGAATTACATAGATTGAGTTTTTTATTATACCCCGCAAAAAAGTTGTGGGGGTATTCTGGAATCGGCTTAGCCGTCCGTCCGTCCGTCGTTCGTCCATGGACACAAATTTGTCCGGAGTTTTTTTCTCAGTCGTTTGTTAATAATTTTTCCGTGAAACTTGGCACAGACATCAACCACCATGGGAACCTGTGCACCTGCGATTTTCATGTCGGTCATACTTATTTTCGCAGAGTTATTTGCCTTCTTGACTTAGAATATTTTCAATCGTCGACACAATTTTGTCCGGAATTTTTCTCAGTTTATGAATATTTTCTGTTAAACTTTGCACAGACATCAACCACCATGGGAACCCGTGCACCTGCGATTTTAAGTTGGTCAGACTTATTTTGGCGGAGTTATTGGCATTCTTGACCTTCTTGAATATTTTCATTTTTCTCAGTAATTTTGTTAATAACTGTGCACCTGCAATGGGAATCTTGTTATTTCATTATTGTAACTTAATGTTTACTGACATGTGAAACATCTTAGTGTTGTAAAAACACTGTGCACCTGCAATGGGAATCTTGTTATTTTATTATTGTAACTTAATGTTTACTGACATGTGGAACATCTTAGTGTTTTTAAAACACGCGGGCGGTATCCTTAGTCCCATTGGGACAGTCACAACTCTAGTTTTCTTTGACCCATATTCTACAAATAAGGAGAGTTTAGGAGCAGCTGTGAATTATTCATCATTTATCCTACATCATTTCGTTCGACGTGGCAAATCGACTTGTGACAAACATCTCGTCTAATGTATCAGTCCATTTCGTGACCTCAGGTAAATTACTCAGAATTTACTGAGCACTGGGGACAAATTGGTGTTTCAGGACTGGTATTAACCCTTTACCCAATAGAACGGCCCTGTGCCAATGCATTCTCTTATATATGCGAGTCGACCATAGGTCGCCTCGCATATATAAGAGAATGCATTGGCTTAACACATTAAAAATTATAAAATTGTTAAAGAATGTAAGAAAAAATGGTAAAAAGTGTTAAAAAAAGATTTTTTTTAGGCCAATGCATTCTCTTATATATGCGAGGCGACCTATGGTCGACTCGCATATATAAGAGAATGCATTGGCACAGGGCATAACTGTTACTATCACAATGTGGTCAAGGAGCCGGTTCCAATGATATCCATATGTGTATGGTTCTATTGAGACAGACCGAAGATATTTTAGGCTGTTGAAGCTTTATTTGGCCGGTTTTGGCCGGTTTGTTGGGTAAAGGGTTAAAATACGTCTCTGCCAAATAGGGTTGGAAATTATATTATCGCTACGTGTTGTATCTTATTATGCTTATGAATCGGGATCTTCCTCTGAGGGATCGAAGCGCAATTTAATCGACATGAGCTCGATAGACCGTCCGGCGGAGAGGAATGAACTCACGGAGACTCGCTGCGACAGCTGGGCGGAACGTTCGTCTTCGATCCCGCTCTCCAGGTTGTCATAATGTTCCGTAGCGCACGCTGAAGACAGGGAAATAACGTCGATTCAGAACCAGCTCCAGGTAAGTGCTTACTCGTTTATTTTTTCCGGATCTGTTCATTTCTTAACCCATTCGAGACGGGAACTGCGCTGGTGTTGCATTACATATCATGTGCCAGTGCATTCTCTTATAAATGCGAGTATCCCGTAGGGAGACTCGCATTTATAAGCGAATGCACTGGCTTATACAATGTGTAGTTAAATATTGTTAGGCCAATACATTCTCTTATATATGTGAGGCTCCCAATGGGAGACTCGCATATATAAGAGAATGCATTGGCACAGTGTTTTCGCAAAATGCAGGAAGCTCCAGTTATGAAGGGGTTAAACAGACACAGCTTTTTAAACCTCAACATGTATACGTAATTCAAGCTAGTCTAATATGATTACATATATAGACAGAACACAACGCGCATCTTAACCGAGACTCTTTTATCGAATGAGTTGCGGATGGCGCAAGGATATATTTCGCGAGAGCGCAGCGAGAGCGAAATATAACTTTGCACTGTCCACAGCGAGTTCGATAAAAGATGCGAGATTATGATGCAAGTTTTGTTCTGTATTTATTCTACACCGTTCAGTCAGATAAGTTCAATCCATGAAAATCACCTGCATTGTTACTATAGCTACCTTTACTGTGATTTAGGTCTGACAAATAACCAGTAATTATGGGGGGGGGGGGTCACCGGAAGCGGATGATCGACGTAATGTGTGTCATCTTTCTTGGCGACAACGTCAACAATAATAGTTCCGGCTTGTATTCCACTGGAGGTATACACTAATATGTACCGGTATTCAATGGCTGGTATTCCGTTGAATACATGTGACTCACGTCTATGGGTGTGGAATAAAAATACATACTTAATCGGAAGGGTGGTATTGTAACTATTGTTTTTGAAACATTGTTGTTAGATATTGTTTAATATATGTTTATTTGACGTATGTACGATCCAATATTGTTCCAACAAAACTATAATGAATGAAGAGTTTGAAAAGTTATGTCATTAAATGTACGCCATTAAATACGCCAAAGAGTCTTTATGTTATTTATCTGGGACAACGCATGCCTTATAGAAGCCGATGTTAAGTTTCGCGTCCCATTTGTTGATTTAAGTATGTTTTGTCGAGGTTTTGGATCATGTAATAAATAGAATCTACAACTCGTCCCCACTTTTTAGCTGAATTTACAAAACACGTTCTGTAAATTAGGTCTGGACCGAGCCTTGACCTAATTTACTGGACTAATTTTGTAAATTCCGCTATCAAGAGGGGGACTCGTGCTCTATTTATAGAATGGGTTTATTGACTAGAATACGGGTAGGATCATGTAATAAATATTTATGCGATGCGAATCAGGTGACGTAATTTGGTAGAGGTGGCAATGCAGGTCCATAATTATATACTCCGAAAAAACTCACCGACGAGATAACAAGTTTCAAGATCTTGCAGCTGGATGTTGTCAACAAACCGCTCTTTGTTAACAACTATCAGGTATACACGAACATTTGGCGCTCTTTATTTGCCGAAAAAAATATTACTGTACACTAAATACGGCCATTTATGGGACCATTCATTGTTTACCACGTTTTATAGAGCACTGGTTGTATTTTGGCACTAATCCATGGCTCAAATTCATTCATTTGTTGCATATATTATGTTTAGTATAAAATGAGATGGTCCCATAAATGGCCGGATTTAGTGTACAGTACCCATTTAAATGTTTACGCATTATGTCGACCTAATCCCAATGTGACCCAGGAACCGGTCTGTGCTGTTCAGGTTTGCTCATTTCTTTTTCAACAACAAATTAACGTCGTAAAGTATGCCACACGCCACTCTCTTAATTTGTTCCAATTGGTGCCAATACACCAAGGAGGGGTAGGTCAGTAATTACTCGGGTATTCTCACATTTGAACATAACCACATGACTAGCTTTAGAGCATATAACAATAAAGAGCGTTTCTTCTCTATTATTCCTAGTATGGTTGAAATAAAGAGTGTCTGTGTGGAAAGCTTAAAAGGGGAAATAATTTGTTGTCACCTCGGAAAGTCAATTAGCGAAGGCTTGGCGGGATGGATTTCAAGTATCAACGTCCATTGCTCTCCGCATAAGATCAACCTGAATAACTGGCAACCTTGGGAGATGATATCCGGTGTTCAAAAATAAATTAAACCATATGGATCGAAATGGAATTGAGGGGCGTTTGTGGTATTAACCGGAAGAGGGATCCTTCGTCGGTCCACCCGTGCCGACATATATAGTGTTCCACGCGTAGTCCATGCGTAGTCGGAGGACTTCAGATGTCATTATTAAAGGCACACTATTCGATTCGATGGTCAACGTATCATCAGATTCCAACAACAACATTTCTTCAAAAAACGGTTTATTATCTTAATCAATTAATTACCAAAAAATAATGGTAACTGTCAACTCTAGTATAAAATATTCTAAAGTCTGTTATATATCAACATTGTGTTAACTCAATTTGGTGTCGAGAGTACGTCGGAAGGCTCATCGAATATTTACTAGGAGAGTCAAATATTCCATGTGGTGAAAAATAACAGATTTAAAAAATCGATATCTGATAACTCTGAGCTTTGATGAGTGGGTTCCTCGACTGGAATCAAATATTTTTTACCCCCGAAGCCACAGAAATAGTAATTTTGGAACGCTAATACGGACTATGTATCTCTAAACATCAAAGCGTGGTAACGGCATGATAAGTCAATCAGAACAAAATGAGGGTGATCTTGCATAACGAAAGAAAAATAAATAATAATGAGTTATTCAGGAAATATTCTCCGACGATTCAGAGTGAACGGCGGCTATAATTTCGACTCATCATTAATTCATACAATGCAAACGACTTTGAAAGGATTTTGTTTTGCGCCGCTTACAATCGTGTTGTTTCTCCAGGATAATTAATTCAATGTTTTTTTCCCGACATCGGTCCACCATATCACTAAAAAGTATGCAATTTAGGGTACGTTCATACACTGGCAAGTTTTCACGGTGTGGTTTGCAGGCATTTTGTCGTAGAAAACGATACGGTGCCATAATATGAACGGAAACAAGCACATAAAGTGCATCTGTGCCACAGCTAACTACGTGCGAAGTAAAAAAAATCTCTGTAGTTCAACTAGTAACGATGCTACTGGAATTTGCCTGTAAATATCATGCAATTATCTCGCAAGAATAAATCATACAGGTATTTGAAGGCAAATTCCAATAGCACTGCTACAAGTGGAATTAGATCAATGTTACTTCTCATGGTTTTCACTTTGGTAACGATATTATGTGCACGGTTCCGTTCATATTCTGGCACCATGTGGTTTTCTGTGACGAAATGCCCGCAAAAACATACCGTGCCAACTTGCCAGCGTATGAACGCAGCCTTAGAGCTGGGACCACCCTATACGTTGACGTAGGTTATCAAGGAACACACATATATAGGCAAAGAAATATATCCCTTGCCTTGTTTGTTCAATGTTATTAACGTTATAAAGTTCCAACATCCAACAGCTCCCATGTTTTGTACCTGTGGAATATGTTAACCAGAGTAGAGATTCATGGCATGTTATATGCCTTGAATAAAGCAAGAATTATTTCAAGCTTACTGTTACAAATATTTTGTTTTCCATTTTGTTACCTCACGAAAGCACTGCCGTAAAAGTCATAAACCCACTTTGTGTTAGTTTGATACTTTACACTGATGATGAAACAAATGCTCAAACATTGTATGTATCTTTAATGATAACGCTTAATATTAAACGGACATGGCTCATTCAAGCTTACAAATTTTGTCTACGTAAGTTGGAAGGAGGTATAAGATAGGTTGACAAGTACACGAAATATTGATATACCGGCTTCATTTGGTCTTAAACATACTTTCCATGGCCATAGCCATTTTACAGCTGTTTTCCATTTTTCGTTCATTGTTTCTACCATATCAGGTATAAACTATAACGCGGCACGGTCTTTTCCATGCCATGCCAATAGTCGTTTTTTGTTTGGAACCCAAACATCGTGTTGACAGTTGTATTTTTATGACTTCAGTGCGTTTTTCTCGGACAAATAATGCCCATAGAAAGGTAGTTCAAATATGTATCGACCTATTTCGATACCGAGAAACATTTACAATCGAATAATATTACTTGTATTTTGGAGCGCAAACCGCCAAGTGGTTTTAATGACAAATGTCCAAGGCGACAGATTCTTAGCTCGTAATTATGCATACGCGGGTTTTATTAAGCGTATACACTAATGGATAATCGATATACAAATGAAATATTGTATATACTCCTCGTATATACAGAGGATCTCCAACGAGTTATGTTGGGATATAAGAATTTATGAAACGAGTGTGATAAATTTGATTCACAACGAGTCGTAGATGAGTTGTGAATCACATTTATCAAACGAGTTTCATTAAAAAAATTATCCCCACATAACGAGTTGAAGATCTTGTATATCACATGAAAAAACTAAAGCTTTATGCCTTTTTAACAAATAAAAATCTTTTAAAAAGAGGCTGAAAAATTCATGCAACGTTGGCTGAGTTTCACAGCCGTATACGACAGTATTGCGCGCTCTGCATGGCTGGTGACGAAACATATAATCCTCCAATGTGTCTCTTGTTGTGCCTATTTGGGTTAGTGCAACGAAGTTGGACAATAATTTTACTTTAATGAACAAAGCAATCATTTTGCAATGTCTGGAGTTGGTGTCAGGCGCGGCTTTTCGAAATAGTATTAATCCGCGCGGTAATTTTGTTGGCGCGATGCCAAGTAGCCCGGGAAGCACGCACCTATTCATCACTAGTGAGATATAAGGACATTTGTAATGGCTTTTTAGTGATATAATAGGGGTTTCGTGCGATATATACCTTAGTATTTGTGGCAGTGGGACTGGTGTTGAGGTATTTTGCCACATGTCAGTTTGATCTATCAAACAAATAAGTCAGAAGTTAAAAACAACGACTGGAATATTCGACATTGGAGAGGTTTAGATCGATACAACTGCCCCGTCAAGTATCACATACTGCAATTAGCTGTGCCCGAGACGGGAAAGTATTATCCAGTATTCAACCATGCATCTATATTCTATTTCCAAACTAAGTCCGTGTAACATAATAATAGTCACACTCGGTGTTGTACATAGTTTATCAACATAATATGATTGTTCTACTATTGTTTGCGATCTCCCGCCGCACGGTGACGTATAGTATAGTATAATATATTTTGACGGGCTAAGTTAGATGTTATCAATCCATACCTCTCTTAATATATAATACTAGCTGAAACAGGCTCCCTTTTGAATCATTTAAAAACACCTATTTTTTTATTTTTATTTTTACTTTTTGTATATCTGTTTTTTTTTTTTTAAACTAAATTGTATTATATCAAAATTTTGAAAAAAAAATTTAACGGCATTTGACCTCGTGAACTGGCCTTACTCTAGTATAGCGGATTGTAAGCGTAAATCACCCGCTCATCAAAAATCACAAATGACGGTAATAAAAACGTCATAATTGTTAAATTAACACTGTTTGTTCCATAGAAAGCATTACAATTGTTCTGATTTGTCAACTGAACGTAGTAACTTAATGCTGTATTTTATCACCATGGTCACATAATTTTAAAAGAACACGAATTCATTTAACCTCGCGAACTTCGTAACATGCAGTTCTGACCTTCTCTGGGTGTAAAGCAACATATCAGATGTGAGGTTACTCATAATTACACGGTACATTATGCGCCTAACACAACAGTCAAAAACAGTTAGATTATAATACATCATTATGACCTAAGATATCACTCTTTCCGATAAATGTATCATTTTGTGTTCATTTGTATGATATATTCGTTGATGAACAAAATTCCTGGTTTAAATAACTGGTTTACGTCGAGGGAAACTTGGATTAACAGCGGCTGTGCATATACCTTTGGCATTGTTTGTTGTGCTCTCGTCGGAATAAGTCTTACTGTGTATGCTATTGGCATACGCTAATTCCCACATCGTAGCACTCTCCCTCAAACCCTTGTTTGTATACACATGATATATGCCCAACTCAAACTATACTTGGTATGTGGACGCCTATCTTCAGTACGTGCGGTCGATACCACAGGATTTACTTAGGACTTTACTCCACTCCGGGGTGATTACACGAGATGTCAATTGGGGTAAATTAATCGGTCGGAACATTATGATGGATTTATAACGAGGAATCGCCCTGATATGGGATTCACATCAGTTGGTATAGCGTATTAACATTGCCTTAATTATTAAACAATATATATCCCACCGATGACCAGAGGGGGCTTGTGGATCAGTTGCTCTGGCGCGTGCTGCATTATATCACACAAATTGCAAGCGGCGCCCCTTCCGCAAATAGCTCGTATGCGGGGCTTCGGTATTGCTAGACCAGCCTGAGTAGATAATACTTACATAGCCCGTCTGTGTTATACTAAATCGTGGTCGGTGAATGGTCAACTGTCATTGGGCCACTCGTGTTATATCCCAATAACACACAGACCCACAACAACACACAGTATGTAACACGAACACGACGTCACAAATTGTTTACCTAATCAGCCGAATTGCATCTGAAGCCAGTTATTTATATCGATCACGTTCTCGTTGCTTAGTGTTTGGATATCTTATATTGGGCTGACTTAATGTGCTGCGTGGGCTAGTCTCAATTTCTCGGCAGATATTGTGAAAATAAATAAGAATGCATTCAGCTTGTTTATGGGAATAAATCATCAAAAAGCTATAGATATATACATATAAGAAATGAATGTAGTCGGGTGTGTTTGTTATTGTGGGGTACGCCGCTGTGGTCATTGGTCGCGGTTGGCGCTAATTTTCTAATAAAAAAAAAATTTATTCCCAACAGCGACAGTGTCGCTTGTTGTCACCTCTGCTCTTTTTATAACTCCCGTTAGATCTGAATCGGACAAGGGTATTATATAACTTATATTATTAGATCTCATTGAGTTAGGAATAAAACAAATCTTTAAATAGTAGTGCATGATGATCGAGCGCGGTGAGGGAGAGAACTCTATCGTGAAGTGTGTTCACTGTTCGATTCTCAATAAGCTCACATTGGTGTTCTATGCAGAGTGGGAATCGCGTAACTGGCGAAATTCTAGTCCAAGTCTGCTCGTAATCAGGTAAGATATTGGGATAGCGAGATGTCAGTTTTAGTTCGAGAACGTCCCTATAGGCTTTATATGACATGAGTTACGCCCAGGGTTTGTGGCGAGAATTGTAGTATATTTTACTCGATTTTAACTAACAAATCAATACCTGATGCTATATATATATCGGAATATATATCTTATGGTTATAATGGTTTACAATGATCTAACTTTCATATTGAATTATAGAATATTCCGATTTATTAGGACTAACATTGGTCTGTTTACGTTTAACTGAAAGCCGAAGTGTTCCGTAATGTACTCGGCTAAGTTCGGCTTCTGTGTCGCCAATCGAGTACAACAATCAGAATCGAGTGCACCCTTATTCAAAAATCGTGTCCTGTTAATATATTCCATCACTATTATGTGTCTCTTTGTATTGTAAGTGGTCCTATGTTAATTATTAATTAAATATTTATTGCACGGAACATCTCGCGATATATATGCAATTTTTAATTTACAAATTACCCGGTATATGTGATAGAATTAATTCAATTTACGACCACTTGGTTTTCTTTATGTTTAATTACGATTGCTTGAATATTTTCGCCGGGATATTCAGATGTCACTTCGTGAGGTCAATTGAGTTCGCATACTATTAAAAATATGTAAACACTGTCCTAATTGTCTTTTTTTCACATTAAATTACCGCTTTCAATTGACCATTGATGTGCATGGTGTTCATGTGGTAGAGCACAGGGGTGGGTCTTAAGTGAACCATCAGTCGCTATATCACAAACATTTATGAAGCTCTGAGTCTAATCATCTGGCAGGGTCTATGGAAACACTAAGCCTACCTTAAAAGTCTTCTATATATTTATTCATCAAACGGAACACATCCAACAAGCATCACAACATGAAGACGACATCACAACACATATATAGGCTAGCTTGACAGCAACATCACATCAGACATCAGACATCAAGCATCAATCCAGATTACCAACGTAAAACCAACAGGAGTTACAGGACCCTGGTGAACAAATACATAGGTTGTAGTTGCTACCAAAATATATATCCAGAATGGATATAAATAAATATGTGAAATGTGATTGTGTCAAAAACCAACTTCCCTATTGTCGATATAAACAACTATTTTGACACAATCCTAACTGTGACGAACAGTTAGAAATAAAACCTACATGCTAGTATAAAAGGGTGATTATGAACGCAGTGTGCGATTTCCAACATCACTAAACTATTGGGCAAATATATATTGCAAATGTGACGTAACTCTAAACATACAAAACGAAGACAATAGTATTAAAATACATATATAATAATGGGTAAAAACGTAACAGAATATCACATACCATATCGTAGGAACATAGGCCACGATGTCATAACGTAGTATTACTCTTATTCTTTATAACTTTATACTTCTACATTCTTCAAGGCATTTGAAGAATTTACGCTCTCACTGACGCAATAGCAGGAGCGATGTTAACTGTGCGAACGCTAATTGTGAAATGACAAAAGGCGGCAAATAAGCTTACCTGTGATTGGCTAAGACAAATTAGTATCAGACAGTTAGATCTAATATTGGGCGCTAACATAGACAGAGTAGACTTAAGCGGGTAAGAGATTGGGCTAAGTTAAGAATATGAAATAGCGAAATGCAGAACAGGTAATGCGGCTGGGTACGGGAAGTGTAAAGAACGGAATAGCGCGAAATGGAATGAAATGGACCAAGTACGCGGAATGAAATGATAATGCAGCTATAAAATGTATATTAGTGAGTTAGGTATAATAACTTAGTTAGTATACATGTGTAGCATCTAATAAAGGCATATACTGTTTTGGTATATAAAGTAGCACTGTCACATTCAGAACCAATATCATGTCTTCTACGGAATAAACCCGTTTATGGTCGCAATTGTAATATCCGATTACATTTAATTGTGGTTTTATGTGAACTGGTCACTACGCGTAACTCGTGTCGTATAAAGCCCACAGGGATGTTCTCGAACTAAAACTGGCATCTCGCTATCCCAATATAGGTATTAGTACGAGCAGACTTGGACAAGCTAAATGTCAGTGTCTTCTCGCATATTGGTGGTTTATATATGTAGGAGACTACCACCCTTACCCCTTGGAATCCGGAATCCGGCTTGAAAGAAGACCTGGAATTATAAGAGTCTAACGATAATGAATACCGGTATATGAATTATTATTAGAGAAAACAATATTGATAGCTGTTAATTTAAACCAATAACAGGGACATTTTCTTCTCAATATTTAGTGTAATTCGCGGAGCGCGTTGGTCATTCGGTCAGATCGCTATTCAACAGTGGCGGAGAAAATATAGGCCCAAACTATACTTGGTTACCATTTCATGGCGTATGTTAACGAATTACGTCAGTTCTTTGATCTTTATAGTTAGCTTATTAATGCTGAAGTGGTCACTGTCATCACGCGACATTACCCAACTTAATAGTTCGTGCGGTCGAGTACCTCGTTTCACAAAATCTCGGACTGGGATCACATGATGAAAAGGGACATAACCCGCGCGTATTTGCTGAAGTAATTAATCAAGATTGCGGCAATAAATAAATTTGGGTTGACCAACAATATTTGGTGGCTAAATTTAACTCTTTTCATATGTTTTGGACATCGGAATTCTCCAAAAAATAAAAGCAATTTAGCAGACGATATCGGGAATCTCGTTTAGCTGTGAGATTTAGTAAATCGAGGTACTCAACCGCACGAAATATTAAGCTGGGTACTCAACCGCACGTCGCGTGATGATAGTGACCCATTCGGCCTCGTTAATTAATAGCTATGTATTCACTCGATATGGAAAGCATTTGTTATGAATATGAAGTACATACAATATAACTGAATTGCGCTGTAAACCGGATCCAGTTGGAATCCGGTCTACGATACGTACGGGATCCAGCGCATATGGCTCTAAAACATCCGGTATCCGGCGTACGAATGGGGGTGGGGTGGTAGCCTCATGTATATCGAGGTGTCTTCAATGTAAGATGAACTATCTGTCGTCTTTCTTCTCCCAACAAAATTGATAACGCCGTTTTATGGTCTAGCTACTGCAGTAGTGAAGCCACGAACACATATCATCAAATCGAACTAACTGAAAGTCCCTTCTGACGGATCTCTCTTCGTTGGTTCCGAAGTGGCAACTTGTACGAGCTGATCAACCATGCTTTATATAATATTGTTGTTTTATTGACATTTACAGTGATTGACTTATATATCATACATACCGAAACGCACATAACCAACTCGCAATACTCATATCGCCATAAACTGTCTATGCAGACGATTCCGACACAGTTATTCGATTCGTTCTTATGTCCACTTCCCACACAAGCTAGGCGTATACATTATGAGGACAAACGTTCATGCATATGAATGTCTACACTCTACATATTCATGTACCACACTGCTCGAAAAGAATTTTCCATCGAACTACAGAACTGTTAATTAATAGCTATGTATTCACTCGATATGGAAAGCATTTGTTATGAATATGAAGTACATACAATATAACTGAATTGCGCTGTAAACCGGATCCAGTTGGAATCCGGTCTACGATACGTACGGGATCCAGCGCATATCATCAAATCGAACTAACTGAAAGTCCCTTCTGACGGATCTCTCTTCGTTGGTTCCGAAGTGGCAACTTGTACGAGCTGATCAACCATGCTTGATATAATATTGTTGTTTTATTGACATTTACAGTGATTGACTGTTATATATCATACATACCGAAACGCACATAACCAACTCGCAATACTCATATCGCCATAAACTGTCTATGCAGACGGTTCCGACACAGTTATTCGATTCGTTCTTATGTCCACTTCCCACACAAGCTAGACGTATACATTATGAGGACAAACGTTGGTGTGAACAATATTTATTCTACCCTCAATTAATACATGTATACATGAAATAAGACATTGAACAATATGAGTTAAATTAAATGACAGGTTAGAAAAAAAGGAGGGTGAAGAGGATCTAACAACAAGCGGGTCACCGCTTATTTGAAGTTATCTCCTCGTTAAAGAAAAGTATGCAGAATAGTATGTAGAAGGAGCGTATGGCAAGAGGCTGAGTTAAAGAGAGCAGGTTGGGGGGGGGGGTGAAAATAACAAGTTACTAACATTAAGTTGAGGCAGAAGAGATGGAAACGTTCATGCATATGAATGTCTACACTCTACATATTCATGTACCACACTGCTCGAAAAGAATTTTCCATCGAACTACAGAACTGTGTTGCATACGACCACCTTGTCAAACACTTACCAACAAGTGATGTCATTGCTCAATCAGTTTGGACCTTGTTCAGTCAAAGATGCAATGTCTGATTTTACACCATAATCAAACTCCACGCAGGGTTTACCTCCCTTGTTCACTCGGTAAGACCGCTGCTATCGGCGACATTTTACCCACATTTGGTGGACTTCCGCTATATTAAAATATATACTAAGCGAGCAGAGCAAAATTCTGCCCTTATTAAGCACCCAAAATATTGAACAAAATGTGTGTGGTTTCGTACCTTAAGTTTGGAAAGTCCCACCAGAACGAAGGAACTATATTTCGAAACGGTGTGATTTGGTTCTCCGATTATTTTATCACCACAAAAGTCTAAACGCACATGGACGACAATGTCCCGACAACATGCATGGCAAGTCAGACACAAGAGTTCTAATTTGCTCCAATTTTGACGAGTTGCTTGAGAAAATCGTCAACAAAACTACCGCTCTGATTCTCCATTCTGTTATTAAGTTTTTAGTGCGGGAATTGTTCTCAAAGCACATAGGAAATTTGACTTTGGGGCGATCGGTTTTCGCCATTTTGTTTGAATTTTGTTGCATTCTTGGAGTGAGACGGGGAAACGTTTCTACGATTTCAGCAATGTTCTATTATTCTATGGGCACCTGATGAAACACAGGCGTTCCAAATTGTGATGAATTATGGTATATTAATCATATTTTATGGCATAGATCAGTGGTGATGTGTCAATTTATTCGCAAGTTGATGCAAGTGGCAATTATGGCACAATAAACTGCAACCATCATCATTCATTGACAACAATTCGCAGTTCTGTTTATTCTCAAATTGCATAATCATTCAATGAAAAACTAGCGTTATTTATTGCGATTGTTGCAAAATCCCAGATGCAGACTATTAGTTCCTCTATGCAATTGATTTGTACGGCCGCCGTGTAAAGCATTCATCACTGAAATCAAGTTATTCCATATCAGGTCCTATGTTCGGGATCAGAATGCTGAAGTCATGCTCTGGTGATAAACGTAACGACTGACTCATTGAACACTTTTCGCACAATGCACTAATACTGATAATAATATACCAATAGGGTACTACGTCACTATAATTTGTGTTGTTTCTAGCAGTTGTAGTTTTGCCATATCAGTAGTTACGAATAAGTTTCCGAGCAGCCAAGCATGGGCAACCGAGATTTCCATGAATTCATCGAGCTAACATAAATAAGTACAAAATAATAACGGCAAACAGAACCATATCGCCTTACTGCAAATGGTAAGCAGTTTGAATGTCACTATTTTCTCACAAACGAACTCGTAGGCGTCAATTCTGCGAAAAGATTTTGGACCATCCAAAACATTTACGACTACTATTAGCTATTCGTAACTGTTATCTGTAGTCGAAAGGTGTCCCCTTGTTATCCCCTCTTGGTACAGCTCTCCGACTTCACAATTCTGCTTTGGTGCTGTTGTAAACGATTCTTCCCATCAACCGTGGACTCACTGACAATAGAGATGTGTCGCACATTCACGGTTAGTAGTTACAACTAGTTTAACTATATTCAAAACACATGTTTTGACAACTACGAGTATGATTATTGAGCTCGAGAACGCGTGGCTAATCGTGTGCTGTCGATAGGTTTAATTTCTGATGGCTGTATCATGTAACAAACATAGTTGACTGAGTATCTGTACATTTGAAAGAAGTTTTTGGTACAAACCGCAGAAATTTAAACCCTATCCGTTATGGCGGTTATGGCGGTTATGGCTTCACCGTTGTGGTTAGTGTGCGCATGACTTGGTGACGTAGTCCCCTACCTGTAATCGTAACTGCTAACCTTGAGTTTACGAAACCACTGTAATCATTACATAATATCGGATAGCAAGTGCTTAAAGTGGGATTATACACTAAATCAGGCTATTTATTGGACCATCGCGTATTGTATTCAACAGAATATAGGCAACAAATGAATGAATTTGAGCCATGGATGAGTGCCAAATACACCCATGTGCTCTATGAACGATGTAAAAACTTGTTAGTTATAATGAAAATGAATTTATGACTCGAGTCATTAATTCATTTTCATTATACTTACCATGTATTTTGCATCGTTCGCAAAGCACACAAGTGTAGTTTTTACTCACCCGTGGCTCAAATGCATTCATTTATTGCATATAGTCTGTTAAGTATAATAGGAGATGGGTCCCATAATTGATCGGATTTAGTGTATAGTCCCCTTTTAAATCCAGAATATACATATTTATACCATAATTGTATATGTTAGTGTCTGTATAAAACACATTGTGTAAATTTCAGGTTTGCACCCTACTGTGGGTATACATGTCTACTGTGTGTATAAATGTTCAAACATTACATCATGGGTTAAACGTTTACACCCATAGTATATAACTACATCATAGTTAGCAAAATAGTGCTTATGTTATGTCATGACCTACAAGTATGTATCACTATGCGTGACGCACATTCGTCATAGCGTCTTATTTGATTCAATCGGTGAGAATACACATTAAAAGTAAACAGCGCAGTATAGTTCAATTCGCGGAACAAATCATTATTATGGCATAAATAAAATACACCCATAGTAGCCGAGAGTATAACATTTTCACCTCTCGTGGTTGTCTTATCCACTCACTATAAGCTCGTGGTTACAACCACAAATCCACTCGTGGTGAAATGTTGGTGCTCTCGGCAGCTATGGGTGTATTCTATATGTATAATCGAACGAATAGATATATGGACACGAACTTGTCCCACGAGGGAAACGGCGATAATATTAACATTGCATTCTTTGTTTGACTACAGCACAACAGTGTTTCAGGCGCTCAAAGGTAATTAGCTAAACAGTGGTATATTGCCCTTATCGCTGAATCGGTCGCTTGTAATCTAGTTGTCGTTTCGTTATACATTAAATACTACCATTAGCTTTTTACAACTGACTGAATTGATCTGAAAGGACAATATTAGTTACTAAGAGCGTCACGCGAACTATATGATACAATGGCATTTGATTACACTGTTAAGAGTCTCGACATAGATTCAATTCGGTTCAGGGTTCGCGCTGTCACTTGCCAAGTTTGCCAATGGTAAAACTAATTCACATTTGCAAAAGATATTTTCATTTGGTAATAGTTTTGGCAAGTCTCTTTTAATTTCGCTAGAAAGTTGAAGAATATAAATACTATTCATTTCAGGAAACTGTTACGATATAATTGTATTTGTGGTGTGTCCTAAGGTTTAGGGAAAAGTTAACACCTACCGAGATGAGGTTAATCCGATACGATTAGTATCGACGAGTGGAGGGATTACTATAGTATGTATTGTTGTAATCCTCATTGTTTTGACATATCTTCTCATGCAATAACCCGTCTAATCCTATCGATATCAAATGTCGCACAAACAGTAATTATCGAAATATATGACTGAATGTTGCAGAAACTAATAGAATTTGGCAAAATATATTTTAATTTGGCAAAATATTTGGCAAAAAGTAACCCTGATTCTTTACCAATCTCAAAACATCATACTTGACGTTATCACTATGGTCCATGGGACGAACGGAAAGCATAGTCACTATTTCTCAACTTTGGCTAAGTCTAGTATCTACAAAAGTTAGTATTATCTCTATTTCCCTCAGAGTAATTCCAAGAATAGTTATTTTTTATATCAAGTTGCATTTGTCTAATATTAAGGGGCAAGTTGCCGTACACGTTTCTGATCAACTGTGGTGTGAATGTTCGGTCGTAGCTGTCAACAATTTGATCATATATTTCTTACTTAATAATTCAACCGTGGGTGTTGGACCATTGTGTTTAAATATTTTTGCGTAAGATGGTTTGTAACAGAACACACTGCTGAATACAAGATCATATCCAACTACCAAATTTACAATATATATAAACACTTAATCAAACATGATGTAATATGTCAAACATTGTTCAATCCCTCCCCATGTAGATGTAGAGTCACCCTGTGTGCAGACTTGGTTCACACCAGACTTCGAGGTCTGAGAACTACCCGATAACAACGATCAACTGGCATAACAGCCAAAACAATCGCCGGCATGTCGATAATCGAAAGTAGATTCTTTTTTACCGTCCATCCGACTTCATCAAATATCGATTCTATCAATTTCCACAAACTGTACGAAACAGTAAGATTACATTACTTAGAACCTTATATTTTTGTTTCAGAAAATTCTCCAGAAGGTCAGTCAGACATTCAGAGACAAAAATATAACATTCTTGGTATTGTAATCGTACAATTTGCACCAAAAAAATACATTACAGAACAAGTCAGCACATATGAAACTGAGTAATATTGTATACCTAATATATAATACTTATCCCGGTCAGGATTGAAGGGTCCGACCGGTACGGCGGTACGAAAATTCCAATGTACATACATTCGTAAAAAATATGCTGGATAAAACGTGCGCAGTATTCGTTGTCGTAAAACTTCTCTCGGTAGGCTGCAAAAACCAATTGCTGAAAACTTATTGTTATAATTTTAATAGGTGATGATTCGATTCGAGATTCGATTCGATGTGAAATCATTGACCTGATTAGATTCGAGCCGCAAATGCCCGATTTGTCGTAGTCTAGGTTCTGACCCCAATCTTCTGATTCGGGTGTTTTATTTCTAGATAATTTGCTCCATTTTAATCTAATTCACCGTTATCGCTATATACACAGTTGCGACACAAATGTGTATAAGTAATCAGTATATGTGATTACAAATGATATGTGTACACATTACGCACCAAAGACGAATATATTTACCTAATTGGGAGTCAGAGTATGTCGGACACATTAAAAGATGTTTGTTTTATTCTCGAGCGAAACGTGATTTTAAAATGTCCGCTTCAATCAAGTTCGGGGAAAACCCAGATATGAAATTAGACGGCAATCACGTGATTGGAAGACGTTACGTGATTGGTTGCGACATATAACAAAATCAAACTGATCTGATCTCCTGCAACAAAATGTTGTTGCATCCACAAGAAACATGTCCCCGCACACGACGCAACAATGTTGCGCAATATTGTTACATCGTGTGTCGTCATCATTATCAACGCAATGGAAGCGCCAACTCATACCTTATATGCCGTGGAAGAGTGCGCGTCATGACATAATGCCATTTCGGTAGTGTTTCTTGTTTACAATCGATCAATTGTCTTTGTTGGATAAAGACTTTGATGTTAGGATTAGTCAAGTTTTGCATTATCGTAGAATCCAGCTATAACAAACATATTGGTCTGCGATTTGGCATTTACTACAATATCGAACTTATCGGCTACAATCGGAAGATCTGAGTTGTAACAAAACGTGCCCGTGTGAACGGCATAACGCACGCAACGGATCGTCTCACTGCAAGGGACCAACGGATTCGTGTAGACACTACTTAAGATATGTTGATGATTTTTTTGGAGCAACTGGCTCAACTTGAGTTGCTGTGTCTGTCATCTCCATGTTTTCTGTGGATCATGGAAATATTTCTTGAGTTGAAAGTGAAAGAGTTATCCGACTCGTGGGCTGAGTGCAGGCATCATCACATATCCTTGCCGACACAATCGGATAAAATGTGCAGTGCCACGTCGGGGTCCAGCAATTGTCTTAGCATCTGGATATGAAAGTTGTTATTCTCAATTTGTTTGCTTGGGATTCATAATCCCAAATGGGACATTCATGATCCATTGCTATATTTGCGACGAAACAGCTTGCGCACTTCTTTAGTGGCAAGCAATTTTTGTGTTCATCAATTGGAGAACACCATACGCCTATGTCTTTACTCCATCGCAAATGGGATGGAACAAATGTAGTCGGTGGTAGGTTCATGTTTCCAGCCTTAAACGTTTGTGGATATTGAGCCCTGGTGAAGGTCAGAATACAGCCGTTTAAGTGCCACCGCACACGCTGCGATTAAAATCGTAAGTGGGGAAAATCGCAGGAGGAAGCATCCAATGCGCATGCCCACGACAATATCGTAGCCAAATCGTAGAAATCAAGCACTGTTTGATTTTACCAGGAAAATCGTGGCGTGACCTTGGCAACGCGCGCGATCGTAGCTGTCACATGACCACTGTCGCACTGGTCATGTTGTAAATACCACGAAAAGAAAACATTAAAAAATGCCGCAAAGTTTACAAACTTCTTGCACTTACAAAAACGTGGCCACATTGGTGGAGATGTGTCACGACAGGGAGTGCATGTCTATACCACATATCAGGCAAGGAGTAGAGGGCTGCCGCAATTGTTGAAATTCAATTAGGGCAGCTGAGCCTGTTGAGTTGACAGGTACAAAAATGTCAAAATTAAAAAAATATTCAATTTCACTTGAACTTTCAACATCAACTTGTTAGTTGAAAAAAATGAAATACATGCCATATGTTTTTAGTTGCATAATTCGGAGAATGTGGTATAACAATTTGCTATCATGTGATCAATCACGTTGTCAAATCGTAGCCGCAAATATCGCAGCATCGCGTAGCGTCTGCGGACAAGCTACGATTTCTCCACCTACGATTTTCCCCACTTACGATTTTAATCGTAGCGTCTGCGGTGGCACTAATGGCACTGTTTCACCATCAATAGTTTTTGACATTCTATGCTAATTTGTGAATCCCTGTAGAGCCAGATCATCCGATATCTTCGACACAGACAATCAGCGATATCACTCAGCACAGCCCTCCTGATACTAGTCAAGGTCATGTGAGGTCATGTTTCCAATAATTGAAGATATACCTCAGTGTCAATGGGCCTTAGTGATTCAACAATCCTACGTTCAGTAAGTTGTTCTTATTTATGCTGTTGTTTTTTTCCTTCAAATATTGCACAAGTGATCTATGACCGTTTCGGATTAAATACAAATTTTCATGGAATATTCATGAGTGACTTTCGGCCAGTATATTGATAATTAGTCACACTGATATAGCAAGAATTTTGTTTTAAATAGACATTGTGAACAACAAAATGCAATGAGAGTTCACTTGTATAAGTTCCATTTCCGGGTATGTGTGTGCTAAAACGCCTCCCACCTCTTGATCTTTGTCAGAAACAATCTGTTCTTACGGATTCAGGTCGTGTGTATAACAATAACGTATAAATGAGTTTTTAACACCAATGTGGGTTTACATATTGACGCCATTTTAAAACAGTATTACACAAAACCTTATGAAATAATTCACAGCAGAGGACGTGGGCGTAGATACGCAGAACTAAACAAATCCGTGACTGAACAATATACATCACAGGATCTAAATTAAATCTTGATTGCCTGTGTTGATCACTTAAATTATATATCGTAAACTAAATTGACATCGATTTTTGTCTTGGCAATGATAAAACGATAGATAGTGCTACAGTTAAAATTAGGTCGGACATAGAGAGGGGGAGTATTGACACATATCTCTTGGGATGGGTCTTTAATGTAGATCAGATAATCAGCTGGTATCTGGGGATACGTGCATTTAGCACCAAATTACTGGTGTGAAGTCAGACCAAATCGTCTTGACAGACTTCTTTACGGTGTGGTTGTCGCTCAGGTTGAGATTAAATTACAACTGATAATATAAGTTACGGGACTCTTAGTGGTATATGACTAAGAATACTAAGTAAGCTTCCCGTGTGTATCTATCATGTCAGCGGACACAATCCAGCATATCCCTTTAATTAATTGTCGCTGTAATTAATTTAATTTTGTAAGTTAAATGTGTCGTCTATTGCCATTAACTTATGCAACGTCACAGTGACGCGCCATGGGCGAATCACCAGAAGCAGGAAAATCGTGATACATCCTTATTTCTACCATGCAATGGACTGAATTTGTTTCTTTCTTCTTTTTTTTTAATTTGAGAGACTATTGTTACGATGTGTTCCGAAACAAGATAGTAATCTAAGTGGGAGAATTTGTTTCGGTTCTTCGGCCACCACGTGAAACGCGTATATTCGTTTTTTTTTCAAACGACACCAAACATCGCATAACCGTTGTATTGGACCCCATTAGTTCTTCCACGACTTTTCTAGCCTTTGGACAGTTGCACTGCGAATAAAATTTGGCATCTTTCGTTTGGTTTATGACAATGTTCCAGTTTCCGCCGACATATGATGGCAGATTCATTTCCAATGTTAGCAGCAACAGTCAGCTATTATCTGGTGTATACTTTCGAAGATTGAAGGATCATCTGTATTTGGCCCATAGGGTAGCTGTAACATTTATATCCATAATAAGCCTATCCCCTTTCCAACCTTTTCAACTTTGTGCACTACATAACTAAAGTCGTATGATAAATGGCACATTATACAGATCAGAAATATGAAAAGTCACAATGTACTCCAGGTAAAATGGCACCTTATATCTCCGTTACATTCAACCTAAAATATACAAGTCACAATGTACTCCAGGTAAAAGGGCGTTGTATCTCCGTTACCTTCAACGGTTCAACCTAAAATATACAAGTCACAATGTGCTCCAGGTAAAAGGGCGTTGTATCTCCGTTACCTTGAACGGTTCAACCTAAAATATACAAGTCACAATGTACTCCAGGTAAAAGGGCGTTGTATCTCCGTTACCTTTAACGGTTCAACTTAAAATATACAAGTCATAATGTACTCCAGGTAACAGGGCATTATATATCCGTTACCTTCAACCTAAAATATAAAAGTCACAATATAACCCTTGTAATAGGGCATTATATATCAGTTACCTTCGACATAAACTATAAGTCAATCGTGGAATAAATAATATAAATGTGGAATAACAATTGACACCTGTCGCGCAATGAACTACAACAGATAAGAATTACGAATAGGGCACTACGTCACTATAATTTGTGTTCTTTCTATTCTTTGTCGTTTTTCCCTATGTCAGTAGTTACAATTAGGTTTAGGATTTTCAACAAATCTCACACATACATCATATAGTTATAAGTTCGCGGTCGTTTCTCAGCTCCGCAATGTGGGAGTTGACTCTAGGATTGTGTCCGTAAGTTGTAATCGCCATGTGTGCTTACTGTCTATCTCTTTGTGGCCATCAAATCATTCGTTGTCGTGAAACACGAGAATCTTACGAAATACAAGCTATGATATGATAAAAACATCAATTAAGTACAAAATAATCACGGCAAGTAGAATCATAATCACCTTACCGTGAGTGGCAAGCACGATTTTCTCTTAAACGGACTCGTAGTCGTCAATTCTGCTATAAGATTGTGGACCGTCCGAAAATATTACGACAACAATTAGCTATTCGTAATTCTTATTTGTTGTATTATGGTTCATTTTTCGAAAGGTGTTCCATTAGATTTTCCTTAAACATATGTTATTCATATATATACAAAAGGGATCGGGGCACAAGTTATTTCAACTTAGCTGTTCCCGCTCCAGTATACAAAGTTGGCATTACATTGTTATAGAATGACAAGAAACATATATGCATGGTGAGAAAAAATTTGAGTTTGCATTATGTCGAATAACATCTTTCAGCGTATGTGTCTATGGATTACGAATTAAGACGAGCACAAAACTATTCCCATCTGTATCTGTTGGGACATTTAAGAAAGATGTGAAATATACATTTCAAGGCTATATGACTCAAACATTAGACTGTAAAGCTAATCTTAATTGGTATAGTTAAGAAGCTGCCCATTAGCTGTTAGTATCAATTTGAATCATGGTATTCCTGAACATCAGAGTTAATATGAGGGTTGAATATTGTGTATGGCTTCAACACCAAGATGGTCCTATGTATTCACGCCATTTTGAAATTTGATTACATCGAACCTAATCATGCAGTCAGTAGATAATTCATTGCCCACCACAGCCGTGTGTGAGAGTCAGTAGCCTTGATGGCATATACAACTCCGTGTCGAAACCATATACATCCCAAATTGAATCTTGATTGTTTGGTACTGATTTAAATGATGTATGGTAAATAAATTGACATCGATTTCTTCTAGACATTGGCCAAATGATTAATTGTTCCATAATCAAGACACAACTTAGGTAGGACATAGAGACGGATAATATCTGCAGAAAACTGTTGGGAGCGGTCCTACTAAAGGCCGACCGCACCCTACTTACTCGTCTGCACTCGACCGCACCCTACTTACTCGTCTGCACTCGACCGCACCCTACTTACTCGTCTGCACTCGACCGCACCCTACTTACTCGTCTGCACTCGACCGCACCCTACTTACTCGTCTGCACTCGACCGCACCCTACTTACTCGTCTGCACTCGACCGCACCCTACTTACTCGTCTGCACTCGACCGCACCCTACTTACTCGTCCGCACTCGACCGCACACCAGTGGACCGAGCGAGATGGGGCATGCACTATCGTGCAGAATAGACGTGTATTCAAAAGTCAATAGCTTGAGAGGAACCGGCACCGTTAACCCCTAACATGCGGCCGCTTCCGTCGGGTACAAAAAAATCCAAAAAGGCACGGACCGCACCTCCCCTAGCTGTCTGACAACGGAAAGGGGGCATCATATAATGCAGCGAATATTCTTATGCAAACATGGGCAAGTCGCTAGCTGCAGCGGAAGTGAATATATTAACCCATACGCTGCAGTCCAATTGTATATGAAGGTACGCTAACACGCCGAAAATAACGTCCGCCGACCGCACCTCCACCAGGGGTCCGAACGAGATGGGGCATGCACTATCGTACAGAATAGACCTGTATGTACCAACGTTCATATCCCCAAGTCGATAGCTCGACAACATCGTGTGGGTTAATTTATTCACTTGCCCGATCGCCCATGAATGCAGATGGGTATTCGCTGCATGATTTGATGTTTCTTTCCGTGGTCAAGCAGCAAGGGGAGGTGCGGTCGGTGCCTTTTTGGATTTTGCGAACCTGAAGGAACCGACCGCAAGTTATAGTGGTTAATAGTGCCGTTTCCGCTCAAGCTATCGACTTGGAGATTGGAACTTTGGTACATACAGGTCTATTCTGCGCGCTCGGGTCCCTGAGTGAGGTGCGGACGGGTGCGGTCGGCTTTTAGTAGGACCCGTTTGGAGAGCTCGTTATGGGAGACACAACTTTACCGTACACGTGTAGAGGTTATATTATTGCCCCCATGTGCACCGGCGATAACACACATATAGTCTAGGCACAACAGGTGTCACTCGATCATCGAATTTATGGGACCATATTTTTCTTGAGGCTGAACTATTCCAGTATGAACATTCGGATGTTGCCGATCTCTAACAGGGCGCACAATACAATTATTACGACTTTATCGATGGTACCTACCCATATTTTCTAACGAAGCAACCCCATTTCTTATCGAATGATAACAGCACAATGGGCAATGTATAATATAGTGTCCACCCCCCCCCCCCCCCCCGGATTCGATGTATGGGTGATGTTATAAAAGCAATCAACGCAGCGCGTCGTACAGTTACTCGTCGATTCTGGAAAAAGCCCCCATTTCGACAACCACAGATCCACTTTGTCATATCATATATAGCTATAATTGTTGTATCTTTGAAAACTATTGCCAATTCTCCAACAAATTGATGTACAATGTAGAGAATATTCGACATCGTATTTTAATGCCACCCAAAACTTACCCCCCCCCCCCCACAATGCCACAATGCTCGGTTTACAATGCGCGGGTCAGAATGCGCTCACAACTATTGTCTAACAGCGCCGAGAGAATGACTCAATGACATTATCTCCCGCATAAAAATCGACATTAAAGCATGAACTATAAACAATAAAACTCATGGAATATCAATAACTCTTAACTGCCACACGTGGGTGATATTTTAAACACAGACCATTAATACTCATGCTCTATAGTTTGTCCTGTCTGGTCTCAATTGCCATTAGTGTACCGGTTAATGGATTTGAACTGAAACCACCAGTTGGTGCAGCATTATGTGACCGTGATATATCGGATGCATTTGGAGCTGCGTTTCAATTGGAATTCAACTCATCGTTAACGCCAGAGTTAATGGACGAGTGACTGTGACAGTCGCGATTCAATTAACTGACTTAAAACACGGTGTTTAAAATATAACACAGTTTTAAAATATACAGGAAGCAATTACAGTTTTATACAGATGCAATAGCCCTGGGCTGACAACAAACCCTCCCCTTCACATGGCTCAAGTTACGGTCTATAGATACTTAATTTTTTCGAAATATTGAAAACATGTCAATGTAAAGAAAATTATAATAACTAATATGTGCCTCTTGGCTAATTAATATCAATTTAGATAACTTTTCTGAAGAAAACTGAAAAATTTGTGGCCAAGTTAGCAGTCTCCAATATCAAGTTTCCTATTTCTGAGGTAAACATGTGCTACTTTGTCGTTATGCAATCTGAGATAGCAAATGGGCCCATACAACGTTTTTTTCTAAAATAAACGTCGACATGCGTGGAAACACTTATCTTTGGGCACGTATATATTTATATATACTAGCTGAAACAGGCTCCCGAATCCTTCGGGAGCCTTTATTCATTGTCGGATGGGCTGTGGTCCCTTTGTGCGCTTCGTGAACGTTTGGACCTAAATGTTCAGCTAGGTTCATATTCGAAGTATCTGAAATAAGCCAAGCCCATGTTGAACTTTTATCCCGTTATTCTGTTGGATGACGCCGTCCACAGTGAAAACACATATATACATCTGGTTTGTAAATAGGCTCATATTGAACCTAAATATTCACATTTTTTTGATTCTGAAATAAGCCCATAGTGTGCTTATTTTAATTTGTGTGTGGTTTTTTTTTATATTTATTTTATTGAATTTGTTTTTTTTTTTAAATTGACAACTAACGCCGCCATAACCTACGCCAGGGTATCCCGAGTCACCACACCAAATTTGGTTGAAATCGGTCTAGGGGTCTGGGAGAAAACTCAAAACAGAGAGACAGACGTCCTGACAGACATGTCCTACTCTTATATATATAACTAGCCGATGAGCCCGACGTTGTCCGGGCTATTCAAAAACCAAATTTCAAGTCGATAGCTCTACCCATCGCTATTCAAAAACCAAATTTCAAGTCGATAGCTCTACCCGTTTCCGAGATCTGGTCTGCGCATGCGCGAAGCTGGCGTCGCACGGGCTCGGCGACCCAATAAAATTTGTATCCGGGGCAAGTTACATTCACATAGCAAATTTCAAGTCGATAGCTCCACCCGTTTCCGAGATCTCGTCTGCGCATGCGCGAAGCTGGCGTCGCACGGGCTCGGCGACCCGATAAAATTCGTATCCGGGGCAAGATACATTCACATAGCAAATTTCAAGTCGATAGCTCGTCCCGTTTCCGATATCTCGTCTGCGCATGCGCGAAGCGGGCGCCGCACGGGCTCGCCAATACGACAACGTCCAGCGCCTGGTCAAACTACACACACGTACCAAGTTTCGTCCCGATCGGTCGAGAATCGTAGATTTGTATAAATGACAGACAGACAGACAAACAAACATACATACAGACAGAGGTCTTCAAAATATATATGAGATAGTTTTGACTATAACTTCGCATTCATCACATACCAGTAGATGAAGATTCTCAATATTACTGTACGATCGCATGCTGGTGTGTTCTATTACATGCTGATATGCAAATGAGCTGCACTCCCTATCGACAAGTAAATGAAATGCATCCGAATGTCCTTGGTTGTGGGTGGAGTGTAGATTCGTAAGAAGCGTACTAGTTCTCTGATTGATTGATTGGGGTTTAGTGTCACTTTCGGCAACTAAGTCCATATCACGACATTGCCAGTTTTAGTGGTGGGGGAAATCCGCACACACTTACGGCTAATCTAACAGTTATTTTAATGGTTGATAAACTCGTCGACCGTGTGCGGCAAACCATCGGCCATCGGCGAGTAACTGATACTTCACCAGATAACGATTTCTAGGTACAAAGTACACGATGGGTTTGAACACTCATCGCCAGCGCCGGAGGGTATACGGCTTGGAGCTGTACCCTTAACCGACTGAGCCACCGATACCCCTCACTAGTTATCTGCCATGGGTGTCAGAGGTTGAGTTAGACCTCATATAGGTATGTGTATAGAACTATGTACTAGTATATTTTTGGCCGAGGGAATAGTTTTCGTTGGAATGTGGTCCTTTCTTCTCTAACCTGTTTGGGGAATTGCCATTTTCACACCTGTACCATGTATATCTGACCACAATGCATCTAAATAGATAAACGGAAGTTAATGGAATTCTCCCTCTGATAATTTTAAAGGGTCTGTAAATAATTGTATTTCAAGTTGAATATTTGTCTCTGACACGCGCATTCTGATTGGTCGAGAGTTACTAAGTTTAGTTTTCGATTCACCATCATCGGCCGCTAATCGGTTAACATATTATTATTACTATTTTATCAGTTTGATTTAGTGAAATAAGCACATGATATTTCTTTAATGAAAACTTACGACATGAAAGACATAATACGGCTACATTTGGCAATCTTGCTGTTTGGTGTCTGATGTTACATGGTGGTTATGTCGTCAATCTGAGCAACACGATTCCATCAGACGTGACACGAGTAACCGAACATTAATTGATTAGAGTTTGGTCAAACGATAGTGATCCCTACTTTTCAAAGGTTAGTTCACTGGATATATACAACTACCTTGCATGCAGCCTAGCAATGGGGCTCTTCATGCATATTCAATAATGGGCGGAGCTTACGGTTTCTAGGAGACAAGGTGTCTGCATAATTCGTTTAATTAGTTTAACAGCGTTTTCCTTATGCTATAAAAGACAGGAGAACATACAATCTTTTCGCATTTAATTTTCAAAATTATGACAAGTGTCACGCCAAAATTAAAAAAACAGTGTTATAATCTTGGATGAAGTTCCAACATTACGGTGTAAATATCATTTTGATTTGACAACAAAACGGTTATTTGAATAAGGCAATTTAACACTGAAAGTAAGCGCGTGATATCAAAATTAGGGTTTACAGAAAATTTTCATTTGCAACAAATGATAACGAATCAGTACCGAAATTCACCAACGAAGTTTCTCGTTCAGTGTGTAAGCACTAGTGC
Organism: Siphonodentalium dalli; assembly: GCA_032622095.1. Taxonomy (NCBI): domain Eukaryota; kingdom Metazoa; phylum Mollusca; class Scaphopoda; order Gadilida; family Siphonodentaliidae; genus Siphonodentalium; species Siphonodentalium dalli. The sequence goes on from CP136064.1 coordinate 222,629,967, forward strand.
CGTTGGTGCAACTGCCAATGAATTTACCACACGCAACATCAAAAGGATGATCTTCCTGAATCTGCGATATACAGGAAGCTTCAATCGGCCACTATTGGCTCAGAATACTGCTCTTGTGCATTTGTTGTCCTTATCATGACAAGTGTAAGTCGCGCCGGCGAATATGTCAGATGGGATCAACTTTTTGCAAGGAAGAGGGTTTATGTCATATCGCTAAATCTCACTTAATGGATTGAGTATCCTAGATCACAACTTGCTGATATAATTTGTCAAAAGAACATGAGTGGTTTATGATATGAAACAATATGGAAGATAATGTCACCCAACGGAACAGTTCAAAATACTGCAGCCTTGCAAGCGTAAGATAGATAGATAGATAGATAGATTAATTACTCTTTTCATCGACAAGATATATGAGCATGAACAAAAGGAATTAAACATATAAGTTATGCACATACGCGAAGATAACAACATAGATGAAAGTGACATGTTCCGAGTATATATCTCTCAGTATAATTGTCTTATTAGTTATTTTGGGTTATCGGGTGTAGTGGGGTTGGGTGGGGATGGGGCTTTGGATAATAAACATACACATTGTTAATTATATATAGTACAAATTAGGTCATTCTATTATGTATGGGTATTTCCTGCGTGGGCGATTTTTCGGTGGCTTTTATACAAGGTGTTGGGTCTATATGGGGTGGGGAGTTCTAGTTTTATGCCTCAGGGGCTCCTATCTGAAAGAGGGCTTCGAGGATGAATATCGATAGGTTCAAAGGGGTTTTCCTATTGCTGGTTTTGAAAAGACTGTTAAGTTGCAATGCATTGGGTCGGGTGTAATAATATGGTTTAATGTATTTTTTCCTGAGATCAGTAAGTTTGGTGCACTTCAAAATAATGTGATATTCGTCTCTAAGGCCATTGTTACATAATTTACACTTTCTATCTTCGTGAACTTGTCCAACCCATGAGCTACTAGTAGGGCTTGTCTGGACTTCTGCAGAATTTGATTCTGAGTTTGTGCAGTTATAAAAAACAGAAGCCTGAGCAGCATTCGCTATCGAATTACTTTGCAACCCACTGATAACAAGTCTTCGGCTACGCATTGCGTTGGATATGACGAAAAACATTGATCTAATTGAGCGAGGTTTGTTGATTCTGCTCCAAGATCCCACCTGATGGGGTAGTGATTTCTCGTAATAGTGCCCCATGCTGCAAACTATGCGTAGCAATTTGTTAACGACATGACAATTGTGTGGCGGCACATTCTCCAAATTAGTTTTAATTTTTTTTCTCAATGTTCTGCATTCTTATTCATTAAGATCCATATGCAAGATCCGCGGCATGTTTTGATTGAAGGCTTCTCATTCCAAATTTAGTATTTAGCCCTTATGTTTTATAAACGTATACATTGGAATGTTCGATTAATCACATGGATGGATATTTAGGTAATAAAAGCCGACGACAGACAGACGAAAAGATAATAGAAGTGCTGATGGATTTCTTTTAATTGGTGGGAAATGTTCAGATTAATAATTATACCCCCCGCAACGAAGTTAGGGGGGGGGGTATACTGGAGTCAGCTTGTCCGTCCGTCCGTCGTCCGTCCGTCGTCTGTCGTCCGTCGTCCGTCCGTGGACACAAATTTGTCCGGAGTTTTTCTCAGTCGTTTTTTTTATCAATTTCCGTGAAACTTGGTTATGATTCAGTTTGTGATAAATCTGCTATTGGACATACAAAGATGACGGCGCCATCGTCACTGGTGAAAGACTTACAATCAAATGGTTATTCACTAAATGATCTATCTCGCATTAGATGAGACATCGGGTAACATCGTTCAATAGGTACAGGTATAAAGTAATAGCGTTCAAATGTTCAGTGAAAGTGTCTATCGTGTAAAATTGGTCTGAATCGGGGGCGGGAGGGGGGGGGGCAGGAAAAAATTACAGGATACACAGTTGAATTTGGGGGGGGATACCTCCCCGTGGGCGTTTGTTTTTTCCTGTCCGATCTCGGACACCCACCATTCCAACGCAAGTTTTTTGTCCAACGGCAATTTGGAACCCACCCCTAAAGTTTGATGGAAAACGATACAACAAATAACAGGATAAGGTGTGTTAAATGTTTTAAATAACCATGGGATGAATAGCCAATCATATATGCTTAAAGAAAAGCACCAAAAACTCAGAAAATCAATCAACTCTCGACAATTGAACTTATCAATAAGGCCCAAAAAAAAAGACCTGTGTTTCCGGTGACCCGCCCGCCTCTATTTCGGAGCTCCCGACGGTTTTCGTTTTATTCATTTTGCAAAATTAGTACGCATCCGGTTTTATTTTTGTGACACCTGGAAAGATTTCCATGTACAAATAATAAAAATTATCTTCCATTTTCTATTAGTTGCAGTCATTAATTTAATTCAATGAGTCATTAGCATAATTAAGTTAATTAACTGTGTAAATCATGCTCACAAAGAACATCAAACATCCAAAAACGGTAATTTCATCGCAAAATAACGGAATACGGCCGCCGTAGTACTGGTACCTCGAAAATAGGGAACATGAAACAAGAATAAAACGATGTCTTTCAGGATTATTGTTCATGATTGAGCCTATACCTTTATTAGCTCAATTTGTTATGTGAAAGGGTATTAGTTAATATAATTTAAATGAGTTTGGACATAGAATTTCTCAACATTCTGAGTTAAATTTGAGTGATAGGTAGGCATTAAAGGTGTAACACTAGTATGGATGCAATCATTGAGCATTTGTGGGAGGAATTTTTTAAGCAGTTGAATATTGTTTACAGGGAACTCATGCTTTCACACAGCATGCTATTATCATTATGGGATAGCCACTGCAATGGAGTGAACTATAATTGAAAATTAAATGAAAAAATTAAATTAAATGAAAAGCCACCCCCCGCCCCTATTTGTTTCTTGCATGTCACCAGAAACACAGGTATATTTGTTGTTGGCCTAAAGGTTCTGCATCCATTCCCATACGTTACCCGCCAATGTCCCCAGTATATATCCATACATATCTAACCAATGATGAAAATCACCCAATACTGGAATATGTATATATTTCACTATTGATATTCACTTAGAAAAAATGAGCTGACATTGGCATCACATGCAGTGATAATTGAAGGTCAAAACAACAATGAAAACATATGAGAACTGATGGAAATTCTTTTTTCAGTGCAATTTGTTTCCTCGTGAGCTTCAGGACCCACCGAATGATAACGTGTTATAAATGAACAAATGTTGGGCAACTAATAAAACTGGAAGCCCCCTTCGTTTGATTAATAAGATATTGTGGTCCAGTTTATAAGCCTGAACATTTCTATTCATTATAATAGTCATAATTTGTCTTTAAAGGGGTCAGACCATCCACCAACCCGGAACTTATATCCTGGATATTTTTCGCGACCCTCCCCTGTCTACACTAATGTTTTCTTTCCAATATAATAGTCACTACATGCTCGCACTGGACGGTGCGAATATATTAGCACCTCACGTTCCAGAACAGACGCTCAATTTCGCTCAAATCAACACAGTCACCATTCGTCTTGTATGATGGGCGTGACATGGCGTCTGGAATCTCGACGATCTACTGGGAACTGGATAATTATCTATGATAAATGTAAATGATAGACACGAGGAATAGTCTGTATATAATGATAATAGACAGTTCCCTACTCCGGAGTGTCAACCACAACGACCACCGGTGTGAGTAGAGTAACAATCATCATATACTAGACTGCTGGAACACATCAACACTATATATATCAAACGATCATGGCCTCAGAACGGTTTCGAAAAGAACCTCAGAAATCACTCTGTCAAATATTGTCATGGGAGCTTCCATCTTGTTTTCCGTCATAGCAAGCCGATGAAGAATCGGATCTTTTCCAATGAATGCAGTCAGTTACATGGGCTTTTGCTCTATTTACCTTAATAATCTCAGACATTTCAGTGCCGGCTGTTTGGTGACTAATTTTTCAGACTGAAATGAAAGTCGTCGAGCTTATGTTTGTAATTTAGTTAATGGTTCCAACCTGTCGACATTTCCAACATATCCTCGCGCTAATACATATTAATGTGATTATTTGATTCTGAAATAAGCAGATAATGGAGTCATAGCTGTTATTTCGATTTATGGCGCGGGCCATAGTGAACACATGTGTTAAAGAGCGTACACCTGAAATGTCGTGGGTTGGAATATTTTGTGTTATTATCCGCACATAATCTGCTTATAATTGCCCGATTATGAGCCGCAAATGTGACTAAAATGCTCTTATTTTCATCACATTATCGACTCAAAATGATGCGATTCTAAGCAGATAATCTACCTAAAATAAGTTCTTTTTAAAGAGATAATGTGCGGCTTATCGGGAGAACAGGTTGACATTTCATTTTGCATGGGAGAGGCACAATGCAAACATACACGCAAACATTTGCGCAGTTGATGCCGTTCGTCTTGTGTCTTGGGCGTCTGGAATACGGATAATTATTTGTGATAGATTGCAACGGCATACACGAAGAACTGTCTTTAGAGAATTCCACCAGGCAGCTCCCTATTCCCACGTGTCAATCAAAACTAAAACCCAATGGAGTAGATTAGTAATCACATACCAGATTCAAAGACAGCATCAACAACATTACAACAATCCCAAAAGGTCGCAACGTGTCTGCCTTTCTATATGTAGTCCCTTAATTCTTTCCTCTCGAATGCCAATCAAAACGAAATCCTGTGTGATTAAATTCATCATCTGCCAGACTGCTTCAAAACACCAACATCAAAAGATCCCAAGCGGCCTCAACATTCGTATGGTTCTTCGAGAAGATACTCAGGGATGTCTGGTTGGATTTTAACTTGTTCGCCGTTAGATAAGTCCCGTCCGACTTGACACCAAATTAGCCAATTTTCCGCTTACTAGGAAAAAAAAAGATGAAAAATACTTGCAATCAATATAAGTATTATCACAGCCGTCATCGGGAACCCCATAAAATCACCCATTGGAGTTTGTGTGAGACTGGCGTCCACGGATTACAGAAAGACGAAAATATCGTACTGGTTTTTCTTGGATTACCGTAAATACTCGCTTCGTGTAATCGTTCCAAATCCTGCGATCGTAATGGAATGCCAACTATTCAAGGGTTTTCCAACTTATCAAGGATTTATACATGGCTATCATTCAATGGTTTTCAAGGAGTTATGTGAAATCCAAGGGTATTCAAGGGCTTTGAAAATTAATTTTCATATGCAAGGGTGTTCAGGGAAATTCAAGGAGCCGCGGGAACACTGGACAAAGATTAAACACGTGTTAAATGTTCCACTTTTTAAAAGCGATATCGGGTCACATGACAAACCGGACAGGCATCTTTATGCACCCATATAGCAGTCATTGTCAGAGATAGCATATCGTCTGAATGGATGATAATAGTGATTTATCTGGGTTTTAAAAACGCTTACAAAAATGAGAAATGTGCAGCTGACGAGAACACTTTATGTTGCTTCATTTACGGCAACAAAATTAGTTGCATTTCCCCTGCCACATTAACACATTACAAGACCATCTGAATACGATTTGGATTCCGATGATTGATGTTTTCCTGCTTCATGTTGGGATCCAGAAATTTGAAATGAGTTGACCAATCTCTACCAGAGCGCACCAGTCTTACTTCCTTTCTGACTCCGGCTGGGTACTAGTCTGTGTTTCTATATTTATCATGGGGTTTTCCAGCGAAAATGACGAAACCCGATCGCTCCAAAGTCAAATTTTCTATGTGATTTCAGAACAATTCCCGCACTAAAAGAATGACAGAATGGAAAATCAGAGCGGTAGTTTTGTTGATGATTTTCGCAAGCTGCTCGTCAAAATTCCAGTAAATTAGAACTCTTGTGTTTGACTTGCCATGGAAGTTGTCGTACACGTGCGTTTAGACTTTTGTGGTGATAAAATAATCGGAGAACCAAATCACACCGTTTCGCAATATATTTCTTCGGTTTTAGTGCGACTTTCCAAATTTAAGTTACAAAATGTTTTCTCGATGTATGTGCTTAGTAAGGGCAGCATGTTGCTCTGTTGGCTTAGTATATATCTTAATATCGCGGAAGTCCTCCAAATGTGGGTAAAATGTCGCCGGTAGCAGCGGTCTGGCCGAGTCGTAAACCCTGCATGGAGTTTGTGAGTTGACTTCTCATTATGCGTGCCCATCTTGTGTCTATCATTGGAATTTTGAAACATGTTTTGCTGAACATAAAAGTCGATATACATGTAGTCCGTGTTGTGAACGTCACATAAAGTTCTCGTGAAACACTGGTCACTAGGGGGGGGGGGCATTCAGACATTCTTGGTGGTGGTCCTGGTTTGTTTATATGCACGCACATCAACGCGGACTTATCTGGACCAACCAACATCGACGCAATCTCAGCAGGTCCCATCAACATCATAGCCAGTCTCTTTGAAAAGACAACGATAGACGATAATCCTAACGGATGTACTCTCTAGATGTGTCCATTATATTTCATTTCTAGAACGACGCGGAATTCCCAACATGACGTTGTAAACAATTTTCAAATATGGAGTGCATTCCTGACGTAGTAAATGTTTGTCATAATCGTAGTATTTAAATAATAGTTATAAATACAACACGACGCGAAAGAATAATCAGTCACGAATATCGTTGACTGATAAAAACTCGGACGATGATGTCTCCTATATTGCGATGAGTAAAATGAGTTATGGATATATCGCCTGTATTCAGTTTTCCAACAATAGATGAGTTTGACAATGTGTGGGGAAACTTGTGAACACGTCGTTGACCTCTGATCTGTCAAGTGATATATTATAACATAAACCAATGAAATCATGCGCGTGCTTCGCCACTCTCAGAATGGAGGGAATCCCAATATATTCAGTAACTGATTTTGAATGAGATATCCAGAGACGTAAATAGTGTAAAATTTTCATCCGCTTTTAAAAGCGACTGCATCATACCTAGCTTCGTAGGGCCCATTAACAGTATAAAAACAACTCAGCAAGACTCGTCAAAATTATAACAGGACCCACCAATATACGATAACTCAGCACTATACTAACAAACAGTATGGCTAATTCGGCAGGACTCACCGACATCATGGTTTCGGAGTTACATCTAGCGGATGCGGGAGGAGAGAATAAAATAGACACTGGGCCCTGATTGGTCAATAGCCTTGTGTGTGTGTGTTTTGTTTTGTTTTTTTGCATAAAACAAATCATCACACCTCTTCCCCGTGATTTACCATAGGTAAATAGCCATTGGCACAGGAATTAACCCTATGTAATGAAGTTTGAATTTTGAGGTGTGGTCTAATATGACATTATTTTTAGTGCGGATCTGACACTAGTTTCAAAAACACAAGCTTTAAAGGTACGGGAGGCCTTGGCGGTGGGCATACTGTGAAAATATTTTCACCCGTCAAAAACCGCCACAAACAGAAAGAATATTAAAATGTAGATAGACTTTGTTCGTATACAAATAAGAAATATCACATAAACAGTATGTTATTGTCACATGTTTGACCATTGTTATGTAAACAAAAGCATAAAAAGTTACTTTCCTGGTGTTTGTTTATATTATGATGGTAAGCATAAAGAGCGTTCTTTGTTGCTGCATTCCTTATATGGAACTAATAAAGAGCGTTTATAATTTATGTGTGTTTAGCCAATAGCATACAGCTGTCTTCTGTAACACAATCAGGCTCTTGCTTAGGTAAAATATAGTAGGTCTTTGTGATAGCATGCTGTTTACGCGATGGTCATGGTATATATGAACGAAACTTTATGCGTTTTGATGTTTTTCTGTTTACGATGATTGGAACAAATATGAATATTTTCGACAACTAAGGCCTCCTGTGCCTTTAAATGCGAATTCCCTGCATATAAAGTTTCAGCAAACGTCAATCTTTAAGATTTACAGAAAATTTTGGACATAGGATTTATATTGTAAACAGTAAACGCTAAAACGTTTGCACTGAGGCATATGGAAAATATTTACACCAGTGTATCATTATAGCTGCAGCGTGACTCACGAACACCGTAGTAGTTTAGAAGGAACAGTTAACCAACCATGATAATGGGGCCTGGTGTGACGATGGAAATCGTGCCTGCCATTATCTCGGTAGTAACTTTATGGCAGAAGACATCCAAAATACGTTTGTAATCCAGATGATGATCCCCTGTATTGGCATCTCATGACAGCGATATCAGTCCGGAAATTACATTCGAACAGACCCTCCGAAGGAATGCCACGTCGTGCTTGTTATTCCGTGTAATAAAATTGATGTGAACTCTTCTCAGTTTCGTTTTTGTGGGATGTTTTACACGAGGGCGCTCGAAACCTTCAGACGATTTCGTTCCGTCAATGTCGTTCCTGATTAATGTATTTCCGTTTCACTTCGATTCACTTGCAACTACCCGATTGCGATTTAATTTTTTGATTGAGAATCGTAAGTTTTTATTCACAGGGAAAGCACTACATTATAGACTGATTGGTTTGGTCGTTGGTTGTTTAGTGGCCTATGTTAGTTAGTTAATTTTGGGGGTTTAAAGGCCCACTTAATTTTCGAACCCCCAGATTACATTATATAAAATATATGCCATATTATATACCATTTGACAGAGGAAGCTCACCCCATGCATCCGGATATACTCGTAGCGGAAGACATGCCCGTAGCGGAATAACCACATGGCCCGCGATTTGCACACCATTCACGGTTAAACACATGTTGCAACGAAACCAACACATACCAGTGGTTGACGGTGGTGGTACTATTTGTGGCTATAATTTACCCAACTGTACATCAAACTTCTTTAAATATGGACGCAGTTTAATCCTATTTTATAGCGAAGTTAGGCCAAACATTGTGGCAAAATTAGCATTTCTTACATAAAATTACGATTTATGTGGTAACAAGCCCAGACAATATAGTCTTTGCATACATTGCTATTTCCGCGGATATTCCCTTAATATAATAATAGACAACATTTTCATTCATGTTTCTACATTTTTCATAGTAAAACATTACCATATATGCAGGTCATAGCAAGAAAATATGGCATGTCTATAGCAGTTGTTTTATGTTTGCTATAGACATACCCCAAAATCAAGTGAGTGCCTCCATGGAAACTAATTTTTCGGGCACTAATATGATTGACATCGCAAACATGTCCAGTTCATTTTGAAGCTAAGATATCATGCTTTGAGAGACTGTATGTTATATAATGTGTCAATGCAAGGATTCATTAAAATTTTATAAAACTTATATCGAGTAAGTATTTCAGGTCATAATTTTCGTATAAAACCCGATTATCGAACAGTAATATGCAAATTGCGGAAACCACAACCGCTCATTTCTGTAGACCGATTATCGCTGTTAACGTTTAAAAAAAATCAAGGTAAAGTAAACCGTGTTTTTATGAAATAACTTACGACAAATAAGAACGATGTGCAAATCGCGGGCCATGTGGTTATTCCGCTACGAGCATGTCTTCCGCTACGAGCATATCCGGATGCATGGGGTGAAGCTCCAAAACATTGTATTATCAACTTATCCGGTGTAATAAACTGTGGACATGTTGTTTTTGTTGACGCGTTTGTCATCAAGAATGAAGTAAAAATCAGTATTATTTTCAATGCAGGGGGAATAACTCTATATATTAAAGATAGAGTTCTTCCCCTTCCATTGAAAAAAGTTTGAATTATGTTACATTCTTGGTGACAGAGGGGGAAGTCTTCTATTTATCTGTGGGCATCTTCTGAGACACAGATGTTTCAAATAGTGGTGAATTATAGCATTTTTATTATATTTTCTGGCATAGATTGTTATTAAAACCGTATATCAAGTCACTATAAAAAAAATAATTGGCGACTCGAAAATTAAGTGGGCCCTTAATGTCACTTTCAACAACTTTATTTCGTGATATAAGAGAAGACCTAAATCGAGGCGTTTTGTGCATGCGTTACTCCTCCCACTTTTAGAAGACTCTACTACAGGCAGTGACTACCATGGTCATATTATTTACTCCATGCTGAAATATGTCACAAGTCTTAGACTATAAACATGAGTCATCATGCTCACCCGGGGACTACTGGTAGTAAGTAGCCTGAGACTATATTTTAATATGGTGTCGGACAACTTTAACAAACCAACTTAATAAATACCTGGTAGTTGCATTTCACTATAGCGGACAGGTGTGTGTCATGAAATGGTTTGTCACTGCAGTATCTGAGACACTTGCACGTTGGGTACAGGGATGTGGCTAGAGGGGGTGTGGGGGTGTCTCACCCCCCCCCCAACTTTGGTCAAAATTTTCAACAGTTGGAAATTTCATACCTGCCAAAACATTAGTTGGAATGGTCATCAGTTGGAAATTTTCCAACCTTAGGGGGGGTGACAGGTTGGAAATTTCCAACACTTGGAAAGCTTGTGTCCTGGTCCTCCTCCGTGGCTAGTCAAAACTGCTACTAAATTTAAGAAAACAATATTGTCATACATTTGGTCAACATTGTCATTGGAATTGTCATCATTTGGAAATTTTCCAACCTAAGTGGGGGGGTGTCAGGTTTGAAATTTCCAACTCTAAGAAGACTTGAGGCTAGTCTAGATGCTAGGATTTTGCGATTTTCTTGTTCAGATTTAAATATTTTCGAACACCGGGCCGAACCATGGTCGGCCCGGTGTGTCACTGTCCCTCCCCCGTGACCAATACAAAACTGCTAATTAGTTTAACAAAACAATAGTTTAGTACATTCGGTCAAACTTGTGGACTGAAATGGTCAATTTTACAACCTAAGAGGGAGTATGAGGTTTGAAATTTCCAACACTAGGGAAGCTTCAGTTGAGGCCAGTCTAGATGCTAGGATTTGCGATTTTCTTGTATAGTTTTCCAAATTTTCTCACACCGGGCTGAACAAACATGGACGGACACAATGTCCTGGTCTCTTATCTGTAGCCGTGTGCATTTGTCTGGAGTAGGCTACTAGATGTTAGGTTTTATGCAATTCTCAGGTTAAAGTATCTGAATTTTCTTATGCCGGGCATATAGAACAACATAGTTTATGAATACATAGGATATTAGGCATGATGACTGATGTGCAAGGGGGTGCAAATGGAATTATGCAAAACTTGTGTTTGGTCTGTGATTCTGATTCAATGGGGGGGGGGGGGTGCAAATGGAATTATGTAAAAGTTGTGTTTTGTGTCTGATTCTGATTCAGGGGGGGGGTGCAATTGGAATTTTCCAAGGTGGACAACCCCACCCCCCCCCCCCCCCCCCACACCCAACGGAGACCCTCTAGCCACATCCCTGGTTGGGTATGACTGACATCTTGCTAATATGACCGAATTTAGTGTAGAGTCCCCTTTAAGTTATATATTATTCACGATTGTATCTTTTTGAAGTTTTGACAGGGAACCGTTTAAAGTCGAAATAATAACGCGGGGAATATATTTCTCAATGATTATGTGTTCCTTAATAATGTACTTCACTATATGTGAATGTCCCAACTCGAAATTGCATGCTTTTCTGTGATTTTTGAGAGCCGATATCGCAATAAACATTCAATTAATTACACAGGAAAAAATCCATAATTGTAAGAAACGCAAAGCAAAATCGCTCACAAAGTCACTTAAATCGTGAAATTTCGAGTTGGGACTTCACCTACAGTGAAGTACATTGTTAATAAACAGATAATAACAAAGAAATATATTACCTGTGTCATTTTTTCGATTTTATAAGGTTCCCTGTCAAAGCTTCAAAAAGTTCCCAGGTTTTGTACTGGTGGAATATGATCTCTACGGGCGTTAGACATAGTAGAGATTCATGACATAATCTAACGATAACTGAGCATTCCTCAAAACGGTTGAGTAGAACAAACTCGTTATTATTCTGTGCCATATCTCATCCTGCGCGATGTTTGATCTAACATAATTGGAACAAATTTGCTATACGCTTGCTGCCTTATCCCGAATACTATTAATATAGATCTGTCTTCGGCGCTATTGACAGAAGTAACTAATCTGAAACCCCTGGCAATGATAAAAACATCAAATGGGATTAGGCGTTCTAAAATAGAGCAGGCAGCGCACTCTATAGCTCAGCTGCACTTATCTCAGAATTGATTGTTCCACCAACTACGACAATGGGTTCGTCGCTTAATTATACGAGTTTTGATGTTCATACAAAAATGTTCCTTGATCATGAAACTGAGATACTAGTATATGTATTGTTTTATCGTTCACAAGATATGGCACCAGTGCGGTTTATAAACCAACTAATAAATACTTGGAATATAGAGCTCGTCGAACGAGTGGAACAGTAAACAAAAGTAGTACGTGAGTTTTTCGACAATAAACACAAAACAGCCTCTACTTGGAGTCATATAATTTTAGTATATCAAATGAAAGAGACAAGATACAAATTTGATTACTTACTAGGTTTATCGCTAATTGTTTCAAATTGGCTCCATTCCCTTAAAATCAAAATGTGTGCTTCGTGCAAATGGAGAGTAACAATATGTGTATTTCGTCCATTCTGTTTAATTCAAAAACTACATTATATAAGGCCGTCGCGACCTCACAATATTATTCCGATTTAGTTTTTCTAACTTGTCCATCAAACGCAAAATTATATAAGATATCTACTCTTAAGTTCAATTAAAATATCAATATAGTATATTTAACATTAGCAAACCTGAAACCACATACGCCATCATATTTTCTTATTGTATTATTTATTGAGGGGCAGCAGGAAGACGGCCAGTATAGGTCATGCTGCTCCTGTACAATACTATTAATTCATAAATCAATGCGTTGCTATTTATTCTTATATATTGTACAAATAAACATCTACATCTACATCTTCGTGTCGTGATGTGAATTTCTGGTTAAATTGACCGTCCAAAAGGTTATTCATCCGTCTATAAAAATGATAACATTGTGGTATAATATGTGTGCTGAAGCGACGATATCCTCAACTCAAACACTATCAAATAGATACCAAATGGCGAGATGTAGGAAGCTTATGGATTCTACACAGGTGTATTCAGGGGATATACACAAGACAAAATTATTCGTTCTTTCGTAACGACAAGACATTGCCTGTATATCATCATGTCGCGTTTTGGGGCGATCGGAAAGCCCTATTATACCAGTGTAGTAACTATGAATTCCACCGTCAAATCTATAGAGGCCAGATCAATCAGAACTTTCACAAGGAAATACCTGGTTCAACAGCGATGGTAGGATTGCCTATTCAAGAAGACCACCACCGCTGCAATAAAAGAATTCAAGAAAATTATGTAAAACAAATGCTATGTTTTTGTTTTTTTATGTTTGAAATTTCATAATAAAAGCTAAAACATGAGGGGTGAAGAAATAGACTCGGTCTATTCGACCATCCCGGTGTTAGCCCCCCACCCCAAATCACTACTTCACAGGACGGTCGGTCGTCTGTATCAGTTGATTACAAAATAATCGTTTTTTTTTCTTTAGGACTGCACACCGTGACCATGTGATTAGAATGCAGGGGCGTTTCCATTGACGTTATGGTCTATGCAGCTATTATACCAGAAATAACAAATTTGAAAGCGAAAAACAATGGGCTCAGTGCGTGTTCTTCTGAGTTTAGGTCTGACCAACTTTCATGAAATGTGACACAAGTCACACAACAGCACGCTGTTAAGCTCAATGTCAATCTAATTTCCGATGTTAAAAATGATTACCCTACCAACTAATCATGCCATTCCAGACAGTACTGCCAGCCGTGGATACACGTACAACGGCTCAATGCAGATAGTATAATACCAGCCGGGGATATACGTACAACGGTCAATGCAGACAGTACTGTCCGCCGTGGATACACATACAACGGTTCAATGCAGACAGTACTGTCCACCGTGGATACATGTACAACGGCTCAATGCAGACAGTACTACCAGACGTGGATATACGTACAACGGCTCAATGCAGACAGTACTGTCTGCCGTGGATACACGTACACCGGCTCAATGCAGACAGTACTACCAGCCGTGGATATACGTACAACGGCTCAATGCAGACAGTACTGTCCGCCGTGGAAACACGTACAACGGCTCAATGCAGACAGTACTGTCCACCGTGGATACACGTACAACGGCTCAATGCAGACAGTACTACCAGACGTGGATATACGTACAACGGCTCAATGCAGACAGTACTGTCAGCCGTTGATACACGTATAACGGCTCAATCCACAAGCAATAATTAACCTGTGAATTGCTTGGGTATATCCCGTGGCGACAACCACTCTCCTGACGCGAGTCACTCACTGAATTTGATGACTTTTTAACATTACCACTGTGTTATGTTGTTTGGATGTAAAATCTATGCGAATAGCTACTTTGGGCACATTTAATCACATTTTCTCTTCGTAACAGTTCAACTGAATACTGCACAAAATTTAAAGAAAATTACCGAATATATTTACGTCACGAACATTGAATTCAATACGACATTGGGATTTTGAGGAGGATACTATTTTAGGCGAACGATCGTCTGTTTTTGGACTCGTCCTTTGCATTCAAAGAAACTTTTATCCAACCCAAGCTATCATTTTGGAGAGTGGCCATTAGGCACCCGTTGCCCTGGGTGATGTCTCGTCAGGCATAATAGTGACTGCATTGTAATTTGACACAATTTATGTCAGGTCTGCCACTAAATCACTATTGATATTTGAGTATCATTTGAAATATATTGATCTAGTCTGAGTCCCGACGTCATCGACCTTCTTAACAGACACGTTGGTGAACTTGGTTCCAGCTGAGTAAGGTCCAGTCGATTGGGTGATCTCGGTCGTTAACTCTTTTGGTCCGCACATCTGACACATCAGTAGCTTGTTGCTGTATGTTTTAACAATGTATTTTCATCTCAATGCCTGTGAATTAACATTGCCATCTCAGCAACCGCCGTATGCTGTTGTGATTTGTCCCGTCTGCATATAGGTGGACACTCGATGTCATCAGTGTCATGGTCATTCTGCATGTATTTGAATAAACTTTTTATTAAAAATAATTTTTATTGAGATCAAAAATACATACTCATTCAGACTTGTCATACAAAATTACAAATATTTGGCAAAAGTTGCAGAAATTTACAACTTGATGTTCAGTTTCAATTATTCGTTTTGTGGGCTTTATTTATTTAGTTTATGAGTGTAGATTTCTTTCTGCACATTTCAATAACAAAAAATAAACTTGTTTCTGGTACATGTACTAAATTATGACATTTCCAAAAAAGCTGCGATGGATCAATTTACTCTTTGGCCTATTGATATGGTACTTCTGTTGTGGATTTAATTAGATCAGAATTATTATAATCCTAAGACGGGACTAAACTGATCAATGATTGTTTGAGGACCTTATTGTAAACAATATTTTATTCTCAATAACAAGTGTGTACATACATATACAATTTGAATTACAACACATAGATTACAAAATGTTAACACGTGTGTCCCAGCATATAAGAGATGAGAAAGGGATCTGACGACTGTAAGCTTTGTAAGCTTATATTTGTCATTTCCCCATTGGATATTCACATGGGTGATAACTGGTTTGTCATTACACCCCCGCAATACTTTTTTGGTGGAGTTATCCCCCTTTTTCGACTAAGAATTTTTTTTGCAGCATGCATAGTTTTGTCCGAGCTTTTATTGCTACATTTTTAGGTCAATGTTTTTTAAACTTGGCACATATATTTAGTACCATGGGAACCTGTGCACCTGCGATTATGACTCTGTCTGAATTTTTTGTGTGGAGTTATTTCCCTTTTAGACATTTTCGCGACATTGCATAATGTCCGAGCTTTTATTCCTATATTTTTCGGTCAATAGGTTTAGGATTAGGGTTAGGGGTTCGGGTTGTGCACCTGCAATGGGAATCTGTTATTTTATTATTTTAACTAAATGTTTACTGACATGTGAAACATCTTAGTGTTTTAAAAATACGGGAGGTATCCTTAGTCCCATTGGGACAGTCACACCTCTCGTTAATATCTAATTGAGTTATTTTGACTGCCAATTATTAATGGATATATATATAGCTTCCTGTCTGAGGACCTTGATAGTTTTGGTAAGTTTTAGTACAGTTTTATCATGTCCAATGTATTTACAGCAACTCTATCAACCGAATCGTGACCACGCGCTTCACACTTGAAGCATGGTATATAAAGGGGTTGTGATAAAGATGGTAGCATGTTCATATATGGTATACCCTTAAATCTGCATACACTTTTCGAACATAAAATCAACTTAACAGGTTTATATACCATATTATGTAATAAAAGACGACTTGACTTTTGTTTATATATCTCTCCAACGAGTTATGTTGGGATATAAGATTTTATGAAAGGAGTTTGATAAATTTGATGCACAACGAGTCGTATACTCTTATCTTATCTTATCTTATCTTATCTTATCTTAGATCTTGTATATCACACGAAAAAAGCTAGAGCTTTATGCCTTTTTAATAAATAACATTCTTTAAAAGAAGCTGAAAATGTATGTAAAATGCATACATGCACGACGTTGGCCGAGACGCATCACAACCGTATGCGGTAGTATTTCGGCTCTGCCTTGCGACTGAAACATATAGTCCACCAATTTGCCTCTTTGTTTTTGTACCTATGTTCGTTAGTGCAACGAAGTTGGAAAATAATTGAACTTAAATGAACAAAGCAATCATTGTGCAACGTCTGGTATTGGTGTCAAGCGCGGCTTTTCTAAATAGTGTTAATCTGCGCGGTAACTTACTTGGCGCGATGCCAAGTATCCAGGAAAGCACGCGGCGATTATTCTCTAGTGATATATATGAAAATATCTAATGGATTTTTCAATGATATTATAGGGGTTCATTTGATATATATATAATATGCAATGAGATTTACACGTGAGTTAGGGTGAAGGGACCTGAAAAATGCAGACCGACCATCCTACCCGGCCTTCAACCGGAAACTACTCAACTAGTACACTTAAGCTTTGGTCGAGTTTGTGTTCTCCGGTCCAACAACTCCGGAAAGCATCAAATCAAAAATAGTAGCCGCGGAATAATATAGGTCCATAAATATATACTATGAAATACTATCAGGAAATTACAACATGTGGTCTTATTAACCCTGGCTATACTAAATGGATTCTCCACCTCAGTTATGAAAGTATACATTGGAATGGTATATTATTCATTCGGAGGGTGTTCAGGAAAAATTAGCAACGGCAGACAGACGAATATTGCAGAAAATGTTCTATACATTTGTGGAAAATGTTTAGATATTATTCTAAAGCACCCACACATATTTCAAATGGGATATGCAGTTAACTCAAACAGGAATCATTCAACTGGACTGTAGGAGACAGTATTAAACCATTATTTACTAGTTCTCTCATGAAATGTCCAGATAATATGTTCAACAAGCGCCAGTTTGTTGAACTTATTATCTGAACATTGCCTAAGGGAACTACTCGTCAATGAATATTCAGTAAACGGTTAACCGAATGTATGAATTGTATGCTTTAAAATGTGGATACCAGGCGTTGCAATAATACAACGCATCTCATTAAAGCTTATATCTTCCCGAAGAGGATTCTAATAATAATTCTAAGACGTTGTTGTTTTGTAAGATACCCATAAGTCGTATAGACTTGTGTAATAAACTTTTATTATTAATTAATTATTTGATATGCATTTGCATAAATATGCATGCTGGTTTGTTTGTTATATTTCATTTCGTTTAAATACCCACTTAATTTTCGAGTCACCGATTTTTTTTTTTATAGTGACTTGATATTCGGTTTTAATAACAATCTATTCCATAAAATATGATTAAAATACTATAATTCATCACCATTTGAAACGTCCGTGTCTCAAAATATGCCCATAGAGAAATAAAAATCATAATCATAGAAAAATTCCCCCGTTCTGTATCCCAGAATGCAATAGAATTCAAACTAAAGATATATATTCAATGGAAGGGGAATAACTATATATTTAAAATATAGAGTTAATCCCCCTCCATTGAAAATAATAAACTTTTTCTACAATCTAGATGAAACTTAAGCTCAAAAACACGTCGGTATCTCAACAAAAACAGCATGTTCACAGTTTATTATACCGAAAAAGTTGATAATACAATGTTTTGGAGCTTCATCTTTCAAATGGTATATAATATGGCATATATTTTATATATGTGATATGGGGTTCGAAAATTAAGTGGGCCTTTAATTGAGAGTATAAAATTACACGTACACGACTAGTTTATACTCTTCTTTGTCCAGTCTCTCTGTTTGTTTGTTTGTTTTTTTTTCAATAATCACGTTTGCTTAGATCCAGTGAAGCCATGGTTTATGATAGACGTATTGTGACGCTATCGTTTCCAATAAAGAACACATAATACACCTTTATGTGGTAGTTAACCCTTTACCCAACAAACCGGCCAAAACCGGCCAAATAAAGCTTCAACAGCCTAAAATATCTTCGGTCTGTCTCAATAGAACCATACAAATATGGATATCATTGGAACCGGCTCCTTGACCACATTGTGATAGATACAGTTATGCCCTGTGCCAATGCATTCTCTTATATATGCGAGTCGACCATAGGTCGCCTCGCATATATAAGAGAATGCATTGGCCTAAAAAAAATCTTTTTTTAACACTTTTTACCATTTTTTCTTACATTCTTTAACAATTTTATAATTTTTAATGTGTTAAGCCAATGCATTCTCTTATATATGCGAGGCGACCTATGGTCGACTCGCATATATAAGAGAATGCATTGGCACAGGGCCCTTCTGTTGGGTAAAGGGTTAAACTCCGTAGAATAACAATTTCACGCTACGTAATGTACTCCCTGTGTACTCTATATGAGGCAAATTCATATTCGAGAATAATCATTACAGGATCTTGATATGAAGTCTCAAATGTAAATCATATGAGATAGAAAAGATTAACAAATCACGTATAAGATATATTGATCATAGATTGGTTTATGAACAGTAAACAAATCTGAATCTCAGACCATGGGATTCATTTGACAGATTTTCGAACTCAATTTGTTCAGTGGCGCCGTAGTTTGAAGATATAGCTATAGGCTACTTAATCAGATCCTATCTCCAGATCTCATTAAACAGAAGACTGTAAATTTCACTCTCAGATGAATCTATACACAGTCAGACAAAGTTGACAAATTAGGTTTTGATCTATTGAGATTCGTCATCTTTTCATTCGCTACGCCACACCGCGACGTTGTCAGTTTTGTGTATGGATCAAAAACCAAAGAGATGGTAACTATCACTGAGATATTACTCCAATGCACGATGGAACCAGTAAGCAATTGATAAATTTGTCCCAACATAAGGATCGCGTAATTTCACTTTATCCTCCATTTTCACGAGTCACAAAATTCGCAGTTATCATTATTGAACCAGCTTCGGCTATATCTGGGCCGCTTATGGCGGCTTATAATGACGTGCTATGGTATGCGGCTGATACGAACCCTGGCTCTAACGGACCCTTCCTGTCGAAATTAAACAACACGTCTATATTGCCTGGCTCCATACTTCCCGACGGATCGGACATCTCGTTTACGTTCTCGTAGTTGGACGACGAGTATATGAATAACAATCGAGGGATATAAAATTGTCCGAAATCGACTCTGCGCAAAATTGTGGATGGGCAGCATTGACTTGCGACCAAGTAATGCATTTTGATTCAATGGCATCATAGCTCGTGTAACTGACGTTGCAACATCTCCTCATTCTTGATAGTGTATTCAATGTCAATATGGTGTGACATTCATCTTGGATCTCTCCAAAGAGGTCGTCTATTTTCTAATAGCCCTTACTTTGCCACTCAAAGGAAAAATATAAGAATTTTTTTATATTTTAATTGATGTCCGTATCAGCCAGGGTCCGTACCAGCCGGTGGTCCGTGTCAGCCAGGGTCCGTAAGAGCCAGGGTCCATGTCAGCCGGTGGTCCGTACGAGCCAGAGTCCATAAGAGCCAGGGTCCGTATCAGCCGGCATCACGCGTGCTATAAGCCATCGACAATCCGCCGAGTATTATGTTGACCCTTTCAGTGCCAAGTCCGATTTTTGTATCAACCCATATTTCCTTGATCAAGGAAATATGGGTTGATACAAAAATCGGACTTGGCACTGAAAGGGTTAACGCATGAGTGATGCGAAGCAATCACATTACGAGCAGCCTTGCTCAAGGCTCATAGCATGGCGCTATATTTTAACACCGTCCGACCCGACAATGGCATGATGATTAATTCTACCAAGACACTGTTGTGTGAAATTTAATAGTCCATCGGCGGACTGCGAACTCATCTCGATGTATTGACAGGTTTTTGTTTTAATGCGTAAAGCCACCATTTAAGGTGGAACATACACAAAACATATATACACTATGTATATGAGATATTTCAGTAAACATTTTAACATCATATTACATATGGATTATGTAAGTAATATATTCATTATAAAAATCACGAATCTCTTTGTCGATCGACTCACTTGCACACAAATAGTTATATATATACTAGCTGAAATAATTGCATATATATGTAAATGATGTCAATGCCAGATCACCAGTGTAGTTGTAAGTTATTACCTCAATTTTATGAAGGCTAATTTTAGAAATACCCTTTTCAGGAGCGATATATTAGCTATAGATATCAAGCCATAAAACTTTTCTCGCGTTGGAGATAGCCAATAGTATTTTGGAATGTACTGTTCACGGATATCTCTAAATTCACGACATATCAGTAGGAGATGGTACTCGTCCCCTATCCCGTTACCACACTGTTCAAGGTATTACAAGGTATTACAGGTCGTATACACTAACCGCTGGACCACGGAACTCAATAGCCTCCAGGGTTGTTGTGTGTAGTTGCATGGTAAGTCTGGACTCAGTTGGAAAACGTGAGTTTTGGTCAAAATGCCGAACAACCGCTGACTTGTCTAAAACTCGTTGACTTCAACCGACTCGCTCCATCGCGAGTGTTCAAGTTTCATGCATCTTGCTGCCCATCGATTTCACAACTTTTGCCAAATCCTATACATATCTTGTGTTATTACTTCTGAATATGACATCAACAGTCATATCACAAATAGGATAGTCACTATTGTTATGGAAACAATTCAAATCAAAGGTATATTAATATTGTTGTATATACAATATATAGTTAACTTGTATATCCAACTTAGCTATCGTGTATATACAACATATGGTTTTTCCCCATATGGCGCTACCGTACATATGTTATGATATGTATTTCCATGTGGTGCAACCGTACATCTGTTATGAGCAGCGATGGTATACGGAATTTAACTTTATTTTAGTGTAATTTAAATCTAACATCACAACGGGTTGTTGTACAAGTTTTAGATACTGACAGGGGCTCGACGACTGGAATTGATCGCATATAACAATTATTTCAACCTGAAGTAACTCTAGTTCAATATGGCGAAGCGATGTTAACTCATCTAGTACCGAATCACTTTTAATTTTAGCGCGGATGGATTCGAGTGAGATATCGATATTTCACTGGACGGATAATACTATTTGATAGTTTAGCATATAATAAAAATAGAGGATATCCACACTTTTTTCAGTGGATATGGGTTATATCTCATTCGTGATGACAAAACATTGAATTTCCACGAGTGGCTTTAGCCACGAGTGGAAATTCAAATGTGTTGTCATCACGAATGAGATTTACCGATATCCACCGAAAACGTGTGGATATTCTGTTTATTATATACTTTAGTTACTTGCCTATGGCCCCCAATGAATGTCAATACATCAGAAATTTCAAGCTGATATCACTCACTAGTGGGATATCACTCTAGAGTGGGATATCACTTATATCTCACTGCTAAAACCTTATAATTCATGGGCAAGTATATTATAAAGAGTATTATTATCCACTAAAAACACTAAATATCCTCTATCTATCCAGGGGCCTGTACTATAGATTTACAATTGCCGTGTTTGAACAGGTGTACAAGGTTATGGGATGTACACAGGATGCGTGAAGTGCAATAGACCACTGTATTGTAATAGAGTAGATTATACCCGTGTGCTCATTACCGATGGGTGATTGGGTTTGATCAGAATGGTATTCAATATAATACTCCAGCGATTTTGCATGACAACCCAACTAGAAATTGAAATACATCTTAAAACTTGAATTGTTGGAACAGACGATAACCATTGATGACATATAACACAATGCACGAACGGTTGCGGTGTACTCACTGAGCGATTATTTAAAGGATACCGATTATACCACTAATACAATTGAACACGGATTACCCATGCACTAGCGAAAAACATATCAATGAGTGTCTCCGAGGAATATTTTTTTTTCATTGGTCAATCAAGTCACATGTGGTAAACCTATTATTGTATTGGTCACCATGCATGTAAACGAGGCGTTGCCAGAAGTCGCCTTTTCACTGTAAGAATAAGAGTGGAGGTCTATGGTAATCGACACCTTCTGTGTGCCCCACATAACCTTGTACCCGTGGTCAAACACGGCAATTGTAAATCTATAGTACAGGCCCCTGGTTAGATATCGATTCGCATGATTGTAGATGCACAATTATAGGTAGACGGGAGTTCTGGTGGAGCTTACTTGTGTGTATCATATAACACCTTGACAGACTGTTCGCCACCGTGTCCACATATTGTCGAGTCCAATCACTGTAACTTGACCATTTGTTTGCTATAAGATCAGGTACTGTAATATCTTTAGATGATTTTCACACTCACGTATGTGTGTACCAGTAAGGAGACAGTATCACCCCGGAGTCAACTCCCGTGCCCGGAGAACATTTTATGAGTGGAATTAGTCCTAGCTTAATGTAACGTCGACAAGATGTCCAATCCTATTTGACACCTATTTAATCACATTTTCAGAAACCATTTTACGGAACCCAGACAACGAAAATAGATATTGGCATCCAATATGCCGTACCAGACCCGTTGATGTACTGAAAGGCCAGAGTCGTGATTGATGGATTGATGTGAGGCGTTATGGGGATCAGCTACCCTTGTGGTGACACAATTCCCTGTTTGTGGACATTATATTTCTCACATACATTTAATTTGTACCATGTTTTATTTTAGTTTATTATGAGCATGATATTTTCCACTTATATTTCATTTGTACTCTATCTACAATGGGTCACTTCGCCCTTCTATGAACACAATTCTTGGCAAGTGCGGTAGTTAGCCTTTATGTGCATGACTTTTATATTTCTTTTATACCCTGTTTTCGCTAAAGTATATATCTTCGTGCTCGGTAATTTCCCACACAATGACTTGAGACAGTCCACTAAATTAGTACAAGAAAACCATAGTCAGAAATGGTAACGCCCCCAAGATCATTGCGCGTTCACCGAGAAATAACTGCAACTAGTCACGTGGGCGCCGACCAATCGAAATGCTGGATTTAGTGATAATCACACTTAGTATGTAAATATACAGGTGTGAGTGGAACCGAGTAGGAATAATGCGAGTGACGTTTTGAGAATGTTTTAATTAACATGTATACTTGAGTGAATTCATGGAAATATAAATGCAAGTATTACTGATGCCTGTGCCATATCAATGAATTCGCTTGAAAGTATGTTTACAGATTTCTTTTGTCTGGTGGGCGGGGAATTGGTGTCGATTCGGAACGATCATCTTTAATACAGTAAAAATGTTCATACAACACGAGTCGCTATATAAATTACACGTTTTGTTCAATATTTCAGGTGCTGTGTTTAGAAGATTTTCAAAGGCTTATCAAATATCAATACCACGTGATCTGGATACACAATGGGTACAACTCGATCAAAGCGGATTGCGTCCGTTATATGGTGTTTCTGTGAGTGCTTACTGTTTTCTGGATTAATTCATGGTTGGATCTGGCTTAACGTCATCTGTCTCGAGGATGGATATTTCAAAAGTCTGTGCAACGTAACTGAATTTCCACAATTTCAACTCGACAGTATTGAAACTTCCACGCCAATGCCAACCAAACCAACGAGAAAGTGTCGAAAACGCCGACCAAAACGGGACTCACAAGCGGTCGTGGGAGAAAAAATACGTCTGTACGAGCCGCCAAACTCAATTATTGTAATTCCAGCGGCAGAACTATTGAAAAAAGAGGGAAACGTGTCCCGAGAAGCACAACCTCGGACCTGGTGCGACGAGAGTGAAGATAAAATGGAGGTTTTCATAAGTTTGGTTTTTATATGTACAAATTTCCTGATACTTTTCTGTGGAATTTTCTTCGACAAATATGGAACTACGCATACTCGATTATTGATGGTGTAAGTATATCACTTTAAGTTTTCTAATTCGTTTCGTATTATGTTCTGCAATTTTAATATGCATCCCGGGCTCAATATCATTTTTTTTTTATTAATTACTTTCTACTTCTATTGCTTATATAAAATAACAATATGGAATGAAAATTCCACACAAAACATGCTATTTTGTTTTATATTGAATGTTCTAACCATTTATTTGATATGGTTTCTAAAATTTTAGCCGGTAATAACAGAAGAATATTTGTCTTGATAGAGCCATTTTTATAATGTTCTTAGGAGCCATGATCTCGGGAGCCATGTTCTTGTGGGTCTATTGCCACAGTAGGGGTCAGGGTTCTTTGGATCTCTCTCTCTCTCTCTCCTTCCTCTCGCATCCCATCTCTCTCTCCATCCATCCCCTCTCTCTCTCTATCTCTCTCTATTATCTAACTTTTAAGGCGATGGTTATAAGAATTAGCATTGCAAACTGACAGTGAAATATGTGGAGAACTGTCAGTGTGATACCATTCTGTATACTTGTTCGAGCATATGTATTTATTCTTAGACACATCGTCTGCGATAATATTATGAGGGCGGGATATTTACCGTTGTTATCTGTCGCCAATAGGCATCAAATTATCATTCTCGAGCGTCACTGGAAGCAAATTGTCACACTAGGGGGTCGACTAATTATCTATCTGCTATTTGCAGGTATTCGCACTGTAATTATTCACCGTGTTCGCAGTATGTGGCAGCGATCTATATATTGATCGATGACGCGACATTCTATAGTGACCAAACAGCCCGTACTAAAATATTAAAACGGGCTGATTTTTACTTTTACTTTAAACATATTTTATTGTATATAGAAAGATAATATACATAGGAATCGGTGCACAAGTTACAAAACTTCCAGCTTGCCCCTCTCCTGATACAATCATGGACAATACATAAAAATACATAGCAGATCGAGGGGGTCTGCAAATTTGTTTCTAACACTAAGCGGAGTGGGTGTGTTGTTCAGCAGCCCGGCTTACACACTATTCCTGGAGTCATTTTTCTTAAAAATAATGGGACAAACGGTGTTAAGAATACTTCCGTTGTGTAATAGGTATGAGCTTAACTCTTGGTAGGGGGTTTGAGTTCACCATCAGTTAATAAAGACGGATAACACCAATGGGTAATAAAAAGGTCAGCTTGCTAAATATTTTTATCAATGATCTATCAATGCACATAGACATGGAAAGGCTCAGATTTAAATAGCTAAATGAAAACTCTTCAAATAATAATAGACTATTAAAAAAAAACCATAATAAAATAAAACAAAGGTGCTAAAACAGACTTTGACCGATTCCAACGATATTCGGTATATGGGTCTAGGTTCTCCTCTAGATGGGAGCTGTCAAATTTGAACGATTTTCGATGAAAAATATGTCCGCCGCAGCCATCTTGGATTTTACTCTTTGCATGACTAAATCCTTTAACACAACCTACATAGCTTATCCCTCATCATATCACAACCAAACTTCATATGGATCCTTAGTGTGACCTATCAATTGTGCCTAACATTTTGTCCCGAATTCTGTAAAAAAACATGGCTTCCAGTGGCCATCTTGAATTTTAATCTTTGTCTGACTAAATCCTTTAGCACGTCTTACAGGTAACATTTCTCATCCAATCGTCACCAAACTTCATAAAGATCTTCGAGGTGATCTCTAGATGGGAGCCTCCCTTTTCCCCCCAAAATTTGTTTAAAACAAATATCGCCCCGATTTATTGGTCACTTGTTTTGAAACTTTACAGTCTTGTTGGTAAATAAACAGCAGGAATGCTTATATAATCATGACACGGAACATATATCGGTTAAAATCAGGAAAACTGAGCAAAATAGTCATTTGAAGCAGTTTGGAGGGGGTGGGTCCCTATCCAAGAATCGGACAAAATTAAATTAGGGGTTGGATGGGTACCCAGAGGGCGGGGAAAAAAGCGCCTAGTGTCCGGAATATAGCACAAAGTGTTTATAAAGAGCAGTGCAGGGTGTGTGTATGCCGGGTTTTCAGCTGTATTGCTAGCTCGGTTATGAAGAAAAGCCTAGAATTCAGTGAGTTTGAAAGATGAATGGCGAAATTTACCATATCATACATGGGTCATGGGTTTGTTCAAAACGCTTTGTTTTAGCTATGAAAGACTGAGTAATGCAAAAAAGAGTAGTGTTCTTGTGGTTTGATATACCTTTAACCCCATATAAGAAACGATTTGCTTATAATGAATAAAAGCCATTAATACTTTGATTTCGATAAAAGTCAAATATCTGATCTATAAATAAAGCGCATACATGAAAATAGTGATTGGGGTTTTCATTGTCTAAGTTACAGGGGCACATAGGCGAATCGGATATGTGATTATCAAACATATCCGAACGGAGATCACTACAATGATTCCTCATTTTACAGTGTATTGTATCAATTTTTCTTTTTCCGGTATAAAACTAAGAGGGAGGTTTTGTTATTGGGTCTATCATCCAGAAATTGGCTTTGAAATCTGAAATGGAGTTTGCATTGATTATGTACACAGGTAGTTTGTTCCATTCCAGAACAACGGATGGGAGAAATGACTGTTTAAACTATTCAGTATTGGCGAAATAGGAAACAATTTATTTGGAAATCCAAAGTTATATTCCGATCCTTTCCCGGGGCGTGTTGGTAGGAGATATGTCAGATATAAAGGGGCGTCTTCATTGATAATTATGTAAATTGCTAGCAAATGTCGGTGTTGCCTACGCCTGTGTAGTGTGCGCCAGCCTACCTCGAGACACAGCTTGTTAAGTGTTACTGAACGATTTAGGCCGGTTAGTTCCGGCGGCCCCGGCCACATCAAAGAAATACAATCATCACAAGCTCCCACACAATGTTGCATTCTGTCAATTTCGTGACAAGTTGTCATAGTGTGGCACTGGCACACTGTGCCTTTGATGTTTGAATGTGCTGACGATATCACGTTAACCCATTGCAGTTGGGTTGGGCCTTATGTTGAGCTGCTTAATCAACCCTTTACATTCATTAAGAGGTATATTAATAGAAATCAACAATCAGTACCGAGAACCGTCGGTACTCGACGTCAGAACCCGTACCGATTTAATTCCTGATTACCGCCGGTTCCGGTACCGGTACCAGTACCTATTGACAATCCTGCCGGTTACGATTCTAGATGCGTCTTTGTGTATTCGGTCGAGTTTTTCCAATAAATAATCAGGTGCGAAATCCCATACGACGTCAGTATAATCCAAAATGGGAAGGATATACGCGTTATACATTTTTTCGAGTGTCTTTTTATCGAGATCGTTTTTTAATTTATTTTATTGTAAGCAGCTTTGTTTACTGTGTATTCTATTTGTTTGTTCCATTTTAAATTTAATTGAAATTCAAGACCAAAGTGCTTATGCGATTCTTCAAAGGAAATAGTTTCGTCCTGAAATATTAAATCTAGGGAGTTACCTCGAGTCATGAATGAGAATGATATTGCCTTAGTTTTCTTGGGGATTGAATGAAACTAACCTGTTTGAGGTCCTCGTTCAGTTCTTATAGTAGGGTGTTAAGATTAAAGTGAACAGCTGTGAGACATGTGTCATCAGCATACATTCGGACCGCTGATGTGAGGTTTTCAGGTAAGTCATTTATGTATATTGAAAATAGGAAAGGCACAAGGAACATCCTTGGGGAACGCCCGATGTGATGGTTTCAAAGTCAGAATAAGTGTTATTGATTCGAACCCTTTGTTTCATGTTAGTGAGATAGTCCTCCAGCCATCTAAAAAGCGACCCTGTTATCCCGTATGCGGTAGGTTTTGCAAAGGGCCGATTCTAGTTGACTGTGATGGCATTTAAGCTGGAGTCACTCGGTGCTATGTTACTACAAGTTCCTCATAACGATAATGTTATTACACCTCTACCTTTCAACGAGAATGGGTAGGTATACATACTATACTGACTGCATAGCGCAAATTATTAAAGACAATATCAGCAAAAAATACAATCCACGTGTCTTAGCATCGCACCGCAACGGACTCAGCGCAACGGATTTTCTATTTCACTATCTTGTGTTAAATTAAAGAATCACAATAACTCCAGCTTATTCCGAATGCCCAAATGTGTCCACAGCCTATAAGCCTGACTTTTAATTTAAGGTTTATTAGCATTTACAATGTAATATAAAACATCTTGTGAAAATTGTACGTGGTTCTCAAAGAATGGTGTATCCATATATTGATGGTACCTCTTACAATCTCATTGATAACTCTGTCTTAAGATTAAGCACATCGGACGAAGTGATCTCTAATAAGTTCACGAATCTCGTGTTTTTTGTTTTTAGCAATACCACGAAATGCCGAGCAATCCTAAAAATAAAATAATTCACTCGCTTCCTCCCCTCAGGAAAATGTCCTTCCAGCATTTCCTCCACTATTGTTTACTTTCTCTTAAAAACAAAATTGGTTGTAGTTCTCTTTTTATGTTTTGATTTATTGTTGACATTTCAACTGAGTGTTTGTAAATATTCTGAAGTATTTCTGCTGGTAGCACATCAATTCCACCCATATGGAACGGTGTCGAATTTGTCCACAAGAAGTCGTTTGTTGTAAACTGATCGGAAGGTTTTTGTTTGTTGTTTAATCGCTTAATTGCTGCATGGATATAATCTATTATACTCCAAATTTGTGTCACAGTTGGTACAAATAAATACACTCATCGTATATGTAACTACCACTAATGATATGGGTATTTTCAAATTGTACAGTATATTAAATAGATACGTGAAAATTTAATTGACCAACAAGTGACGTTTAGTACCATCAAATAACATATTAAAGAGAGAATTGCAATTTGGATAACGCCTTTAGGAGGAGCCCTCCCAAATTCTTTATTATTTTAGTACTTGGTCACTCTGGAATTTTGTCTCGGCGATCAATATGTGGATCGCCGCCACATACTGGGAACACATCGAATAACTACAGTGTGCTGTGACACTTTAATGTAATAATTACCTACTGGTCTCAGGGTATTCGTGAGGGACATGAGACGTGCTGATGACAAAAGGCGCCGTTAGACGGCTCTTTTCCACTCATGAATACTGTCTATCTCTCTGCTGGTTCTGGAGACCTCCTATCGGAGATTATGTCCAGTGCGCCTCAGTGCAAGTAGGTTAGCATGTGAAACAGAAAGGAGAGTATTGAGAGATAGAATAGTTGAGCTTTATATTTATGTTACAGAGGAGAATTTAAAATAGTTTTAAAACATCAAGTTAAAAGAATGACCAGATATGAGCCAGTTATGTGATTTGCTGTTACAAACTCTTCCTGAGTGTGTCAGGATCGGAGAGTGTGACCTGGGGCCTATACTATAGAATACAATTTTTGTAATATCAGCGTTAATTTGTGATTTACTAATTTTGTAATACATATTTTGTGTTCTATAGTATTCGACTGTATTTCTATCAGTGTATTTCTTTCATTGTAGATTGAAACTAAACATATGCCCAAAACTCTTTATATGCCAAAAATATTGACATGTAATGACTTATATGATCTTTTTTGGCAAACCATCTATATACCGGGATTCACTTGACCGGAAAATCTATGCATTTGGTGGAGAAAAAGGGGGCCTGAAAGTTTCAACTTTGCATGTTTCCATAGTACTCGAACGCTACAGCTTTGTGATATGTAAAAAATCGCAATACGGAATGATAAAGTACTGACTAAGCGGGTTCTATAGTACAGCAATAATACCATTTTTGTAAAAAATCATTATTAGATTACAACTGCATAGGCCACATTATTGATTTTTCACGTCGTGTTCAGACGATTTTCCATGCGGATAATGGTGAGTAATACATGTTCTTTGTAATGCGGTCACCGAATCTCAATTGTTAACCCATTGAGATGGTTTACGCTCAATGGAGTTGAAAGGAGATAGCCATGTCAGCGGCCTGGATTTTAAATATGAATGGAATTAAAGAGTCACAGTAAATTGTCGGGCTTGGACTCTTTGTGTGAAGGTACACGGATACGGTGAATCGGGGGTGGTGGCATTTCGTGGTGAAACAGTCACTGATAATTTCAGGCTAAGTTGCGTTAAGAATCAGTAGACCCCAAATATTTACCATGACATTATGCAACCTATTTGAACCGCGTGGCATTTGTGTGCTCAAGAAGTTTGCGTTCACCTTGTGGTCTAAACAATTTAATTTGGCCAATAGTGCCGCACATAATATTCCATGAGTTAATTTTTAGAAAAAAATCCGGGTCCCCTGATCATTAAAGGCCCACTTAATTTTCGAATCACCAGATCACATTATACAAAACATATTCCATATTATATAACATTTGAAAGAGGAAGCTCAAACACATTGTATTATTAACATATTCGGTCAAATAAACTGGGACATGTTGTTTCTGTTGAGGTACGAAGGTGTGTCCTGTATTTAATTTTGATCCGGACTGTACTATAAAGTCTATTATACTCAATGGAAGGGGAATAACTCTATCTCTTATTTTGAATTCTGATGAATTCTGGGTTGACAAGGGGGGGGGGGGGTATTGGAATGAATCTCTATCACTTGGTGGACAGTCCTAGGCCACAGCTGCTTCTTATCCTGGTGGAATATATATTTTTTTGGTTCCTCTTCCAAATGGTATATAATATGGAACAATGTTATCTGGATATTCTAAAATTAAGTGGGCCTTTAACTTACCAATGTAGTAGTGCGTGTTGGTTATAAACCAAATGTCACATGTTTACCTAAATTCAGCCGCTTAGTTGGGTATAAATTAAGTATAAGTATAGTTTAAGTAGATGGTGCTATATATAGGCCTATGTTTTAAAATCGAGGTTGGATTTCCCCGGAGACCCTGGACGAGGGAGTGTTGGTCCACATTGGAATCCTTGACACAGGTCGAAAATACCAAGTCCGAGAACAGCCATCGCACCCCCATCACAGGTTGAATTTTTCCAGCTGCGTGGTACCTCAAACTTGTCAACTATTAAGGTCTATAGCTAGATGTTCCAACTAATATTTCAGCCGCTGTCCATGCCCAAAGCTTGCTAGACAAATCAGGTTCCACCCGTGGTAATATTGCTATATAAAGTTGATGTGGCCATTTGAAGGGCAACCGATATGTGTGTTTGCCGACCATTTTCGACAAACCGCTAAGAAACATGTAACATAAAACATCTGAAATTGGTAAGTATATATTCCACATGGTACCGAAGGAATTTCATTTCACCGTGTGCAATTTTGGTCAAAATAACCCAAGTATCGGAAATTAGTCACACATAATGTACCTTTATTCATCAACTAAATCACTCACCAGCTGACACAAATAGGCATTGCCATATCATTCGCATATATCATTAGAGTAATTTCCCTTGACAAAATCTCAAATGTTTAGATGTGCGTTTAACAAACGGTGGTCGATAGTACTCGATTTGCCGTCTTTTTGTGATTTACAAGAAATCGCGTTCGCTGTTAAATTACAGTGGTCTATAGTACTCGACACCCTCTCTACGGCTCAAATACGCCTGCTATTACAAAAATTGTATTCTATAGTATAGGCCCCAGGTCGGGATTTAGACTGTTCCAGACAATTGCAGTTGCCGGAAAGAATGAAAATCTTAAATAATTTGGGCCTGTGATTATGCGACGGAATGTTCTCTCATGGTGGTATCGCATTTTTCTAGTCTGTTTCTCAAGATAGGCTGGAATTTGTATTGCTACATGGTTATGAATGGTCTTTTTTAAAGAGACACAGTTGTGAGATGGTCCTTCTAGATGCTAATTATTTTAAATTTAGGTCTGATGTCATGGCTGAAACACTTTCATATCTTGAATATTCGTTTTTTGATCCATCTTATAGGCCCTATTCTGTACTTTCTCAATTTCGTCAAAATTTGTGGCTGTATAAGGTGACCAGACACAATCAGCATACTCTAATTTGGGTCTCACCATAAATTGATATGCTATTTTCTTGATCATTTAATTTTTTTTTTATGTTTCTCTTGAGAAAGCCGAGAATTTGGTTGGCATTTGATGTTATCTTGTTTATGTGTTCATTGAAGGACACTTTGTTAGTTAAGTCAACTCCAAGGTATCGGGCTGAGCTTACCTGATGTAGAATTTGCCCATGTAAGATGAACTGGTGGTAGGATCGTGTTTCTTTCGAGTTACAGTTAGTACCTGGCAATGTCCTGGATTGATGGTCCCATTTCTTTTCCCATTCTTCCAATTTGAGCAGACCATTTTGTAGGGTATTGTGATCAGAAGGGTTATTGGTGGTCAAGAAACAGTTGGGTCATTACAAAAAGTCTGGTCTGGGATGTGATATGGTTTGGGAGATCATTATGTATAGTCGGAACAACAGGGGACACAGGACATAGCCCTGTGGTACTCCTGAAGTAAACGGGACAGGAGAGGAGCTTTCCCCTTCCAACACAACAACCTGGCTGCAGTCATGTAAGAAAGATCGTATCCAGTTTAAGATTGGGCCTCTGATTCCATATTCATTTAGTTTATATAGCAGTTTTGCATGTCAAAGGCTTTACCAATGTCCGATAGTATAACGTCAGTTTGATGGCACTTGAAGAGTTTTTCAGCTAGATCATCAACCAGTTGGATAAGCTGTGTCTAACAGGACCGACGTTCACGGAAAGCATGCCGTAGGTCATACAGTATGTTGTGTGTTGTAATATGTTTGGTTATGTGAGAAGCAATGCTATGTTCGGTAATTTTGCACATGATTCATGTTAAAGTGATTAGTCGATAGTTAGAGGGGTCTGCTCTATCACCTTTCTTAAATATAGGTGCAACATTTCCTTTAGTCCAGTCAGTTTGTAGCGACCCGGTGTCAAGTATTTTATGGATGAGCAATGTTAAGGCCGGTGTTATTTCATACCGAAGTTCTTTTAAGATGGTAGGGTTTATGTTATCTGGTCCAGCAGCCTTGTTGGCTTTGAGATTTGCAAGTTGTTTAAGGACTACAGATTCATCCGCCTTAATTTGCTTGATAGTTGGGTACCCATAATTATTTGATTGGGTGTACTCTTCAGACGTAGAATTTAGTATGGCCGTCAGACAGTTCTGTGTGAGTGAAAGACGATTTAGTGCAGATAATTGGTTGTTGAGTACGTGTTCTATATCTTCTATTTCAGCTGAGAACAGTGTGAAATTATCTTACACAACGCAATCAACAATTGGTCACTGCCTCTCAACATTCGATAACTACCGCTCACTCTCCCAAGTGTAAATTTGTAGCAAATCTGTCAACCAGTTCATAATCTAATAAATTTGCACAGAACACACAGGAACCACTGTTCATTGTCATTTTATCAAGCAAATGTGAGATCGAACATATTCAGTCGCTTCGTGAATCTGTGTAGCAAGATATCGAGTAATTGATTTTAGCGGGTTTTGAATTTTGGTTGATTGGATCATCTACAATAAAGAGCGTCTGTTATTCCATTTCCCATTCACGATTAATATGATCGCACGTGACACGTAGTGGAGCAACCACACAAATACATCAAACTGTCACAACAATTTCAATATATACACGTAGTTTCCAACTGTTGCTGTGTCACGGCATGGGATTTCAAAATGTTGAATATTTTCACCAAAGTTGGAGGGGCGGATTCCGCGGAACACTACAGTCCAACCACCCTGCCACCACATCTCTCATTAAAGCAACTCATACACCTCCATGCCAAACTAAACCTAGCAATTTCCCACGTTTATCTATGACAAATATAAATGACTACATGAGCGCATTATCCCAAAATATCACTGGGCAAATCTTTCGCACGAACAGTTTCATGGGCTCTTGTCAATCGAAAACATCCCTCGTTTGAATCCAGTCTGTATTTTTTCTAGAAAATGGTCTTTAGAGACGTCTCTTATTGCATTTAAGTGTATACGTTGTGGAAGGCAGCTGAATTAGCTCATGCAGTTCAAAATTTCAAACTGATAGTCAAAAGGACATTTGAAAACATGATGATTAATACAATCTTATATATACACACTAGATCAAAAGAAGAACAAACAAAAAAGGAACAATGAAAACCAAACAAACAAACAACACGTTTGTAGGGAGGGATCCAGGATCCCATATTTATTGTGTGCATATTGTATATAAAAAGTTGTATATGTGTTATGCGTGTTACTCATTAATTTGTGTCGTTGTAATAAAGCTTTGATTTGCGTAATGGTGACTAAAAGACTTGTCAAAGTCAAGTATACATTATGTACGCTGTTTCCTAATTTCTAACAAAAGCGATTATACGCTGATAGAGCCTCTATTTATGTCCCGTGTTAGTACGGTCAATAAAGCGTGTATGTGTATATATAAGGCTGTGGTATATCGCTCTTTAGCTATATGGGCCTGACACGCTATACCGTTCTTTAGTACCAAACGCTAAAGAGTGGTATACCACTCTTCATCTTTATGGGTCTAATACGATTAAGAACGGTAGGCTATACCGCTCTTTAGCGGTTGGTACCAAGGAACGGTATGGGCCTACCGCTCTTCAGCGCGGACACTAAAGAACGGTATACTGCTATTCAGTGACAAACGTCAAAGAACGGGGCACAGGAGTGATGTACATCGGTATATACCAATATTTAGCTATACATGGTCCTGGTGCAATAAAGAACGGTCTTACATTATCATCCGTACTGCTCGATCTCCAGTGTCCGACTATAAAGAGCCGTATACCGCTCCTTAGACCTCATCGCTAAAGAGCGTCATACCGTTCTTGAGCCCTCAGTGCTAAAGCCACTCCGTATGTATAATTGCATATATAGTCTAGTGATGTGAAATCAGTGTTTCCGGTAGAGACCAAATATGTCTGGATTCTGGCACACAAAGCCAAATGACGTAAATGACGTCATGGACCATGTCATGACGTCTTCGCTGGTTTTCGTTCAGCTAACCAACGAAATTGGTCAAAATGAAACTAATCTATGGGCCTAAATCACATAGGAATTGTTCAGAAAAACTGAAGTTGGTAATTTCATAACCATCCCGTTGGTCCACTTCCGATTCTGTGATTTCACCATTTCTTTTTGGGATATTATTGTTCCCAGGATGCTATGCGAAAGCGGAGCGGAAGTCACGTGATTTTTAACCCATTTTTGTGCGCCGTTTTTCATCGCGTCGAAATTCTGTTTCATGGTATTGTAAAAATTAATGACGTCATTCACGCCTAAACTTGAAAAGCAACAACGCGCCTGCGGTGGTTGCTAATATCAAACATCGGTTTGATAAAATGCGTTATTGTGTTAAATCGGTTGGTGTTAAATCGGATTTGACATCTTTAATCTGAGAACGGGGGTGACACATTTCAGGGACGTGAACAGAGAG
This sequence comes from Siphonodentalium dalli, assembly GCA_032622095.1. Taxonomy (NCBI): domain Eukaryota; kingdom Metazoa; phylum Mollusca; class Scaphopoda; order Gadilida; family Siphonodentaliidae; genus Siphonodentalium; species Siphonodentalium dalli. The sequence continues at coordinate 222,665,762 of CP136064.1, forward strand.
CCTTCGTTTGTGGAGGGGGTAATTTCGACCACCCCGTGACAATCTGTTTTCCCAACTTGACTAACTTTCCTTTGCACTCCTCTCGATGTTGACTTTGAAATTCAACACATGACCATTTAAATAGCACAATAATCCTTGCAGAAAACAAAAAGATGTACTCTATATTGAATACTGGTTGGGGAATTAAACTATCGAGACGACCTCAAACAGTCTTTGCCTAAAATATATAACTTACTTTATTTAAAATTACAAATGTTGAATGGTTAAACCAAAATTGGTTGAGGAGGGGGCGGTACACCCAACCCACAGTCGTCACATTTCTATGTTTTGCAGAGTTTACAACATTTGTTCCAAATTGCGTTGTCTCAGACTTGAAAATCCTTAATTCAGGGATTGTCTGGATTATCACACCCGATAAATTCGAACAAATTGTTCCAAAAGTTGGGAATTCATGGCTACCACGACTGTCATTGGACATTTCGAAATGTAAACTATCGAAATGGTCCCAAACAGTTTTTGCCTAAAATATACAACTGCGAATTCTTTGTGGTAAAATTTAGCACACATGAGTGCGGCATTTACCATATATTTCTAAACACGGGGTCAATGCACTATTGAGAAGTCAGGGACCTCGTCTTTGATTATTGAAACGAGCTTTCTCCCAACTAAAGCGACGCGTCGTGAATATATAGCAGTCTGAGATATGAACTGAGCAAAGAGTAATCTAATACTGGATTACATAGAATGTCTATAGTTGATTCATTCTCCGTTCAGCAGTAATAACCATCCGCCCGGGATTGCGACATGGTTCCAAGAATGTCTCAATTTGCAAAGTGAACGTCAGTATGTCTCGGTATAGATTACTTGGCGCTCATTCGTTTTCAGCGCAAAATTCAATTTTACCGCAATAATAATACGTCGCTTGAGATACGTTGGATTTATCGGAGAAATCTCTCCGAAAACAGCTCACAGTGCGCGTATATCGACATCTTGTCGATCAGTTGATTTAAGATTATTTAGTACGTTCCTATAAATATATCATTCCACCATGCGATAACGCGGCTCATTGTCAGCAGACGACAGTAACAACAAACATTCATGGCGTCGGAGAACATATTGGTCTAACTTATTCAATACTCTGTTACGTCGCCTCAAGCATCGTGGCGGTTTGATGTCTGGAATTATACTCTCTTTTACTACATCCCGGGAATAAAAATAAGTCGAGATATACGTTAAATACTCTTCTATATGTGACAGCTGAAATAAGACATTGGCTTTGTTTTGTTTATTTGATAAATTTCTAGATAACTTCTCAAAATATTTTGAGATATGTTGAAATTTCGACACATTATCGAAATTTAGACATATTAACTCTCAATATTTTATCTCAAAATTTCAAATATTTTGAGATAATATCTCGGAATTTCGAGATAAATTCTCAATATTTTGAGATAATGTCAGGCTTGTGCATTGATAAGATCGAATGATAAATATGGCAAAACTTGTCGTTGACTATGAAAATATATTGATCCTCGGTTGGGGATATAGCCCACTTTGCTCCCGGCTTCCTTCTGGCCCCCTATATTTGCATATATTATATAGACAACTTTAAGTTTTGCAACAATTAATCAATATGCGTGGCCATGTGGTTTTGACAGCGAGAAGAATTCAACTAACTTCATGAAACGAATAAGTTTGTGCTTGGTGTTCATGCAAATCGCACGATCGCATTGGTTTAGCCCCTCATTACTTAGCTTTGCATTCAAGTTCTCAAATTATGAACAGACTCTTTTCATTGCTGACATTATGTGGCAAAGCTGCAACGGCAGGTGCGTATCGAACAATCGAAATTGAAATATATTTAATGGAGGATATTACAAAGATGGACGTGGGAGTCCCATATTCAGAACTATATATATTCGAACACCCTTCGTATTGGCCCCTCCCCAAGAATGATAAACTATATCGTGTGGACTCATGGTCATATAACTATTAGAGTATAGACTATTTAATGTGCAGTGAGGTGAAGTTGCGTCCATGGAATTCGACCAGTAATGAAATTGTAAGATGTTCTCAAATTATTGAGAACGTATCTCGAAATGTCCTATTTAAGCCATCGCACTTGCACACGTTTTATATGCCACATACAAAGTTATTCAAGTCGTAAAATTTAGCAACCTCGATGACCGGTGACATTTTACCCACATTTGGTTGACTTTCGCGATATTAATAACTATACTAAACGAACAGAGCAACATGTTGCCATTATTGAGCACACACAATATCGAACATAATTTGTGTAATTTCGTGCATCCAGTTTGTACCTCTAGAACCAAAGAACTATATTGCGAAACGTTGTGATTTGGTTCTCCGATTATTGTATCGACACAAAAATCTAAACGCACATGGACGACAACTTCCACATGGTAAAAAATAAAGAGCATCTGTCTTAATTATGTACGAACAAATAAAAGCTGAAATAGTGCGATGACTGGCAACTTTTTCTGACTTACTTCAGATCTTCGGTCTGTTTAAAGATCCGATGGTCCCCGCGTATCATCCCGTTACAATAACAACAGAATTTCACCAAAAGCCGATTTAGTTATCAAACTTTTGTTTATTACCAATAATAAATGCTCATAACAATGCCAATCACGATATCATATCTGCCGAAAAGGTCCTATAATAACAGGGGGGGGGTCGAATTTTTTTTCCAGACACGTATGATGGTGGGTGTCTCTCGGGTCCAAAAAGCAGTTTTTTCCATGTGCCATTTTTTTTCCATTTGTGCTATTGAGTCTTATTTTGATGTGTTTTGAACAGAAACAGGTCATATATATTTAATAGCAATGCTATACTATATATAGAGGTTATCAGAAGTTGGATCAGTTGCACAATGGCCAACAATAACCCAAATTCAACTTGATAGAACAAGAAACTGCGCTATTGGAAAAATAAAATTTAATCAGGGTTCCATCTACTGATACAACAAAATAAGAATAACTATGCAGAACTCAGCTGAAAATAAGCGATAAAATGAAAGCACACTTGACCATATGGGACATGGAAATAAAGATATAATAAATAATGGAAAAAAATAGACTTTTGACAACGTAAAACATAAAATCTTAACATATAAATTGAAGGCCAGCCGTGCCAGCTTGAACAATTTCAAATTGTTTTCCAAGTTAAAGTGGATCAGCTTGCAATGTTAATCACAGTAACTAAGATTTTATCGTCACTGATATCGTGAGCAAAAAAGAAGTGAGATAGGGGCTATCCATCCATATGTTATTAACATACTTATTCCCAATTATTACGAAGCCTATTACTTCAGGCAGTGGCTACCAGCCTGCCATTGGTATATCATGGTTATGTTTGGTATTAGCATTATTCTTCAAACTGGGATGAACTGGGATGAATAGTTGTATTTCCACATGTTTTGATAAACAATTTGGTTCAAGCAATATATCACATAGCCAATATCAAAATATCAAATAATCTGAAATGTGGTGTACCATGTAGTCTGTAGAATACTCAAATGTGATTATGTGACTAGATCATGTGACTACATATTATGAAAATTAATAAATAAAATAAATATTTTAATAAAAACTTTGGCACTCTGCCTATCCCTAGAAATGTGATTATGTTGACACATTTCTTGATTAATGAATCTTATATGTTAAATTCAAATAGTATCGCTATCTTCATTATGCACTGTTCTATTAAAATCTCGCGCAAGAAACTATGATAATCAGGGATAATCAGCTATTTGGTTGGTCAATTGATCCTTTTTATCAAATTTAGGGGAGTGGGTGACCAAAACTGACCGGAAAAAAATTCCTGAAATGGAAAAAAAAGGCTGGGTGTCCAAAATTGCCTGGAAAAAAAGGCCGGAAACGGAAGAAATTGGGTGGGTTGGTCCCCCGAGCCCGAAAACACAAAAATGATCATACGTGCCTGGAAAAAAATTCCGACCCCCCCCCCCCCTGATAATAACGGTTTTTCTTGGCAGTTTGGTGGATGGGCGAATATGGTTTACAACTTCCATATTATGGGTGATTCCCAAAGTTGAAATTGGAATTCCCCAACGCATGTTATCACAAATGTAATATGGTGCCATATAGCAGGTCTATTTGCATGAATAAAACATGATTACTGATTCTTAAATAAGTTTCTGTATGTATCCGCACGTCAACTATATATCACAACATACCGTATTCTTGTTAATAGCGATACTTTTCATCGTCTAATATTCCGAAATTAATTATGTAATTTACGATCGCCACTGATCGTACAGCGAGTCGTGACCTTGGGTGACCTCTCTACTATTTCTGGAAATTTTGCTAGGCCGCCAAATATTCAAGGTGGTGAAAAATAACATATTTCAAAAATCAAAATCTGTTAACTCTGATATTTGATAGGTGGGTTCCAAGACTCGAATCAAATATTCTTCCGAAGCCGAAGAAATGGTAATTTAGGGGCGTTAAATCGGATTATGCAACTGTAAGCTTAGAACTTGTCTGGCCTCGTCGTTAGTAGCCGCAGCACGTTTGCGCTATCAGCGGTTTGTGGCATAAAATCTATAAACACTGATTTATAACTCATTTGAACCTGAGAAAATTTGCCCTCGTTCTGCCATTCATTATTTAAACATGATTTGAAACTGCTGCTGACATCTACAGCCTCAACACTCAGGTCCTTCAACGAGTTCCAATTAATCACTGCGCGGAGAACAAACCTATGTTGGGCATGTTTGGTGGTATATTATATTTAGATTGTGGTCCCTCAAGCGGTAGTGTTGATGGCTCTGAGTTCGCAATTTCTGCTTTGTCCAGCTTGTTTTAGGAACTTAAACAGTCCCATATCTGCTCGTTGTCTACGCTGTATTAGACCTGTTATGGTATCCTAAATTCCAGTATCCTTTGGTTGTGATAATTGGTGATTCCCTTTTGAACTGGTGTTATTTGTTGTTTTTTTGGGTCTCAGATTCTAGATTACTGACCCATATTCCAAACAAGGACAGACGAATGATTTGTAGAGGGTTGTGAATATTGCGTCATCCATATGATTGACACTTCTTTGTTATGAGTCATATTCTTTGGTTAGCCTTCTTTATACCAGTTGATATACGTGTGTGTCAAACATGACTACTTTAGGAAATAACTGGAAAACGGAACTTTTGAACTTTTGGGCTGGATTCGTCATCTCCAGTTTAAACCTGGTTTAAACCTACATTGACGGTCCAGCCGAACCGGGTCTTTGTGGTCGTGCAGTGGCTAGCTGATTCGATGAGACGAGTAGTCGAGTATGCAATTATTCTACCAACAACAGACCGGTAGAATGTTTATCGACACGCCCTCAATTAACTCAAACAAGTACAGGTCTATAACAACTATCGTGTGATAATTAATTACTTAACTGTGACAAGATGGCACCAAGTTGCCACTCTCACCTTATAGACACGTCATCAATCGATGTTATTTACAGCTCCGCCAATTGAACTGATAGTATAACAATTCTAAACCGCGGTCCGGATTAGTCATCTCACGTCTAGACTCCATAAACCGGGTTTAGCTGGGCCGTCGACTGTCGACAAATGTCAAGTCATCACGATAGCTCAAACCACTCTGGAAGCATATATACAACCAATGCATCAACCAAATAAGTCTTATGTACAGACCCTGGCACAATAAACATGATCCAAATATCATTCATGTCAAAGAATAATGTCTAAATATAACATTGTTCGTATGGCCGATGAACCCTGGGGGCGTCTCGATAGTGAATCCCAGAAACGAATTTTGGGAAATTTCATAGCAAATTGTTGAATTTACATTTTAAAGATTGTTTGAGTAAGACTCAAAGTATGATAAAATTTGTTGTCGAAATTGTTGGATATTAGAATTTATTCAAATGTAGGTCGCTATTACCAACAAATTTCACATATCCGTTAAAGATTTAAGAGGAAAATGTTAAAAATCATACATTTTCCAAACTTTGGTCACCATTTTGGTGGTCATCTTGGATTATGGCGGCCACTTTTTTAACAAGGGGAATTATGATGCATTATAGTATCACAGTAATAGAGATAATCAATTTTCTATCAGACGTGACAATAACATGCAAATATACGCGATATTTATGATTTGTATAAGAACAATATCTGTCTAGTATTTCATATTCTTTCTGTTTATGGCGGTTTAAGTGGATGTGACTATTTTAAAACATATGCCCACAGGGAAGGGCTCCCATCGCCAATTAATATAGTCAATGTTCATTTATATAATACTAGCATATTAGCCCGCCATTGGCGGGATTGGTCCCATGGCTTTGGTCGATCCATTAATTTTTGTTTTTCAAGGTAACTCCGTACACGCACGCCGACAGCATGCTATCAAGCATGCTATCAAGGTCATGTTGGGTGGACAAAATAACCCGACAAAAATATTCCCCGTCCCGAGTTTACCATACATAACAAATTTCACGTCGATGTCACCGCTGACGACCGAGATATCGCCCAAGGTCATTTGTGGGTACCCGTTTTCAAGGTGAAGGTCACCTCGTGCGGGCAAACTGACCCGACGAAAACCTTCCCCGTCCCTTGGAAGTCCTATGTAGGAAATTTCGTCTCGATATCCCCAGTTTCCGAGAGGTCGATTGAGCCGTATTTATACTCGTGTATATAAACGCTCTTTAACAACGACACCGCAGATACGAATGCTCCTTAATCATTAACCCATCAATTCCAACGACGGTGGCAGTCTATAAAGGATATATATATATATATATATAAAACATTGGAATATTGTTTTTTTAATTTTATTTCAGGTTTCTGTTCGCCCTTGGGACGCTGATGATGACGTTCTCGAGCAAAGGTGAGAACAAAGTTTTCTGGCTTGTTTCATACTACTAGTAATTGTGCTCCAACGAACAGAGAGAGCGTTCCCCTAAATACCACACAAACTACGTGTTTTATTTTATCATCATGTATCATGATAAACAAGTCATCCGACTTTTGATTTCGATACATATGGTTTACAAATGTAAGTATTTGAAAAATTTAACATAAATAAATGGGAATCAGCTATCATCATACTGACATTTCAGTAGAAATATGAGTCAATCATTGTTTTAAAGTCTTTCCGTGATTGTGCCTCTACAAGAAAGTCTGGTAGATTGTTCCAATTTATCTCAACGAGCTGCGAAAAGAAACATTTACCGATGTATTTTTTTGTTATGACACAACTGTAGTTTCTTGCTATGTCCACGTGTTGATTTAATATATTGTGCTTTACATAACAACTGTTCTGTGTTTACATTATTCAAGTTTTCTATATAGGTCTCGATTGTGTCTCCTCTTAATCTTCTACATCTACAGACATCAGATTCAACTTTATTAACCGCTCTCTGTATTCGAGTTTTCTCAGTTGGGGGGACCATTTTTGTTGTTCTCTGCGTTGTATTCTCTCCGACGATACACACTGTAATTGAGATGACGATTCCAGGCCGTATTACAATATTCAAATATCGGCCACACTATAGTTACAATATAATCTCCTGAATGTATCTGGATTTAGGTTGGTAAATGTCCTGTTTATAACGCCGGGAGTCCTACACGATTTGTTGCAGACCGATTTTATGTGGATGTCGAACTTCCTTCTTGCTTGTTTATTGCCACACAATTAGATGAAATAATTGTACTTTCTTCTGTAAACATTACCCGTTTTGGATTTCACGTCAGCCCAATAGTATGCCTGTGAAATATCGACCAAGTAGTCTTTGACTGCATGTGAATAAATCTCGCACATTCTACCATCCAATTTTAGTCAGTTGCATATCGACAGGGTGTGACGTCTGTTCGTTTGATGGTATGTTGTATTGTGATATGCGAAAAGCCACTCGCGAATTACTTTTGCTCCAGTGTCCTAAAATGGCTTGTAATTGTAGATATTGTTTGAAATGTATCTATCAGACATATCACTGATGTCGCATCTTATCCGCCATTGACATACAATACAAGCTGATGATGATGACAACGATAATGTTGGAGGCGACGACGACGATGACAATGATGATGATGGTGGTGGTGGTGGTGGTGGTGGTGGTGGTGATGTCGAGGGCGATGACGACGGCGATGATGATTGATGGCACGATGAGTTCACATCATTTCTACAAACAAAATGCTCATCGGGTTGCCAACCATCGGATTTTCAACTTTTCTCCAAATATTTGATGTCGTTTTCATGAAAATCTAATTTTATTCCTACACATGATTCCCCAGCATGTATAGTGTGTACATATATGAATCTTAATTCTCCAACCATCCTTTGTATATAAACTCTCTTCTCAATATCCACTCATGTTATATGAATCGAGAGAATAAGACATACCAAGACATGTTTAGAGGATATTACTTGGTTAGTTTGATATTATGATCCGTTATCAGCCCGAGGTAACTTCATATCAGCCTGCGACCAAAGGGCTGATATTAAACCAACCAATGTCCTATATATTAATTAGATCGCCTCTTAGTAACTGACAACTCTTTCACATTAGTGACATCACAAAAATTGATATCTACACATTATTTAACAGTGAAGTAGATTTTCGGCATGTTGTAAAACCATATTACTATAATTTCACCCAAACCTTGGGTGTTTATTTCACACGACTTTCTGGGATAACCTGTGTGTCGACTGAGAACATGCGTGCCAATTGAGGAGAACACGCGAAGGATTTGTGTAAATGTTAGCCCAAACGACATTTCGAAGTAACGACTGCTTTGTTGTTTATTTCGAGGAATAATACCGCATCATATGAATTCAGCCCAAATATATTGACAGGTGTCAAGGGTCTAACTCTATACTGAGCAATAAAAAACTAATATAATAAATACCGAGTATATTTAATTTTAACGCCAATGGGTCGTTTATGTGCGTTTAAGAGTGTATTTATGCTTAAAGCAAAGTGAAATAACGATCTTAAAATGAATTGGCCGGTATATTTTATTAGTTATCAGGGTTACCAGGGTCGTAGTTGCATAAATTACAATATATTTTTATGCTAAGATAATTGCGTGGTAATTTGTTGGTTAATGGATTGATCGGTGATCATGTTAACACAAATCCCATATATGGAAAGTGACTTGCGCATGCGCAAAACAGATACAATGGTCTAATTTTCCAATGCCGATGACAATCGAAGCGGACGCGATGTGCATTTTAATTCTTTCATTACGACTGTTTTGGCGTCCTAATCTATTAAAATATTCTTCTATATCTTGGAAGGTGTTCTGGAAGGATTATTTCAATATGTGTATATCGGATTAACCTTCCAAAAAGATGAGTTTGACGCCTGTATTTCTTGGCATGAATATTAACGAGCGCTCGTCTGCAAGTAGGTCATCTGGATTCGGAATTGGCGTGTTTTTGTGAAAATGTCAAATTCAATTTCTTCCATCTAAAACATAATTACGCGCTGGACTCGGTCATTTTAGGAACATATATGTATCACACACCCATACACCAAGTCTCAGCCTAAAAGTTTGAAAAATGACAGTTTTATCGACATAAATCGATGTTAATGGTAAATTCTAATTTCCATGTTAAATTTTATCATTGAAAAAAATTCATTTCTTCCATCTAAAACATAATTGCGTGCTGTACTCTGTCATTTTACGAATATGTAGCTATCCCACCAACACACTCCAAGTCTCAGCTTAAAATTTTGAAAAATGACAGTTTTATCGACATAAATCAATTTTAATGCCAATAATGGCAAATGGAGTGTTAAATAAATTTTAGGCCAATTAGGGCCCTGCGAATGTTTTCTGACCTGTTCTATATTGGTCACTAGAGTTCATATTTGACCGGTTACACCTGATAATTATGCGACAGTATAGTCGCGTTACTTTATAGGTCAACATTGGTCATTATCACCTGACAAATTTATTTTGGTCTATCGTATCAACCCCTATTTTCTCCCGCGCGTAGCCTGACTACCGGTAAGTGTCAACATTGGTCATTATCGCTCCACTAATTTGTATCGTTTCATCGGTATGAATTCCATATCCAATTATCCACATATAACCAACCCAACCTCTAATCCCGGTCCAATTTATTTATTTCTTTCATCGGTATATTCACGTAACGTAATATTTTATCACGTGATATTTGTACTTATATGTCTATGGTATTACTATAGTATACTGTATACGTATATCAATTGCTATTCCTATCTATATAATCCTGGTGCCATCTATAAAGATAGATAATTTCAGACTCCTCCCCCCCCCCCCCCATTTTACATCATTGCTGCTTTAGTACAGTCGCGATGCAACATCGCTCCACTAATTTATGTCAGTTCATCGGTACAAACCACTTTTTCTCCGAGTCCATATAACCAACCCAACATCTTATAGATGACTATTCTGGCACTATATAGAGATGACTAAGATTCTGACACCCCCCTATTTTATAGCCATGTTGCAACAGTAGAGTTCAGATGCATATTATGTCAACATCGGTCGTTATCGCTCTACAAATTTATATCGGTTCAACCCTTAGTTCCCTGTATCGCCCACCCCTCCCTCAGTTTATTTTTTCAGTTGTATTATAGTCTCATTACGTACACATTTTATCTTTTCTAACTTTTGCTTCAACGCGTTGAGTTCCGCTGCAGACAATATAAAACTGACAACATTTTGAAATGTAAGCAGGCTTCAAACTCATCTTATCCAAGAAAAACTCTGGTTACATAAGAAATTTGTGTATAAGGTGTACGCGCATTTGTCGCGTTAAAAACAAAAGGTCCCAAGTCAAGGTCCAAATCCCCAACACACTGATGTGAGGTTTAACTCCATCTACATACAGTAATGTCCAAAGTAATTGATCACTTAACCACAGCAAAATAATGGGTATTTTTTCATGATTTTAAATCCTGAAAAATTACCCATAATTCTGCTGTGGTTAAGTGGTCAATTACTTTGGGCATTACTGTAACCAATATAAGGATTTGAGGTGTAATAATAACTCAATCCTCATACAGTAATGTCCAAAGTAATCGACCACTTAACCACAGCAAAATTATTGGTAATTTGTCAGGATTTTAAATGCTGAAAAAATACCCATAATTCTGCTGTGGTTAAGTGGTCAATTACTTTGGGCATTAATGTAACCAATATAAGGATTTGAGGTGTAATGATAACTCAATCCTCATACAGTAATGTACAAAGTAATTGACCACAGCTGAATAATGGGTAATTTGTCAGGATTTTAAATGCTGAAAAATTACCAATAATTCTGATGTGGTTAAGTGGTCAATTACTTTGGGCATTACTGTAACCAATATAAGGATGTGAGGTTTAATGAGAACTCCATCCACATAACTAATAAATATGTGTGAAAATTAAACCAAAAAAAATAAATTCCATGATGGCGTCCAATATGGACTGCCTAATTCTGCTCCAAAACATGTATATTGAATATATGGTTGTTTATCAATTGGGGGAAACTGATTATTTCAATGATATTTTCATTAACTGCATGGGATCCAAAACCCGACTTACGGGAGCTCGCTTCGTGCACGACTGTATCTTAAGCATATGTGCATATTTAATGAGCCAACAATTGGAATCCAAATAGAGAAGATTGGCACGTTGACCCTGCGCATAGACATCATTGATGATCTCTATGGGAATCAAAATAGACATTTAATAGACAATTTCGATTAACCGCAATAACTTAAGGAATCTCTAATTATGATTAAGCCCAATGAGAATGCAATAAGACATTTCTTATTACCCTTAACCGCAATTACTTCCCATTGCACTTTAACACAATTAATATCTCTCCCCCCCCCCCCCCAACAGCTTATCAATACCACTCAGGACAGTGGGTGTTTTTCCTCAATTAATTGAATTTCTTGTTAGTGACCATAAATCTATACCTTCGGTTTTGCCGAATAACCGAACAAATGTTGTCAACTGTTTCCACGTTTATTCTCACTTATACCGTTTTTATATCCGTTTTATCCTATTTGTTGTTGTGTATTGCATTACTTTGATAAAGTCTGCGCTTGTGTTATTCTCACAAAAGGTAATGCGTGTTTACATTTCACAATTCCGCCTTACAGTCTGCGAGTGCGACGGAAAAAATTTCCACATGTCCAAGCGCCATTGGCATTGATTCCTTAAATACGAGACTATTTAATCGAATGAGGTCAAATATTTGCATATAACTTGACTCATATGTTATTCTGCACAATTCTGGCCAGTGCCGACTTTCATTTCGCATTACTTTCGTTTTTATCGAAATATAACCGTTTTCTATGGAGATTCCCATGTAAATTTGTTCAACCAAAAAAATTCATAGTTTTGCCAATTTCAAGCTAGTTTAATACTTTATAGCATGGTCAGGGCATAATCTGGCCTATCGAGTGATGGTAGACGTTCCTTCAGTGTGCACAACAAATATTTGGTCCCAACGAAGCAGGCTAAAATCCTGAAATTTGTCAATTGACTTTGAGTGTGAAGAAAATATTCATTTAAACTTCCAAAATTGGTTGAAATATGCTCAACAACATTCAGTTGAATGGTGACATTATTTATAGTCACCGACTAACTTCCACGATGAATAAAATTTGTTTTTATTGATGACAATTATGTCGCGAGTCATAAAAATGTTAATTTTCTGAAGAAAAAAAATTCATTGTTTCTCCAATTTCAAGCTAGTATTGAGCATGGTCAGGGCATTACATATAATGATTAAGATTGCTAATGAACTGAAATAATGAAATGGGAAACTTTTACTGACATCTGGTAAGGATTGAGGAGCAGATGCTAGAGGCCCCCACCCCACCCCCATGGAAGACGGAATACCACTTAACACAGAAGTTGGAATACGGAATACCATATGGAATACATAAAAATATATGAAAACTTCATTTTTTGGAAGGTCGGCGTACGAATACCGGTATTTTTGGAATACCGAATACCTCCTAACAGAGGGGCCGGAAATACGGCGTACCTCATAACAGGGCATGGAATACGGCATACGAAAAAGGGGGTGGGGGCCTCATGCTATGGAGCCTCCGAGCCTCCCGATATATTGTCTGCTCCACATCTCAATAGAATTCAACAACATTCAGTTGAATGGTGACATTATTTATAGTCACCGACTAACTTCCACGATGAATCAAATTTGTTTTTATTGGTGACAATTTATGTCGCGAATCATAAAAATGTAAATTTTCTGAAGAAAAAAAATTCATTGGTTTGCGAATTTCAAGCTAGTTTATAGCGAACATGGGAACCAAGGTACAATTTATGCCATTTAGGCACACTTCAGAGTGAAATCTGGGCTTATATTTCGGCGAGAATCCAAATCTAGATTCTCGCAAATTACCCTGGATTCTCATGAAAAAGTATATATGGATTCTCGCAAAATCAGATGAAATATATGCCCTAGTGGAAATATAGCAAATCGTTTAATGCTTTAGAATTTTTTTTTTCGGAGATTTATATATATGTTTAAAGACATATTATGGAATTTTTCGGGAGCGAGAAATTGATAAGTTAGTGCTCAGGCACTTTTCCAACGTGGGGAATGTTATCATTCTACTAACGTCACTGAAAATTTCCAAAAAGATCTACCACACCACTTCATATAGAACATCGTCTGAACTACTCCAAATTGTAAATATTTACATCTCGATTCGGGGCGCAACTATCGGCTGTAATTAAACAAAAATCATTTTGCCATCGAGAGTCATTGCATTTAACTAATATATAAGAATGACGTTGTGTAACATCCATTTGGATTAATATTCGTAACAAATAACTACTTTGAGAAAGAATATTCTTAATTTCTATTTATTTGATCACTCTGCCCGGTGTCTGCCGGAGTGTTTCACATCACTTTAATCAAGGAAGACTGTTAAGAAAAACTGCATTTCAAGACCACCAAACAACTTTCCTTTTTAGGGCCGCCACATCTTCCAAATATGTACTTCTTCCATTTTGCTATCAAAGACCGAAAAATGTCGTTAAACTAGAGATCCAAATACCCCCTAAGGGCCCCTCTATCTTGAGATATTAAAGACCGAAAAATGTCGTTAAACTATAAAGACCGAAAAATGTCGTTAAACTAGAGATCCAAATACCCCCTATATCTTGAGATATTATAAAGACCGAAAAATGTCATTAAACTATTAATTGTTGTTGCTGTTGTTTATTAGGGTTTATCGTCATTCTAGCCGCTAGGCCACACACGACGTTGTCAATTTTACGGGTGGAGGAAAGACCACGCAGAGGCTCAATTTCACCGGGAAGTTGTTCCACTGCGTGTAGAAACCACCGACCCCCGGAAAGCAATTGACAAACTTGCCCAGATACACGATTCCGGTCACCCTCCCTATGGTGGGGTTAGAACCAGCTTCGTCAGCGCTGGACGGCCTGGGACGACGTAATTCACCTGGCACTCTACCGACTGGACCACCGGGGGCCCCTATTAAACTGTTAAAGACCGAAAATGTCGTTAAATTGTAAAGTTTGAGCTATTGCCATGGCTTTGTCGTCCGTGTGTATGTGTGTACGTAAGGCGTCAACAATGCAGGCTACAGGTCGTACCTTTGGTCGGATCATTATGAAATTTGTCATAGCTGTTGACATCAACATTTAGACCAGATTATTAATTTTGGGATCATTCGGAAAAAAAACATGGCCGCCAGTGGCCATCTTGGATTTCAAAATTCAATCCATTAGCACGGGCTACAGTTCGTAATGTTTGTCTGATCATCATGAAATTTGTCAAGAATGTTAATAATGACATGTAGATGGGAACGAGTCCTTTTGGGGTCATTCGGCCAAAAAACATGGCCGCAGCAGCCATTTTGGATTTTAGTCTTTATATGACTAAATCTTTAGCACGGGCTACAGGTCTTAACTTTAGTCTGATCATCATAAAATTTGTCATGGCTGTTGAAATTGGAATGTAGATGGGAACGAGTCATTTTGGGGTCATTCGGACAAAAAACATGGCCGCCAGTGGCCATCTTGGATTTCAAAATTTAATCCATTAGCACGGGCCACAGGTCGTACTGTTTGTCTGATCATCATGAAATTTGTCATGGATGATAATATTGACATGTAGATGGGAACGAGTAATTTTGGGGTTATTCGGCCAAAAAACATGGCCGCCAGCAGCCATCTTGGATTTTACTTTTTGTATGACTAAATTCTTTAGCACGGGCTACAGGTCGTACTTTCAGTCTGATCATCATAAAATTTGTCAAGAATGTTAATAATGACATGTAGATGGGAACGAGTCATTTTGGGATCATTTGACCCAAAAACATGGCCGCCAGCAGCCATCTTGGATTTTAATCTTTGTATGACTAAATCCTTTAGCACGGGCTACAGGTCGTACCTTTAGTCTGATCATCATGAAATTTTTCATGGCTGTTGAAATTGGAATGTAGATGAGAATGAATCATTTTGGGGACATTCCGACAAAAAAACATGGCTGCCAGCGGCCATCTTGGATTTCCAAATTCAATTCTAAATCTTTCCATTCATTGCTCATCACACAAATTTAACTTCTTCTCAAAGTTGAGCTACAGTGTCATTGACACTTTCATTTGAGACATTAAAGAACGAAATATGTCGTTACACCATTAATGATCATTAATACATAATTTGTGTTTATGAAAGTCTGGTACAGACAGTTTGTTTCCAGTACATATTCATTGGAACGTAAACAATTATTCTCTGACAAATCATGTTAATATTGCCTTTCGTTACTGGTTTCCTTGACTCACATATCTCTCACTTCTTAATAGTTATAATTAAAACAAATGTTCTGTGTTTTGTGTCACTTCTTAATAGCATTCTGTATTCTGCTATTGAAAAGAAAAACAGTTGTAGTATACCTTAAAGGTATGAAGGCCTTGGTGGGTATCATGTGAACATATTTCCACCGCTACAAACGAAATAATATTCAAATATAGACAGACTTTGTTAATATACAAATGAGAAATATCTCATAAACATTATGTTATAGTCGTAAATTTGCCGACTGTTATGTAAACAAAGCATAAAAAGTTACTTTCCTGGTGTTTCTTTATATTATGATGGTAAACATAAAGAGCGTTCTTTGTTGCTCAATTCCTTATTTGGAAATAATAAAGAGCGTTTATACCATTTGTGTGTGATTAGCCAGTAGCATTATGCTGCCTTCTATAACACAATCAGACTCTTGTTTAGGTAAAATTTAGTAGGTCTTTATGTAAGCATGATGTTTAAGGGATTACAGTGCTCATGAAACAACAAAACTCTATCGGAAAGCCACCCCTATTGTGATCACAATAATCCAAGTCCCATAAAAATCGCGTAATAATTAAGCCGAGAAATAAATAAATAATACCGCCACCGGTTGTCGGCTATCTCCGTCGCAAAACCTCGCATGACGTCAAGCGAGGTAAACTAATTAAAAACACGGAATCGGAGTTATTTGTGTCTACCTATATGACGATGGAAAATCCGGAATAGACATCAGCTCGTGAGCGTGATGGAATTACTGCGGGGCATATCAATAGCATTGTGTACACATGGTTAATTGTCATCGCGCGGTGAGTTATATTCACTTGTGATTTGTCTTAAGCGCTGTTTGGAAAGTTATTGTTTTGACAAAAAAACTATAGAAGGCCGATTGAGCGGGGTAGGTAACACTTTCGTGTCAAAAATAAAGCTTATAAAAACATGAGCAGGCATGTGAACTCTATTCGGGCGCGTGTTCACGATGTTGTTTTAATTTTCCGTATATATGCCCCGAGTGTCCCGTATTTACAATCATTCATTCGTAACATTGCCATATAAATGCAGTGTTTTCGGCTGTGGCCGGTCTAGTGACTCTCAGTTAGGTATAATGCTGTATTCATTTCCAAACGATGTTCGTTTACGTGCCATTTGGCGGCATTTCTGTGGGAAACCCGTTGCGCAATCATCAGAAACCGATTACATATACCAAATAAAGAGCGTTTAATTTGACAAGTCAGTCATGGTTACGAATACATACAATTGCAGTTAAAGTGGAGAGTATGTTGAATAAATCACGATAACAACTATTCTTAGTCGATTCCCCATTTCCTTCACCATGGCTCCATAAAGAGCGTTCCATGTTAAGAGTTTTCCTAATATGGTACGAATAAAAAGAGTTTAATAAAGCGGAAATTGCTATGACTTGGAAGGATATATAAAGCATGCATATCGGAAGTTCGTGTACATGTATTGACCTGTATTGGTGTAATCATTAAAAAAAATCACGATGACAACTGTTCTAAGTCGAGTCCCTTTACCTTGACGCAATAAAGAGCGTTCACTATTACGATATATTGCGAATAAAGAGCACTTGAATATGTGATTCCATATTAAACCGGATTATTATCCCTCCTTCAAAAAGTGTTATATATGATTGGATGTTTATAACCCTATTGTTATGCGTAATTGCCACATAGAGGTCGATTTATGACCTGGATATTCAATAGACCGCATCGCTAGAGTGCTAATTTAATAGGTCAATAACGATGCATAGATGTAATGAATTTCCACCAGTGACAGTCGGCTAGATTGTTTTGGGGTGGGGGAAGCAATATTCCGAAATATATATAAACACCATATTGCCCAAATAATTACATGATTCATAACCAAGGAAAAATGAACATATCATATTGGTAATGAATGACTTGATTATAATTGATTAAATCCGACAGCAATAAACCAATTGTGTGTTGTTTTACCGCGTTACGATAATTAAAACGAAACGCTCTTTATTGACACACGACTAATGTCATCTGGAAATTGGAATGTTTACGAGATGATAATTGCCTAATAACTGTGCAAGTCTTCGCGTATATATGCAATCTTGATATGCATATATAATATAACTTGGACTATTCCGGTAACGAAAAAATATATATAAACACGAGCACGCGTTTATATAGATAAATGCGCGCAAAACTGAATAATATACGGGCATGGCTTTATAGTAACAACACATCGCGATACATATAATAATAGTAATAATAACACGATAAAGATCGACATTTAATTACGAGAAAGGCGATGTTTCGGCGAAGTTTTGCATTCGCAGTGTGATAACGCGACAATCGTCAAAGGCCGCGATCGACTACATGCAAACTTAAAATACCGCCGTCGCGTATCTATGCGTTGTCAATGAGTTACCACGTGATCGATCACGTGCTATGCTTCTGTTTACATGTGACAATCACGTGATTGGGCTGATGATCACGTGACTTCGTCTACAACAAAATCTTCGGCTAACTTCGGAATTTTTTTTGAATCGTTATAAAAATAACGATTGGCGGCCGAATATTAGATTATATGCGCCCAATGGACATTTTATATATATATTATCGGTATATTGAAAGAAAATAATATTGTTTTTTTCAGGACCGTATTCCTTTAAGGGATAGTGATCGTATATTTGAACCAAAATGTATGCGTTTTAATATTGATCTGTTTACGGTGTTTGGAACAAATATTTTCGACAACTAAACCCTCTCGTCCCTTTAATATAATTAATATAACATCCCTCATCCAATAATCTCCAAATTGCATATCTAATTTCAATCCTAGTTACACATCACACCGCCCCTCATCATTTGCCAATTGTACACCCTTTTTTGCTGCTTCTGTTGCAACTGCTCAATTTCTTTAAAAATTATTGAAAAAATGGTCCTCCGGCCTGCGACATTTACCTCCGATTTAGTTTTTTCGATCATCGGTCCACACCAAAATTGAGCACACGTCCCTATATAATATACCTATTTAAACCGAGTATACACGGTGGTGTAATAGAAGAACCATTAATTTAACCGTAACCGTAGCATATTTCCACGTATACGTGTACGTTTTCACGACAAATCCCCGCTGATCTGTTATTAATGAACCAAACAATTAACATGTCAACACACTCTGGCCCGCCAATGCTACAGTGTATAAACGTAACGGGGCAAATATGCATATTATATTGACAGCTAACGAGAACATTCATCACCAATAATCTGCTCACCCCTTTCAGTCGATACGATAGAAACTAAACGATTTGTTACTTCTAATTACCCGTACTTAATTACACTACTTGCGTGTTAATAAAGTACGACATCCCCCCCCCAATCACAACTAAAGGTGAAACATGGGATTTAGAACATTAATATTCACTCTTACACAGTTCCACATTCAAGGTGTGTCTTGTGTAATCGTATGTCAGTTGTAACGTTGTGAAACCGCAACCGAACTGAATTATTCTATTGCTAAATAGTTCATGGGTGACCTGATGCATGCATCTTAGTTTTCTTGTATATTATGTCGTGGAATGATATTACTCGGATTGGTGATGTCGCAAAATCATATTACTCGGTTTAAGGGCACATTGAAGCGCTATTCACATAGTTCGATAACAGGCCGTTCTAATTAATTCGTTGTGATGATGGCCCACAGGCGATATCACGGAACATAATAGCCGCTATCGTCTATTAATGATTCTACTCACCACACACTTCACGTCTCGCAGAAAGACACTTGCATCTGCTCGACATATGAGGAATTACGAGGAACTAATTAATATGAGTGCATCCCCCGGATTCTCTCCAGACAAACCCCTTCGTGATAATTGTTGACTGGACAGTATAACCTTGGGCCGGTCATGTCTGCTTTAAGTGGCCTCTATATTATTTGGAGTATTGACCTCCCGACACAGATTGACCAGATCAAGGATTTCTCCATAAAATATGACCTCTGATAATTGACATAAGGGTTTTTCTTGTGATTGCAAACGACGGATCACTGACCCCGTCTGAGTCCACGCGGCCCTACCTGCACGTATGATCACCGGCTGTATGGTTCACTCATGTCAAAATAGTCTGGTCGATAAAAGGTTTGACCTAGAATAAATTTGGACTAAGTTGGTTTTTATTCCATTTTGAAGAGGAAAATACCCTCTACAACATATCCAAAATCCGTTTTGAACAAACTTTTTTTACAGAGATTTTAAAAAATGCCCATTTTTCGACCTTGTGAAGTACGTTTTTCTACAATATCCCTCATCGGCGACACCAGAACGCATTAATCCTCCATCCGATATACCAGTTTATGTGAAATTAGAGTATAGGGGGCGAATAGAGTGACAAGGACAGAAATTAATGCAATCGCGGCGATGAAATGGCTGTCAAAATGGCCGCAACTCCAATCCATGCTACGACGAAAGCAACATATTGAATAACCACCTATAAGCGAAAATACACATTGGTAATTTACAAGTATGTTGTTTTATATCTTTAAGGGTACACATATAATTAAAACAGATCTATCTGAAAGATTTATCGATCACTGCAACGCACGTTAACCCAGTGATTTACGTTCCGGTTTTCTGCTTAGAATGCATCCAGCAGTCGGGCCTAAAACAGTTATTTCGGGCATGCAACACACGAAGTAATTTTTATTTCGTCACACATTGCGTGGTAGTAATGCAGAAACTGAAGTGCACACCCTTGATGTGTAAATAATGGTTATATTTCCGGAATGTTCAACACTCTCCGTGATAATAAACCATACACGTATGTCGTAATGCTGATTATACTGTAAAGAAACACTCATCTTTTCAAAATAATAGCACTAGATCGAATAGACTGTACATCGTACATTTTATTTAATACTAATGTCCATGCTGCTTCCAAACCGGTTTCTTAGTAGACAATTTTGTTCAAATTACTTCAATCGGCACTTTACAACGGGAATATGTACCACACAATGCACACTATTAGTTTTCAGTATATTGTTGTTTGAAATTACATTACCATTGTCAACCACATACTTGCGCTAAATATCAGGTCATCAGCGTTTAAAGTTATTAGTTCTGTGTTTACCATTCACTCAATGTTGCTATTTATGGTTGTGTATGAAGCAGATATGTGTAACATTAGGGAGAATGGGTAAACGCGGCGATGCGGTTGCGGAAAAGGTAGTACGTTTCGCGTATATGTGGCCTTAGTGCATTTAAGCACATATAATTTCCAGGTATAAAGGCAGTCTCTGCCACAGAGTATGTAGGAAAATTTGGTTATGTTGAGGATTTATTGAAGATAGTCTATTGTACTCCTTTGTATTTTGATAAATTGCGTTCATGGTATACCACCATGTATGTGTGATAAAAGCGAAATATTCGTGTTTATTCACTTGACCGGAGGCATCTTATGATCTATCACTACTATTTTAAGACACGGACAATAGGATCTACACATTTTACCCAGTACCATATGAATAGCTCTCATACTGTTCTATAGTAGTGAATTTTGACAGATTTGGTCTTGTAGATTTAAAAATAAATGATTATCGGTCACATTCGTGAGACTGTTTTCATTACATATATTTCTGCTTCCAGAAAAGGTCACACAATCAATACATCCCCATTAGATCACATTTAACTGTTTAATTACACACATATTACACGATTCAAGATAAATAGTACAGATAAAACTGCGTTATTCTTATGTTTCTTGGCGTCCAAAAAGTCCATATTTAATCGCTGTATGACACCTGGCTTTCATTTGCTCTCTCGCGAGATACATTAGAGAGAATTCTTACATCTATTATTAAAAGCTCCCCTTATACTCTGAAATCATTCTTCCTCGTATAATTCGAGGGCTTGTTCGTTCTTGTATGACTAGCTATTAATTTTTCTACAAATTGTAAATTTCATTCGATTTTGTCCATCATGGCGGCCATATTTGGACAGATATTCTACCGATATGGTTTCCGACTAACTATTGTTTGTGTGTATTTTATTTTATTACTAATTTGGTATAGTTGGCGCACTTACAACCAAAATTCAGAATTTTTCGATACCAACTGCCATCATGGACGCCATCTTGGATTACAGAAAATTCTCAAAGCGGATTTTAGCGGATTTTGGATATGTTATAGGGGATATATTCCTGTTCAAAATGGAATAGAAACCAAGTTAGTCCAAATTTATTCTAGGTTGACCCTAGTCCAAGTCTTCTCGTACTAAAACCGGCTAAGATATTGGGATGGAGGTGCCGGTCTTTAGTCCGAGTTCCAGGCCCATGCATTCTTATGACACGACTTAAGCGTTTGTGACCCGCTCAAATAAAACCACAATTATATGAAATAAAATATCACAATTGCGACAATAAACGGATATTTTCCGCAGAAGACATGCTATTTGATCTGAAACCCACATCAGTTGTGAATTGAAAGCGGTAATTTAATGCGAAAAGAGACATTTACCGCAATGTTTAAAATTTTTTAAAAGTATGCGAACTCAGTTGACCTCGCGAACTGTGTTCGGCATTTTCCGTTGAAAATATTCCGTAGATTTTCGACTGACCACGCAAATTACGATGAATTCTCCATTGTAATCGTAATTATGTGTGTCAATAAATAAAAAATAAATAGATTAATTAAACATTGAAGATATAAATGTAATACATTAAATAAATTACGGGGAATTACAACCCTCTCAAAGTTTAAAACAGTGTAAACACAACGACCATTAGAATAAATAATATGGTGCTACATTTCCCACATTTGGTGGACTTCAGCGAAATTAAGATATATACTAAGCGAACAGAGCAATATACTGCTCTTGTTAAGCACACAAAAAATCAAACAAAATTTGTATAAATTTTTAACCTTAAGTTTGAAAAGTCCCACTAAAACGGAAGAACTATATTTCGAAACTGTGTGATTCGGTTCTCCGATTATTTTATCAACACAAAAGTCAAAATGCACATGGATGAAAATCACACGCATGGCAAGTCAGACACAAGAGTTCTAATTTGCTCCAATTTTGACAAGTTGCTTGCGAAAATTGTCAACAAAACTACCTTTCTGATCCTCCATTATGTCATTAAGTTTTTAGTGCGGGAATTGTTCTCAAAGTACATTGGAAACTGGACTTTGCGGCGATCGGGTTTCGCTATTTTGTTCGGAAAACTCCGCGCTATATATAGAAACGGAAACTAGAATACTCAGAACAAACACCGGACAATGCCGAAGTTCTTCGGAACCTGAGTTCGGCTTTCAGTTAAGTAAACAAACAGAAAAAACAGCGATGTTGGTGACAATCAACCGGAATATTCTATGCGTAATTTAACATGAAAGTTAGATTATTATACACCATTATGACCATAAGATGTCTCTCTTTCCGATGTATATAGCATCATGTATTGATTCATTGGGTAAATCGAGTAAAATACACCACAGATTCCCGCCACAGATCGTGGGCGTAACTCGTGTGATAGGATTGGTATGCAAGCGGGCTTGGACTAAAAACAGCAAATCGCCATCCCAATATCTTAGCTGGTTTTAGTACAAGAAGACTTGGACTAGGTTGACCCAAACATTTTAGTTTATCGACCAGACTAAAACCATGCAGTAATTCGTAGATAGTGGTAGTGTAGTTATATAAGCTTGGTGGCGGAATGATGGAATCGCACACTTATGCGTCAGATATGTCATATAGAAACGGCGAAATTGATTCAAATTCTGATGGTTCTAAATTGATATACTAGGTAAAGTTCTGGGTTGCCTTCATCTGGGCAAGAGCATCAATTATATGCCGGTATTAGTGGGTTTAAAATTGTCCCACTGCATGAAGACATATACTTTTTCTGGTGCCCTTAACCTGAACCGGTCCAGCATGCCAATCCACGAAGAAACCGACCGATATAATTGTCTTTTTTATTACCGACCTGAAAATTCACCTCTAGTTTGGGTTCGGTCCGCCCATTTTGCCGCAGTCATGGTCATCAGAATTTATTTGCCGTTTATTTTGGTGTCCGGGTGATATCTTTACTTGATTGTTTTCAAATTTTATATGAATTACTCATATGAAAATACATGTCAAATTCGAATTTGGGTTCCGTCCGCATACTTTTACCAGAGTTATGATCCTTGTTAACTTATAATTTGACGATTATTTATATTTCCGGGTGATATCTTTAGTTAAAGTTGTCTTATTGTTTTAAAATTTGGTATATGAATTAGAAAATACAGAAATATTTCAAATTTAGGTTCTGTCCGCCCATTTTACAATGCACATTCATAGTCCTTGTCGACTTATAATTTGATAATCTGGGCCCAGTTCGAATCTGGGCTACGTCCGATAATTTTTTCGTGACGGCTTATAATTTGAGAGTATATCTGATGAACATTGCGTCCGTGATTGTTGTTCCCAGAATAACATTTTTTAATTCATAAATAAAACCGCCGGTCAAATAAAGCCACCTTTTTCGGAGGACATGTGGCCTGGCGGCCGTTTAGTGATACATTGGGCGGAGTGGACCACCTATCTACGTGACACATCCAGGCTGAATGGTTGGGTCTAGTCTGGTCGATAACATTCTACTGACACCAATGCAGCTCCCCAACTTGATTTAGTCTCAAAATATGAAATTCGAACCTGGAAAAATTAACGTTGTTAAGTGTCAGGTTACCGCACTAGCGAAGCGATATAGATAGAGATGACATGTTTTTATTTCTTGCACGATATTTATAATACAAAGGTCTTAAAGGGGTACTGTACGCCATTTTCATTAAATTTCCGGTGACAACAACGATTTAATATCGATAATATATAGAAACATAAGTAATTTGAGTCGAAGATGTATTCTGTAAACGCTCAGGTTAATAGGCTATCTTAAAATTTAATAATTTAAAAGTTAATAATTTGATATAAATTGAATTTATGACTGGAGCCATAAAATGGCGTCAATTAAATTACGAATTACCGTAATCAAAAACAGTAATTGAGGGATACTGGATTTTAAACCGATCGCACACACGATCGCTTAAAATATTATGATGATACGGGGAGAACACTCAAGCCACTCACTGACTAGCGATGATACAATAACTTAAATGATTATATGGGACTAGTATATATGCATATAATAAAACTTTTATTTGATTCATTTGGTTGAAAACTTTACAAAAATTACTCGACAACGACAATTTGTATTTTTGCATTCCGGTAAATTTGTCATCCGTAACATGACTTCGTACTCAACATACTTTCAAATAATGGAAAAATTGTTACCTTATTATCCGACTCGGAGACTATAGAAACCAACAACAACATTTGGCGTACAGTACCCCTTTAAATTATTGGGATTGTTAATGTATATATTTCAATGTCAATTATACTAGCAATAGACCGGCCCCCAGATGAGGGTAGTTTCACACGAAAAGGTAGAAATCCTTGCCACATGGGGATTCAAAAAACACTGAGGTATCCAGGGCGGGGCAGGCGGAAAATATATTTTTTTGACCTTTTTAGTGTTTTTGACCTGCAAATTTCAGTATAATCAGGAAAACCAATAAAACAAGACAAATGTCGAACAAAATATACTTGAATATCAGATATTTATTCTATCTGGGTTGCTTAACATTACTGATGTGCAATAAATGATATTCTCCAACAATTTTTGTGAAAAATTCACGAAAATGCCCAAAAAAATGCATAAATTGCAGTGGTTTTTAAAAAACGTTTTCCAGAAGATTTTCTATAAAATTTTAATTTTTGGTATAAAGCTCTCGGTGGTGCTTAAAATTTTTCAGCATTATATACCTGATTCACTGATATCAACATCACAACCACTGATATCCAACAAGCCGAGATATTTTTCAAAAACTTAACCCTCCCCCTAAAACTGATTTTTCTATCTGAAAATACCTGTCAAGTCAGAATAGCCCGTTTTGGTTCCGTTTTGTTAACCAATTCAGAGTCTTATCATATATCATGGACTTGGAATTTATCTGAAGAGGTTTATGTTATGGGAGAGTCTATTTTGTTTAAATATTTCTATTTGTTTGGGGTATATTAGTTAAAATTTAAGTTAAAAATTACTGAGAAATTCCATGAGTTTTATGGATACAGCTGCAAAACATGCACCACCATAAGCATAAATTCATCCCCAATACCAGACATGAAATTCTATAATCATGTACCAGACCAGAAATAAGATATAAAGTTAAACTTAAACCTACCCCAAGATAGTGTTCTTAATGCTTTCAATTGTATGCTATATGCTACTCAACTCGAAAGGTTATCAGACTAGTGGATATAATTCATACCATATATTGCAATGGTACTGCCCACAAATTATACAATATCATCGTCACTGTCCCTGTCAATTTCATCAAATGTGATTGTACCAGTCAATAGAATTTCTATGCAACATCTTCAGGGAAGATTGGTTCAAACAACTCAGGTTGCCTATAGGCCGTCCATCCATGAAGTGCTACATCGGGAGTGGTTGATTTGGCAACGGTTGCAAGACACCACTGTTTTTGGTATCATGTGGGCTCGTTTTGAGTTTAGAATTAAAGATTCCTTACATGGTGGAAGTGCATAAAGATCAACTACCTTCTGCTATTTTCAAACTTCTGCTGGAACATTACCCACCTAGCTTAATTCACTTTTCTCGAACGTTGACCATATATGTATAAGGCACATGTTAACTTCTCGATTGTATTAAGCGTGTCACTGTCCAAAACCCAATTCGTTCCTAAATAAGCCATGACTTCCACATATTTTGATAATCTTTCCAGCAATTTCCAGAAGAGTTTTTTTCCTTTTCGGAAAAACGATGAAAGGTAATTATTACCTGTGAAGAAATGGAACCCAATAACTCCATTCTTCTGTATATTTGGCTGCCAAAATATGGAAAATGGTAGATATTTCCCCAGTGTGCCCCGCAATCGCTTACAAGTTGTGGTTGATGTATAAAATTGGCTAGTCTGCCTTCTATACATTGAACACTAACATGTCTGAAGCACCTTGGTTAATTTTTACTTAATTTGTCACCACTGACATTACCAGAAATATTGGATGTTTCTCTCACAAACTTGACATAAATATCGGGGGAAAAAAATTCAAGTAAAATGTAACTATCTTTGGTATGAAAGGTGTTTATTGTTTTGATCTACCTTAAATGTGTCACACTGATGTGTTTATAAACCAAATTACTCAAAATGGCTCCCAAAATGGCAACCATTTTTTACATATATCACGAACATTATTCTCTGCTGTTCCGAAAATGTAGCAAATTGTGACTCACTTGGTTATTATACATGTTAGCTAATCAACTGACAACTAAATGTTCTATTCTGGTTGTCCCATTTCCTTATGGGGCATAACAAATAATTTTTTAATTTGCCGTATGGAATTTTGCCGAGAACCTCTTTTGGAATACTGGCTATATTTGTTTTTAATAAATGGGCAGAACTTTGAAACGGAACTGAAATGAATCATAATCTGTGGCTATTCTGGCCTATTAGGATAAAAATTGATCAACTTGATACAGCGTGCAGGTCAAGATGGCAACCATAGAGTTATGGCCATAGGAAGAGGTGAGTATGTATGTATAAATGGAGTTATTGTATGGTCATGAATACATGTTTAACTATATGTTCTTGAATGGGGTGGCCATTGTGAGATGTAACTTGTGCGGTTGTATTATCACAGGTGGGTGTATGGGTATGCATGTGTTGTCTGTATGATCATGGGTGGGTGAATGGATAAATAGATGTGCAGCTATGTGTAATTCGTATAGGTGTGCATGGAATGACAGAACAGTCATTATGTGCATATGTGTACATGGAGTATGCTGGATGGTCATTGACGAGCGTGTGGATGGTCATGTGTAGATGTATATGTATATAACGAGTGGCTATATGATTATTGATTTGGCAAACAGGTATACAGTGAGTGACTGTATGGCTAATAGTGAGGTGAATATGTTTTCCGGGAGTGACTATGGCCAATGGTGAGGTGAACAGGAAGTGTGGTTGTATGGTTATGGAGAGGTATGTGTATAAAGTGAGTGGCTATATCACCATTAGTGAGGTGTATATGTTTACCTGGAGTGATTCTATGGTCATGGTTGGGGAGTATATGTATATCTTGCGTGGCTATTTTGCCATAGGTTTGATGAACATGTATACAGGGAGTGACACATGACCAATGGTGATGTGAATAGGTATACAAGGATTGACTGTATGATCATAAATGATCAACACCTGGTGTGCCTGCATGGTGACTCATGGCTGTATGGCATTTGTGGTGTGTACAGGTATACACAAGTGTGGCTATACATGTATATGGTCATGGGTGAGGGGTACGTGTATAAAGCGAGTGGTTATATGGCCATTGACGAGATCCATATCTATACCTCGAGTGACTCTATGGTCATGTATGGGGTGTATATGTATATTTTGAATAGCTATTTGGCCATAGATGTGGCGAATGGTATACGGGGAGTGACCATATGGCCAACGGTGAGATGAATAGGTATACAAGGATTGACTTATGATCATGAAATTTGTGTATAGGTATACAGGGAGTGACTATATGGTCATGGGCCAGGTGTATGTGTGACTAACTTGTCATTTGTGTGGTGTTTATGTGTATATATGGAGTGTCTGTATGTTAGTGGGTTGTTTGTACTTGTGTAACCTGGGTGGCTATCGCTTTCCACAATAACTCTATGACATATTAATCAATAGAGAGGTCATGTCAGAGAGTTCTCCATCTTGATGGCGTTTATGCACAATGGAGGAAACGTTAAACCCCATGACAATAGTCGATCAAAGTTGATGCTAATGGGCCGGTGATTCAAGTCGGTGATATCGAGATGTAAAATAAACAGAAGAATGCAATTATTGGGTTCCATTCCTTCACGGGTAATGATTACCTTCCAAAAAGGAAAACAAACTATTCTGGAAGTTGCTGGAAATACGATTAAAATATATGGAAGTTATGGCTTATTCGGGAATGAATTGGGTTTTGGACAGGGACACGATTACTACACTCAAGGAGTTAGCATGTGCCTTAAATGATCAACGTTCGAGAAAAATGAATCAAGCTAGGTGGATAATGTTCAGCAGAAGTTCGAGAATCAACAGAAGGTACTTGATATTTCTGATATGTGAGGAATCGTTAATTCTACAAAACGAGCAAACATGATAGCAAACAGTGGAGTCTTGAAACCGTTGCCAAATCAACCACTCTCGATGTAGCATGTCATGGATGGACGGCCAATAGGCAACCTGAGTTGTTTGAACCATTCTTCCCTGAAGATGTTGCACACGAATGCTATTGACTGATACCATCACATTTGATGAAATTGACAGTGACAGTAAAGATGAGATTGCATGATCCGTGGGCAGTACTGTTGCAATATATGGTATGAATTACCTTTCTGAATGACCTTTCAAGTTCAGTAGCATAAAGCATAAAATTGAAAGCATTAAGAACACTATCTTGGGGTAGGGTTCAGTTTTACTTTATTTCTTAATTCTGGTCTGGTACATGATTATAGAATTTCATGTCTGGTATTGGGGATGAAATTATGCTTATTGTGGTGCATACAGTGGAGCTGTATCCATAAAACAAAGTCATGGAAATTTTTCCGAAATTTTTTACTTAAAAATAATCAAAATTTTAACTAATATATCCCAAACAAATCAAATATTTAAACAAAATAGACTCTCCCATAACATAAACCTCCTCAGATACATTCTAATTCCATGATATATGATAAGGATCTGAATTGGTTAACAAAACGGAACCAAAACGGCTATTCTTACTTGACAGGTATTTTCAGATAGAAAATAAGTTTTAGGGGGAGGGTTAAGTTTTGAAAATATATCGGCTTGTTGGATATCAGTGGTTGTGATGTTGATATCAATGAATCAGGTATATAATACTGAATATTTTGATGCACCACTGAGATCTTTAAACAAAACAATTAAATTTTATAGAAAATCTTCTGGAAAACTTTTTTGAAAAAGCACTGCAATTTATGCATTTTTTTTGGCATTTTCGTGAATTTTTCACAAAAATTGTTGGAGAATATCATTTATTGCACATCAGTAATGTTAAGCAACCCAGATAGAATAAATATATGATATTCAAGTATATTTTATTCGACATTTGTCTTGTTTTATTGGTTTTCCTGATTATACTGAAATTTGCAGGTCAAAAACACTAAAATGGTCAAAAATATATATATTTTCCACCTTCTCCGCCCTGGATACCTCAGTGTTTTGGAACCCCATGGGGCAAGGATAATTGGAGATAGCGTCAAAATTTCTACCCTTTCGTGTGATACTACCCTCATCTGGGGGCCGGTCTACAAAGCGATGTGCGTGGGCGAGACGACTATTTGAAGCCAAGTAAAATGGTTCGATTGCACCGATATATATACATATATAATGTTCCCAATGTCTTACCGAAGTACATATGTATCCCGTAATCGCCCGCCATCTTCGATCAAACTCGGGACCATTACTGCCGTCTGCAGTTGGACAAACGTTCCCTGCTTTCTCCCAATAAATCATGTGTTATTGGTACTAAAACTTTCGTCGAGTACTCCTGTTTCTTATCGAAGCGCGTTTTGGGTCCACCTGATATGTTCGCGATATAGTACGTCGTTATTACGCCCTCTATGGTGTATACTGTCAGGCATATCTGGCCATATCATAGGAGCTATGGAGTAATTGTGATTAAAAACGTACTCGCTATATTACGTACCTGTTAGATATCTTCGCGGATGTCTCTTTGTTGCAATATATATGCAACTTTTATGACCGCGTTAATTGCATGCTTTCGATATTTAGGAGTGAACAACGACTGGGCCACTCTTGAACATTTTATTGCGGGAACATAATGCATAATATAACAGTTAACATAACTAATGAAGTATGTCTTAGTTGAAATGTAGAATAAAGGTCGTATTAATAATAATAATAATAATATTGGTATAGCGCTTATCCCCAATAAGCGGGCCCTAAGCGCTTGACATAAACATAAACAAGAAATATAAATATACACAATATCAAAGTCACTTTC
Organism: Siphonodentalium dalli; assembly: GCA_032622095.1. NCBI lineage: Eukaryota > Metazoa > Mollusca > Scaphopoda > Gadilida > Siphonodentaliidae > Siphonodentalium > Siphonodentalium dalli. The sequence goes on from CP136064.1 coordinate 222,696,721, forward strand.
TGAAACGCCGCGCAAACAAGTAAGTTTTCAATGACTTTTTTAAAGTCGTCAAGAGATGGTGACTCTTTTATGTTCAATGGCAGAGGATTCCATGCATTTGCGCATGTTACTTTGAAAGATCGGTAGCCAACCGTGATCAAATTAGCACCAGATGGTGTCAAAAGAAGTTTGTTGCGAGGTATCTGGGGTTTATTTAATCCGATAAGTATATTTTGGTCCGCATTTAGAGGCTTTCTGGTGTGGTGAATCGGAAACATTCAGTGATAAGCCGTAGTTGTTGTAATACTTTGAAGGATAATTGTTTTAAAGGAATTTTGAGGTGGTGTATACATGAAGCCAATATATTATATAGTTTATATATGCCTAATAATATTATCTTGAGGGCGTTACCATTTCTGACTATGTTTTTCTTGTTGTTAGAAGGGTTCCTGTAATATTACGATGCAAAGAGTTGGAACAATATTTGCCAGCACATTGTTACGTATACCGGATGACATTTTATGACTAATTAACAGGAAATGCACGAAACATACTCTCGTTATTTCAATAACCCTTTCTATACTAAATACTCATTGATGAGAAGTTACCTTAAAAATAATCAAATAATAAGTTCAACAAATGGCCATTCATAGTGAACTTATTATCTGAACCTTTCCCATCAGGCTTCTCAACGGTACTGGTACTCAATGAGGATTTAGTACAGAACGGGTTCATATTGACACTTGATTTTTTTTTAAGTAGATACCGCAAAGTAGATACATTGTAATGAGCTATAATATTCACTTGGAGGGGTGTTCGACAGACATACAAAAACAAACCCAGATAATTCACGGAACAGAATGATTCATATTCGTTGATGGGAAATGTTCAGATAATATGTTATTGAGCTTATTATCTTAAAGACATATTATGTACTTGTTCATGTGCGTGAAACTGATAAGTTAGTAGTCAGGTGCTACCCCAACTGGAGGAATGTAACATTCTACTAACATCACCGAAAGTCTCAAGCAAATCGACCGTACCACTCCATAGAAAACATCCCCTGAACTACGCTAATTTATAAATATTTATTACTCGAACCGGGACGCTTCTATCGGCGATAAACTAACGAAAACGATTTCGCCATCGACAGTCGCTGCATTTAATTAACAAAAATAATGTCGGTGTGTTTTGTCAATTTAGATACAATATTTGTAAAAATAACTACTTTGAACAAGATTTTATTCTCCATTTCTATTTTATCACCCTACCGGAGTGTTTCACACCACTTTAACATTTCCTACTACTCGGCAAGGAGGATTTAGTACAGAACTGGTTCAACTTGACACTTGATCATTTAAAAGTAGACACCGACATGGTTGAACTGGACCTGATATTCTCAGCATAGTCTCCATCATAAGTTCGCCTCCCTATTATGCGACCCAACTCGTAGAGTGATTTGTCCGTACAGCAATGATTCGTCTTGTGCGTCTAATTACAGCAATTTTGCTCATTTAGAGTCATTTTGCAGAACATCTATGAATACTGATCCCATTACAAGGCGTGTAATATCCGGTGACACGCAGAATGATTCTGGCGTGGGACTATTTTAATTACCGCAGCAATTTGTCTTGTTCTGCAGTTTCGATCGAGATTTATTGACACGCTCTGCGGCCTATTAGTCAGGAACCCAGTGTTACTCCGTCATTGTTTTCGTTTAATCAAGAACATTTGTCTTCGATGGTAATGCATCTGAATAAATTCGGGACGTTTCGTGTGATCTTTATATAATCACAGACATCGTTATTTTCCTTTCCCTTGTCTGGTTGCAGTGTAAGTTCTCAAATTCCCGCCAATGAATATCTTGTTAAACAAAATTTCCCGGTGTATTTTCAGAGACCCACCCCGTTTTCGAAGATAATGACTAGTATCTGCACGATAACATAACCCTTCAATGTACCAAACATGGTTTTAGTTATTGAAACAGTGTTGCTGTGCAATGCTTTTTGACACAGTTAGGGACATCTTTGGAAGTCAATTGTCTCCTACATAGCTGTTGACTAATATACATGTACACAACCTTTTATATGAATTTGTGTATCTTGGCGGCCTCGTTCTGTGCATGGTGAGGAACATCATAAATAAAGTTGCGGTAGAACATCAAACAAGTTGATATAATTGAATACATGTAGTCTGTTAGCCATATGCGAGATAGTGACAGGCAATATTTTTTGTTTCCAGTTTTCATTTTGATTAGCATAATGTGATATACATGATATAGTTTGTTTTTTTTCCCCAAATTTTGTTTTTGCTAAAAGCTTTTTATGATTCGCACCAGGTTCTGTTCAATTTAATGTTTATATTATTATATTCAGTTGTTATGTTTGATTAAAATCATCTTATTCGAACTGGTCAAGCAATTTATAAATCACTCATATTCAGTGGTGAAGTCTTGAATGACATAATTATTTCTGGCCACAATCTGGAGCTGATAAACTATATGCATCCAACAGAGGGGTTCAGTATGGGTTCTGTTGTGATAACACACTGCTATATAACACAAGATATATACTTCAGTATATTATGTTTATTGCCATTTCTGGCATGAGGAACAAAGCTTTTCAGATTGCAGAAATAACTTATTTTTTAGCTGACGATGACACACCCACCCCGCCTACGTGTCCGGAACTTTCTTTTTGCCTCCCCTGTCCCTCCCCCTGGAAAATTCCAACTCAAGAAGGGCGGGTGAAAATGGAATTCTGCGAACCTGGTAGCTTGGTCTGGTTCCAAGCGGTGCAGATGGCAATTTCGAGGTGGACATCCCCTAACGGGGACCCTCTAGCCACGTCCCTGCTGTGACATGGCACACATTGTGTTAGACTGTGTGTGCTTCGTACGTCTAGTACGAGGTGCCGTTGTGTAAAACCAAGATTTCCGATGGACATTAATTATGAGTTTGAATTGTTGAAAGTAACCGATTCTCGTCATTAAATATTAATCACTTTGAATCTTATTAACCATGTGCTCAGACAACATGAAACATGGTTGCAGCGATAAAGAAATGGACTAATATATATACTCGGATAATTATTTCTTGTATTCAGGGACCTATATTCTCAGTAATGGCCAGTTTGAAAGCACCTGAACCCCTGGACTTTGATTCATTGAACGTGGGCGAAAAATGGACCACATGGAAAGAAGGACTCAAATTATACCTTGACTTAGCACATCCTGACAAAGATGATGTATATAAGAAAAAAAATCTGTTGTACCTCATTGGCACAAGAGGCCGTGAACTATATGAAATATTCCAATTTGACGAAAATGAGGATGTTGAGCTCTTGAAGCTGTCTGGTGTATTTGATAAGTTTGATGCATATTGTGCACCAAAGAAGAATAAAACAGTAGAAAGGTATAGATTCAACACACGGAATGAAGAAGTATGGGAAACAATATCGACATATGTAACTGAACTACAACTTTTGACTCGGTACTGCAATTTCGATCAGTTACACGAATCACTTGTTCGCGATCGCATTGTATGTGGAATTGTGGATTCCGTTGTGAGAGAGAGACTACTCCGTGAACATAATCTTGATTTGAACACCTGTATATAAATATGTCCAAAGCAGCAGAACTTTCAAAAGACCAGATGCGTCAGTTGAGTACAATTTCTTGGAACAATGACACAGTTCACTTCATAAAAGTGAGAAGCCACGACCTATGACATCTGACTGTAAATTTTGTGGACGAAAACACGAATTACGCAAAGAGAAATGTCCTGCTTATGGCAAAGTGTGTTCCAAATGTCATGTAAAAAACCACTTCGCGGTGAAATGTGGGCGTATTCATTCAGCATTCTGTTACAACAAACGAGACACTCAACCAAAAGTAAATTACCTGTCTGAGAATGAATTCACCGATGATGATGGACATTAAACTCGATCGATAACAGATCATCGAAGAAACGACTATTCTCGTACTGATAATAGTCATATGCATGCTAATAACCATTTGCATGAGACAGGTCATTCTGAAGTGCACAGACACTATACACGTGGCCAACACAACGCAAAATCTTATGTACCTGGTATGTACTACGACACTGTTCAGATTATGTCAACAACTGAGCGTGAACTCTCTGCTAACGTTAAGAGAAGCCATTTGGGTGTGAATTCTGGCATAGGTAATGTAACCCAGCTTGGGTCTACATCAATCAATGTGCAGAGTATTAGTCCCACAAACGATAATTATATAGACTTTAAGAGTGTTGAAGCAGCATTAGACGCCATATGCATTCCTGATGATAATATCAATCGAGTGGGAGGTATTGGAACTTCTGACGACCACACGCATGCGATGTGGAAGAATACCATTCCAAAATTGCACACAGTAGCCAGACGCATGCGTTGTGGGAAGATGACCATTCCATAATTGCATCCAGTAGCCAGACATTTCCTCGTGTGGCTCAAGAAGAGCGAATCATGAGAGATGTAGAAAACCATGGTGGACATGATGAGACAAGGGGCTTTGGCATGTAATAACGATCCTACCGCCCATGTGCATGAGACATCAGGAAATGTCAGTTATTCATACGATAATAGGACGATCTTTCGTAAATATAATGTCGTTCATGACAGCGACGAATATTTCGATGGTATTAGCACCATAAACTTTGATCAACGACAACCGAGTAGAGTTAGAAATCCTAGAAACCATTTGCATGCGACTATGGTGATTCAAGGGAAATTAATAACATTTCAGGTGGACACTGGGGCATCATGCAATGTGATACCACGCTGCAAATTATCGGGCATTGCATATGAGCTCAATGATACTCATCAGGTGCCCACAGCATACAATAAAACGGAAGTGGTTTCAATTGGCAAGACCAAACTACATGTACTAAATCAAAAGAATGGTCAAAATCTGCAAGTAGATTTTATTGTTATTGACCAAGACTGTACGCCTATTATTGGCATCATTTCCATACATGATCTACTGCTTATGACTGTGAACTATGAAAATCTCACAAAGGAACATGTGATTGCTGAATATTCTGAGGTAAATGAGAGAACCGGTCTCCTACCAGGAGAATATCACATACAGATAGATCCAACGGTGAAGCATGTAGTACACCCGCCAAGAAAAATCCCCATATCGTTAAAAGATAAGCTGAAAGCTGAGTTAGAAAATCTCACTGGCACTGGAATAATTGCTCCTGTTACCGAGCAAACGCCATGGGTATCTAGCCTGGTTATTGTGGAGAAGCCAGGTAAACTTCGAATCTGTGTTGATCCCAAGGACCTTAATGTAGCGATACAGCGCAGTCATTACCCAACTCCTCTTATTCAGGAAATATTACCGGAGCTGACGCGTGCAAATGTGTTCTACGTTGCAGAGTACGCAATGGGTTTTGGCATGTAAGGCTTGGTGAAGAAAGTTCATACTTAACAACTTTTAACACACCACATGGCAGGTTCAGGTGGCTTAAAATGCCATTTGGAATAAAATCGGCAACAGAGGAATATCAGAGAAGACAGAATCAAGCTATCGAATGGCTCGATGGCGTGATATCTATACATGATGACATTTTGGTTTATGGAGAAGGCGAGACCGTCTAACAAGCCAGAGCAGACCATGACATAAAATTTCTAGCCTTGTTACATAGATGCAGGGATGTAAACCTGAAGCTGAATGCATCCAAGTTGAAGTTCAAGTGTGATCAAGTGAAATTTGTTGGACATCTTCTAATTAAGGATGGAGTCCGTGCTGATCCAGACAAAATTAAAGATGTTAGAGACATGCCGAAACCAGTGATGTCACTTCCATTCGACGTTTCATTGAGTACGTGAATTATATGAGTAAATTCCTTCCTCGATTGAGTTACCTCTGTTAACCATTGCGCAAACTCACAACAACTGATGTTGAATGGGATTGGCACGAGACTCACGATTCAGCAGTTGAAGAGATCAAACGATTAATTTGTCAGAGTCCTGTATTCGCATACTACGATCCGTCCAAAGAGCTAACTCTTCAATGTGACTCGCCAATGACAGGAATTGGAGTAGCACTTCTGCAACATGAACACCCAGTTGCTTTCGCAAGTAGAGCTCTGAGCTCAACTGAAACCAGATATGCTCAAATTGAAAAGTAACTCTTGTCAGTCGTGTTTGGACTAGAGCATTTTCATCAATACACATATGGGAAGCATGTAAACGTGGTAAACGACCACAACCCTCTCGAGTCCATAGTGAAGAAGCCTTTGCACTCGACTCCTCGTCGTTTACAACGAATGTTGCTAAGACTACAAATATATGATATCAAAGTGTGTTTCAAACCAGGATCAACAGTGATCTTAGCTGTCACTCTGAGTAGAGCATATTTGTGTGGAAAAGATCCATTAACCGATGCATTTTCAAAAGAATTTAGGTGATAAATATGGTTCAATACTTGCCCATGACTGAGCCTATGCTGAGGGATATTCAGAACCATACTGCAGGGGACGAAGCGCTATGGAAACTAAAGAAAATCATCCTGCAAGGATGGCCCAGCAACAGACAGGATTCACCAGCAGTTTTTGATTATCGTAATGAAATGAGTGTACAAGATGGCATTGTGTTCAGAGGAGAGAGAGCCGTGACACCGAAGACATTGCGTGCTGATATGATGAGAAGAATACACTCTTTTCACGTTGGATTGATGGATGCCTACGTCGAGCAAAGGAATATCTATATTGACCTGGAATGCATTCTGAAATAAGGCAATATATTGAGTGTTGACATGTCAAATGTTTGAAAGCAAACAAGCAAAGGAAACATTGATTCCACACAGTGTTCCCAACAGACCATGGGCAAAGGTCGGGGTTGACTTGCGTTATTTTAATGAATGCAATTATCTCATTACTGTTGACTATTATTCAAATTTCTGGGAGATTGACCTCCTCAACAACTTGAACCCACATACAGTGATACACACGTTACGTGGTCAGTTTGCTCGTCACGGAATTCCTGACACAGTGATCTCAGATAATGGCCCACAGTTCGCCTGCGAGGAATTCAAACAATTCGCTAAAAGCTGGGATTTTGAAAATGTTACAGCATCACCAACATATGCGCAAAGCAACGGTAAAGTGGAGCAGGCTGTAAAATCCGCGAAGAGATTGGTGAAGCGTGCGTTGAGTTCGAAGTCCGATGTTTACCTTGCTATATTGGATTTGCGTAATTCACCAACGCAAGGTTTCTCAACTAGTCTTGTGCAGCGTCTAATGAATAGACGAACTAAAACCCTATTGCCTACAAGAGAGTCGCTTCTTCAGGCTAGTATATCTGAAACTGTATCATCTGAATTGCAGCACAGCAAACAATGACAGAAATTATATTATGATCAGAATGCTCGTGACCTGGACGTGATACCAGAAGGATCGCCAGTCTGTGTAGCTCCGAAACCCAATGACCGATCAAAAACATGGACAAAAGCAGTTGTCACGAAGCAAGTAGCCTTCAGGTCTTATGAAATGCAAACAGAGAGCGGACGAACACTAAGACGAGACATACGGCTATTTAAAGGGTCAGTAATACCTGAATTTCGTGACTTAGTTCACTCTAGAGTCACAACTGAAACTGACGACCAAGAAAGTGCTTCAGATCACAAGGAGAATGCACATGACTTTGAAATTCCAAATATGCATTCAAATGTTTCGATTGAAATTCCAAATGATGATGCAACAATAATCAATACGGATTGTCGACAGGAACAGCCTGTTACAATCACTCGATCTGACAGAACAGTTGTTAAACCAAAACGTTTCCAAAACTTATGAAGAAGAGAGGATGTGACATGGCACACATTGTGTTAGACTGTGTGTGCTTCGTACGTCTAGTACGAGGTGCCGTTGTGTAAAACCAAGATTTCCGATGGACATTAATTATGAGTTTGAATTGTTGAAAGTAACCGATTCTCGTCATTAAATATTAATCACTTTGAATCTTATTAATCATGTGCTCAGACAACATGCTTCGTCCCATCCACCCTCTCTTGACCAGGAACAAAGTCCTTAAGTTGTGCTTACCAAACAGTTACGGTGCATGATACTCCACTCGGCCCTAGATATGCAGTATTTCTTGTTAGTTGCATGTCAATAGTTGTTGTAACATATATACTGCTGCGAAACATTTAACGCTGAATATATATAGGGCCAACATCGCCATCATGCCTCATCATTCAATGGTGTCGGTCGTTCCTTGCACATCTGCTCAGCCAATAGCGACATACATGGTGGGTGGGATTTGACCCATAAGAGGTCAATTTTGACCACCCTATATTTAGAGTGCACACAAGGACAGATGTGTCGACGTATAGTCATCATAAAATTTAGACTAAAATGGATTGAGGATATCTGGGAAAAATCAATGGCTGCTTTGTGTGTGTTTCAATCGTGATTGAAACTTCAAAGTTTTATTCTCAAATTCCGATCGAAATCGAACAATAGCAATTGTAATGAAATAACAGAAATTTATTGCATTGATATATGTTTAAATTAAGCTAACAGTTATCCGTGCACCTCCATTTCGACGACAACGGAAATTGTTCGTTCAAATATGCAAAACGCTGGAAGCTAATCTCGTTAATGTAATTCGCGAAATGAAAAGAAAACCCATCGCAGATTCGATTCGATTAAAATTGTTACCACGAGAAATGCATACCAAGAAGAATGGGAACCAATAAAGAAATTGTTAATCAAGATGTGTGTGATAAATGGGGTGATATGAAATCGTCAGACCTGAAATCTTATTGGTAGGTGCATGCGTGTCTGGCTAGATTCGGTGGAAATTAGAGGTTTGTAATCCGCTTAATACTGGCAAAGCTAATGATTTATTTCAGAATCATATCCCATGTGCGAGGATGACGGGTTCAAATACCCACAACAGCATTTGGTTTAAACATATTTTATTGTATCCAATAGTGTACATTGTTCACGATTTGGAGGTGCAAGGAATAAATGAATGGTTATAACATGATTTGACAGTAAGACTATAGTGCTTATAATAAGCTACATAGATATTCAGTGCTGAATGGTAACTGTTTAATTGGTGACAGAAATAGAATGTACAACCTCGATGCATATGAATGTACATAGCTTAATCAAATAATTATTGTTATTAGTATTGGTATTGCGCCTGGTAACACACCCACCCAATCAAAGCAGCTTTTGTGGGGGTACTTTGGGATATTAGACAGTAATTTAGTTTAATTTTGATTGTTTGTTTTCCCCTCTTCTTCTTAGAGTGTATGCATAAGGTCACATAATGTTGTCTACATCATAATTATATACAACATGCACTGACAATACTTGTAACCCCACTGTTTATACGGGACCATTACAGACCAGTAGTGGTTTGAAGCTCGATATTACGGTCTTGTTGTGTTGGAGAAATTACGCTCTGTTGTGTTATATACCTCTGTGCGGAATCCAAAAAAAGTCGACAAATACCCCGAAACATCTGAAATGGGAACAAACATTTATACAAAGCACACGAAATCCAGATGCGATTCGGAAATAAATAAACACAACCTATCATGTCCATCCAAAAACACATGCTATCCGAGAATGTCATGCTAGCCTATATAGGGTCTGTCTAGTACTTAGTGCTCTGTGGTATAGAGTTCTTCCTTTACAGAAATCTCTCGAGGGTGTCCAATATCGAAGGTTCAATAACTCCTCAAAAAGGACGCGATCATTACTCTGGTGCTTGATGCTAGAGTCTGTTGAGTAACTATGCTCTTAAATTGTGACCCTGCTTCGTTACACTAATGCATTATCCTCTCCGGTCAGACGAGTGGACCGCGATCATTTCACACGGCTTTCTAATTCAGTCTTCTGCTATCCTCACACCGGATCAGACTGATTTGTGTCAAAACACATCAATTATTTATGACGTTAGTGATCTGAGATATACTGACCGTCGCATGTGCCACTGATAATTTAACCAAGCCATGCAACATTGGCATATATGCTATGAACCCCGATGATTTCAATGTGGAGTTTCCACCACAGGTCAATGTGAGTCACCGTTTTGAGCCATAAGAATAGTTCTGTCCAACGACTGCAACCATGCCAGTTGAATGGAAAATGGAAGACTTCTCCAGGATTCTGCGGACCATGTGACCAGTGCCAACATTGTAATAGATCTCCAATTGGCTTAAGCAAATTTCAGAAAATTTTATATTCTGTGTCAATCTTGGTTTGCTCGGTTCCCTCAGCTATCAGGAAGGCAGTGTTGTAATCAGAAATATAATATATAATTGTGTGATCAGTCAATAATGATATGGCTGGCTTGGGTTAAGGTTTTCTGAGGTTTGGCGCAGTGGAATATGTATTTCGAGCTAACTATTTGGCCCCATAATAACATAACATGCACGTGGCTACATGGTAGGCACATATTATATATCAATCTCGGACGGCTCGATATAAAGGGGCATATATACAGACTTGAGACATAGAATGAAGACAGCTCAACCGAGTCCAAAGTGCTCCAAGGAAACTACCATGTACTGGATCACCATTTGTTGTTAAAACACAACTCTATTTACTTCATTCCAAAAAAACACAATGTCGTGTGAATAAATCATGTATCCTTAAAAATATGTGGCGGTATGATGAGGTTGGAGTTCCCAAATATATATCTTTCATACCTCATCTGTGGAGAGTCAGATTATATACACTATACATTTATAGGGAATACATATATATAGTAAATCACATGCCAGGTAACGCATTAGGTTACACGCGTGTTGAAGAAACACAGCGGCGTCAACGGTCAGTTCCCCCGGAGTTACAACAAGCATTCCCAGAAGTAGCGCCGTCGGTTAACCCTTTACCCAACAGAACGACCCTGTGCCAATGCATTCTCTTATATATGCGAGTCGACCATAGGTCGCCTCGCATATATAAGAGAATGCATTGGCTTAACACATTAAAAATAATAAAATTGTTAAAGAATGTAAGAATGCATTCTGTTATATATGCGAGGCGACCTATGGTCGACTCGCATATATAAGAGAATTCATTGGCACAGGGTATAACTATAACCATCACAATGTGGTCACTGAGCCGGTTCCAATGATATCCATATTTGTATGGTTTTATTGAGCCAGACCAGGCCAGACCGAAGATATTTTAGGCTGTTGAAGCTTTATTTGGCCGGTTTTGGCCGGTTTGTTGGGTAAAGGGTTAAGTTCTCGTGTGAGATGGATTGCAGACGATCGAAAGCGCGGATCCCAAAAACGTCAACGGTTATCTCCGAGAAGATATCCTGTAAATGTATCATAATGCGAGCATTGCAAGATAAGAGAGCGTGGGTATAGTCCCATGACTTTACCTGAAACGTATTTGATTTGCATATAAAACAAAAGGGATCGGGGTACAAGTTTTTTCAACTTAAGATGCCCCTCTCCCAATACAAACAATTAAAGGTGGATTATCTCTTTGTAAACATGTATTATATTATAGTTACCGGGGTATAAAATATTAGATCTGAGTCGAAGACTCCTGTCCGGAAATGCTTCTACCGATTAATGATTTTATTTCGAATATGTTCTGGTCTAAAAAGGTGTGGTTGTTTAGCTAACGAACAATAGTGGTTACTGTTAACAGAGACCAGAAATTTTATTGCGTAATTTTGTCACAAATAAACGTTAATTATACCCATTATCGCTTATAACTATGGAAAAAACAATACACCCAATCAATCTTGGACATTTGACGTTCGGTACGTAGCCATAGGAACAGCCTAATGCTCTCTATCGCTATATAGTATCACCCGAATGGTCTGTTCTAAAAATAGACAAATAAACGGGCCCAATAAAATATTCGAAATAAAATCAATATTAATTGATAGAAGCCTTTCCAGACAGGGGTCTTCAGTTCATATTGATCATTTTATACCCACGCAACTATTTAAAATTTGTTATTTAAAGAGATAATCCATATTTAAGGATAAAAATGTTTACAAGATGACAGCTGAACACATTTACATGCATGGTTTTATGATGCTTGGTGCAGTGCCTTCCAGAGCATATTGCTTATTGCTATATGGGTTATGGTTGATTTGGTAGCTATAATCAATTGATGGAGTTTGTATGATTTTTTGTTCGTTTTTTTAATTTCGGAGCAGGGTTTTGTGTAAAGGGGTATTTTCATCATATGTATGTTAGTCAAGTGTTAGTCAGCAACTCTGGAATGCAGTACATACGGTAGATCAATACTAGAGAACTAGTGGCTGGGTGGGGGAGTAGGTCCATGAGTGGGGAGTCAGTAGATTACTAAACTTCGTATATCATAAAAACTGAAGCAATTGCAGACCTTCCTTGTGTATATATTTTTGTTTTTACTCAGTTATCGAAACGCTTTGTTGCTACAATATATTGCTGAATAATATCGAACAGTTTCTTATTACTTTTGGACGAGATATATGGTATTCCGAAAAGAACTTCGTTTATGTTGATAATTTGAAGGCTTTCGCAAGTCAATTTCTCAGCGAAGGCGGTGCGCTCAGACTGATACAAGGGGAAGCTAAAGAAAAAATGAATGGCATCTTCGGATGGATTTCCACAGAAACACGCAGAAACACGCAGTGCTGTCGGAGATATAATTGTTAAACATATCAAAGATGAGATCGCTATATCTATTTTGGATGCGACAGTGTGGGATGTTGTTGGTTCGTTGTCCTGTGTAGAAGTGCAAAGGCGGGGCAGGCGAGGGGTTCAATAGTTGCAAATTAGTTTTAAATATCGAATATTGGCCAACGTCAGTTATTAGTTTGGGAGTGGTCTCATTGTCGTAGAATGAGCCACATTTTGGCACAACATAACCTATCTATTTGTATATGTGGTTTTATTCATACGCACAACAATGACGCAATTCCATCGGACCGGTTGTGCGAAAGCAGAGACCGTATTGGTCAAGAAGACAGCGGATCGCCGTGACTTTTAGATAGAAAGAGCGAAGATCACTGTGGGATGAAACAGTTAAACCACTCTCTTCTATAATGAGCTGCGACTGAATATTTCATGAGTGGTTTTCGATTCAGTTTTTCCAGGAAAGAAATCAGGATCCCCAATACCTCACTGATTCTCTCCCTGAAGATGTCGCGTAGATTCAATGATTCTCTCTCAGAAGATATCCCGTATTCAACAGACGCACCAAAATATCGCAAATGACGCAGTTCAATGGGACCGGTTGTGCGAAAGCAGAGACCATATTCGTCAAGAAGACAGCGGATCGCGGTGGCATGTCAGAAAGAACGTGCGATCACTGTCAGATAAAACTGAGTTAAATCACTCGTCTGTAGTGAGCTGTGACTGATGATTTCACGATGTTTTCCCCATTCCGTTTTACCACGAAAGAATACAGTGTCAATGTATTATATGAGAACATTGACAAGGTTGTACTGGTGGGGCAAAGGCATGACATCTGCGACGAACCCAGAGAACTGGCGGTTGAATGGGTGCAACTTAAGCAAGAATAGATGCAATGGAATCTGATGTCCCTATATGGAAGATGAACTAGCTTCTCAACGAATAAAAGTTAATCCTTATGTAGTTCACTTGACACACGCATGATACCCAGCAGACTTAGAAAATCATTGGTATAATGGTACGAACTGGTAGAGATTGGAAGATTTTTGTATTCATGTTCGGAAAGACTTCTCCATAGTTTGTATGGCGGACTGATTGTCAAGTGGAAAAAGTTCCGGAAATATAAAGCTTTGGGAAGCACAACTAATTTGAGTAGCTTAATCATCGTGGTCGGTGTGCAAGACTACAGTTTCTGCTTCACAGATAAAGAAAAATATGTCCGACTCATTTTTTGTGACATTAGTTCTGCTCGTTTTGTCGCTGTTTTGAATTTGGTTTGCAGGATACCGATGTGGGTGCAGTCAGTTCCCTCATGGATAGGTGTTCTACCCAGATACCCCGACCTGCTGGGACCGCCGTGTGTCAGAATTAATTCATTAAACACAACTGCTTGACTCTTTGTAGAAGAGAACGTAAATTTATATTTGACGCTGTACTTATATCCTTTAGACAACATCAAGTCCAAACCGCTCTTTGTTAGTGATAGTAGCGCTTGGCGGTTGGCGGAGCAGAATAAGAAAGTCCTCGCACTTTCAAGCCACTAGCTGTGTATTTGATCAGGTCATTTATATACACTAGATAGAAAAACGGCGAACACAGCTCCTTGTCGCGTTCCTTGACATACATATATATCCAGTGGTTCTGAAATTAATCCGTAGCACATAACACGGCTGTTGCAATCAGTATACATGCTGTGGATTGTCCTAAGCATTTTGTCTTCAAGTCAAATGCAACATGAACCTATATGAATATTTAGGTCCAATACATGAACTATTTACACGAGGATATGTTGATGTTGAAACTACACATGTAAAAGTTTTATAGTATTGGCTCAGCCCGTGCATTGTTCGCAGCTTTTTTGTTTTTCGCATTTGTTCTTACAGATTTCCCGTGGCTGCTGCTGCCGGCGCTATCCCTAACATCTGTCGGTGGATTTGTTACACTGATGACGACACTTCAGGTGTGCAATCTGTTTGGTGTTTGGCGTTACACAGCCATGGCGGCCTATGTCGGGGCTTACTATTCAAGCGGCATCATAATGTGGTTGTTTAAGGTATGTGCGAAGCTTGATGCTATATAAAGATACTTTTTCGAGTCTAAGTTTGTCAGACGTGTCCGTTCCAAACGCAATCTAAAGCACTCACCAAATTAACAATTCATGAAATACACTTGTAATGTCGCGGCACCGATCCCATTGGGTGAAGACATTTCGGTTAGCACATCAAGATTTTTGCGAGACAGATTTCGAACTGTTTGGTATTTGAAATATATGTATAAATTTGACAGAGAATAGAACAAAATCCAAAACTAGATATGTATTGTTTACTGTCAGACATCTCTAAACCTTAAAGGGGTACTGTACGCCATTTTCATTAAATTTCCGGTGACAACAACGATCTAATATCGATAATATATAGAAACATAAGTAATTTGAGTCGAAGATGTATTCTGTAAACGCTCAGGTTAATAGGCTATCTTAAAATTTAATAATTTAAAAGTTAATAATTTGATATAAATTGAATTTATGACTGGAGCCATAAAATGGCGTCAATTAAATTACGAATTTGCGTAATCAAATAAAGTAAATGAGGGATACTGGCTTGCTAAACCGATCGCACACACGATCGCTTAAAATATTATGATGATACGGGGAGAACACTCAAGCCACTCACTGACTAGCGACGATACAATAACTTAAATGATTATATGGGACTAGTATGCCTATAATATAACTTTTATTTGATTCATTTGGTTGAAAACTGTACAAAAATTACTCGACAACGACAATTTATATTTTTGCATTCCGGTAAATTTGTCATCCGTAACACTACTTCGTACTCAACAGACTTTCAAATAATGAAAAAAGTGTTACCTTATTCTCAGACTCGGAAACTATAGAAACCAACAACAACATTTGGCGTACAGTACCCCTTTAAGATGCAATTGGCGACGATCCATCCATGAAAATATGTGGTTACGAACTATATGTGCAATGTTTTCTGTTGGAGAATTTGGAGCATTGGTCATTTTCTACGATTGAACAAAATTTCCAGATAATTTTTCGTTTGAAAAACTTTGTATATGAAGTATATATGTATGTATATATATGGGTGTTAGTGTTTATAAGCAGGATGCTACAAAAGAAAACATTCACCAGAATTAGCTTCAGAAATAACGCATTGGTCTTTATAACCCTGCCATGACTGGAGCTTCCTGATTTTTTGCAAAATCCCTGTGCCAATGCATTCTCTTATATATGCGAGTCTCCCATAAGGATTCTCACATATATAAAAGAATGCAGTGGCCTAACAATATATCTGACATTGTAAGCCAGTGCATTATCTTACATATGTGAGGCTCCCTATTGGAGACTCGCATATATAAGATAATGCACTGACACATGATATTTAATGATGTACCAGCACAGCACCCGTCGTGAAATGGTTAAAGTTATCGTTCCTTTCTTCAGATAACGAGCGACAGTGGCGTTAATATCCAAGCATCTTCTATGTTTTTGACGACAGGCGTTGTTCCGATGCTGGTGTCAACCATCGCTTTCCTGCCGAAGACCTGCATCCCATGGCCGCTACCCGCCGGATACGGACATAAACGTAACAAATCGTTAGATGGTACCGCTATGAGGCAACAACGCGCGTGGCAAAGACGTATGTCAGGTCGCTATTCTATAGGGGTAACCATGACGACCACGCATGACAAGTGACAATGTTGTCGCGATTGAGCGCATGCGTATTTCGTTTTGCAATGGAACGGAAGACAATTTTATCTGGTTGTATATATTTGCGTCTTTCTCTTGTTGGTCAGCGTTCGTTTGTTGCTTTGAGTTGTTTAACTGTTGAGGGATAATGTGTTTTGCGGACGTGAATTTCCTCCCTGTGACATTGTGGTTTTCGCATACTGTACATGTGTATGTTTGTTCAAACACGTTCGAGTCCGAATCGTAGTTCGAAGTCTGTCGCATTTCCATGTTGTGTACGCATTATAAATGGGTTATTTGTTCGTTTGTGTGTTTAGTTTTAACGTCGTTTAGCCGCCAAGCCACATCACGATGAGTCATAACTCGGTTAAGCATTACGTCGGTATGTAAATTTGACATGGTTCCAAAATATAGATTGCTTGTTACGATAATCATTATGTGGCAGCAAGCGGAGAAACTAGGCCAGTTTTCAATGATGCAATGGGTTATCATGTTAATGTACCATGTACGGTACGTGGTCAATTTGCTCAGTAGATTGTTATTTCCTATGATCATTTCTATACAAAACAGTGCTAAGTGGATGCTCATGCTCTGTTATAAAGTATATATTGTAATGATCTATATGACTACTATTCACTTGGATGGGTGTTCAAGTAATAAAAGTAGACGACAGACATAAAAAAAAACCCAGATAATGCACGAACAGAATGATTCATATTCATTGGTGGTCAATGTTCAGATAATAAGTTATTGAACTTATTATCTGAACATTTCCTACTACTCGTCAATGAGTATTTAGTATAGAACTGGTTAAACTTGACACTTGATCATTTAAAAGTAGACACCGCATATGATCGAACTGGACCTGATGTTCCCAGTATAGTCTCCGTCATATTTAAAGTTCGCCTCCCTATGATGCGACCCAACTCGTTGTGTGGTATGCGCGTACAGCAATGATTCGTCTTGTGTGTATAAATCGATTTTCATTTACAAGCTTATAGCAATTTGTGTTCATTATTCAAAACATCATAAGTGTGAATACTGATCCCATTACATTGCGTGGAATGTCCGGTGACACGCAGAATAATGTTGGCGTGGGACTATTTTAATTACCGTAGCAACTTGTCTTGTTCTGCAGTTTCGATCGAGGCTTATATTGACACACACACACTATGGCCTTTTTAGTCTGCATGGACGTTTTGTGTAATCTATATATAATCACAGACATCGTGTATTTTCATTTCCCTGGTCTGGGTGCAACACACTTTGTGAGTGCAATGTATAGATAATCCCCAGCATACACAGCCTTTATAATTATCACAAACCGTTAGATCGTGCTTTATTGGTGTCATAATTGAGCGTAGAAGTCCATGCATCTAATTGTGCTTGCTGTGGGTGCGTGGGCATTAAGTCAGGTGTCATTTCATTGAGCGGTTTGCCAGATTTTAGGGAATCCTCTATTGTAATGGATCTCACGAAATTCCATATATGACCACAATTTATTCGGAAATCCAGATATCTCTTAATGTTCTCGGTACATATGTTTCCGTGGTTACATTCGCTGTTGATTTGTGTATCAAGCAACGTGGAGTTGATTTGTTCCTAGGACTTCTCGTCTTTTGGGTTAGATGTGGCGTGTTTGTACTGATAAGATATGTCCAAAATATATTTGTTGCAGCACTAATCATTACATATTGATACTTGTGGCCATACTAGTTCAGGTTGTGATTATATCCGTAAGGTTCATCGTAACTCGTCAATCAATTTTAAGTCGGCAGTATACTGGTGAAGTGGGATCAAATCTCGTTGACTTTGAATTGATGTTTTGCAATAGGTAGAACTGGACAATTTTATCAGTATCTTTCTGCGGCACGTGGTTTTATTTCCCCAGTGAAAATATACTATATATATACTACCGATAAAGCACGTTACACATGATAACGTTATTGTGAGAATTGCCGCGCTGTTGATACAATATTATATTGTTTTAAACAAAAAGTCAACGCCCGAACGATCTTTTTAGGGAAGGGTATTTCCTTTTAAAATTAGTCAATAATAGACCTAACTTGGAATTAAAAAACCATTGTGAGACAGTGTGTGAGATCGGCTTTCACGAGAATTAAGCCAAGAAATGAGACATTGAGAAGTGTTGATTATCGTGTTGTGTGTCATGTGTTTTGTCATTGCGTGTCTATAGGAGGGAGCGACAAAGCCTCTTCTAAGTATTGATGTCTCGTCTGGTGCCATTTGTATGTAGATTCCCGTCTCGAAGTTGACAATGCTATCGGTATCCACGTGTTATCGTTCCGTGGAACATGTAATAGAGTGTTTAATTATTAACGTTATACTGTGCGACCCTTGGTGTGACATCCGTTAACGATTAATCACAATTTCCTACCCGTCATGTTCGTCGCCCTCATAATCTAAAACCTGATATGTCAGTAACATCATAGCACTGGCATAACGCTTACCACCCGAAACCAGGGGTCTGTAACGCGCTCCGCTGCCCCCCCCCCCCTTGCACTACCCATATACGCCGCTTCTATATATACGCGCCTGCTTCACGTTAATGGTACCATCAACGCGAAGCAGGCGCGTATATAGAAGCGGCGTATATGGGCAGTGCCAAAGGGGGCGCGGGCAGCGGAGCGCTTTACAGGCCCATGTGACCCGAACATGTATGGTGTAGTGTTGTTATCAAAATTTGCGCGCATTGGCAGCCTTTGTCATGATACATTCAGTAGATCGATTGTGTCCAATAAATCTATCGGACGCTATCAAGCAACGATCGCTTATACCGTTTTACATTTGGTCAATTATGTGCAACCATTTAAAGCGGAACCTAATCTCCTGGTTTCACAATTATGGCATACGGGTACTATAATTGCTCAGTGATGTCACTATATATGGGAAACAAAATAGGTCGGTATAATTATATATGCAAGATATGTATACTTATCTGCGAAGTGTGTATGCCAAAGAAGGGTATATGATGGTCATATAAGTTATCGACTTATAGAAAGTAAGATGTTGCTTTATTTATGCAACAGGAAGAAATAAAGACCCTTCCTAAGTTTGTATATGGTAAACTAGTATGGGCGTTTGTCCCATGCACACTTGAGGAAAGGTTTTAAAAGCCATGATACTTTTCCATTACTTCGATGAAGGCCGTGTGGTACTATTGTGTGTATGTGTTGACTATCTAATCATCAGAACGAACACGACACAGTGACCGATTTAGACTATGTTAAATTTGAGGCGTGAATAGTATGTGTCGCTTTAAACCTGAGGTTCATGACGGGAGCTGCGCTTGTGCAGTAGTGAAGATCCTGCGCCAGTGCATTCTCATATGTGCGAGTCTCCCATAGGGATCCTCGCATAAAATAAGAGAATGCATTGACATACAAGGTCAAGTTAAATATTTTTAGGCCAATGCACTCTCTTATATGTGCGAGGCTCCATATGGGAGACTCGCATATATAAGAGAATAGATTGGAACAGGGTATCCGTAAAATTTCAGGAAGCTCCAGTCATGGAAAGGTTAAGAATTTTGGATGCTCGAGTTATGGGGAAAAACTGGACAAAGGTCATTCTGTGGATAAATTGAAACAGGCATAAAACAGATATATCGTTTTGTTAAATAATAGCAGTGTTGGTCCTGGCAGAAAATGTAAAATAATAATATTTTATATTCTGCCAAAGAATTCCAGTCATTGCTGTCGGAAGATCCATTATTATAAGACTTTAAATTACTACTGTTCATTTCTTTAATGAGTGACCTTTGCAATTAATATTTTGTGTTGCAAGTTTTCGATGTGTGTTTCTACGTCATATACCCAATGAATCGAGTATCCAAAGCATACAGACTATAAACAGCTATTTGTTTTGGCGACGGCTGTTCATTCTTGTCTATGGCTAAATGTCTATCCAAATCCGTGTCCTTCTGCGTTCACGAGCGGCGAACTATATCATGCCACAAATTTCTACTCTGGCTACGCCCGTGGATACTTTACTCTACCAGTTCAAAATCTTGGAATTGTTGATGTTCTGCATGACAGGGAAGTTTATAACAATGAACAAATACTGCATGTAATATATTCATTAGTTAATACACGTTTCTTAATAGTATGTTTTACAGTACATGTATAGGTGACGTTCTCAGCTCGAGATTGCATGATCTAGGTGACTTTGTTGAGCCGATTTTGATTAACATCGCTTACAATCATGGAATTTCTCCATGGAAATAATTCAATATTTGTTGCGATATGGTCTCACAAAAATCATCTAATATCGAGCTGGGACCACCTCCCGATATACTGTGGAATAAATTATTAACAAGTATTGCATTAAATATAGTCCCGGAATATTTTGTTCAATGTTATTAAGTGATGTTTCGTGTGAGGTAGAACTAACTCGCCAAAGGTTGTATAATGCTTTATTTCAACCTGGAACACGAAATAAAATGTGTAAGTATATATAGAAACATGGACATACCATACGCGTGTGACATATTAAATAACAATAGACAAGCTGGCAATTAGCCATTTGCGTGTGAAGTTCTGGGAACAGGTCATAACATCAAAAAGCTTGAACGAGTGGAAGATGATCTATACGGGCGTATCTACGGTAGAGATTAATGGCTCGATCTGAATGTCAACGACATCTATCTGCATCCGATGATTCGACCACAAGAACAGATCGGCGAACACAATGAGGGGTTGACTATTCGAGTAATAGGAACGGAACCAGGAACAGCTTCCGAGAAACAAGTGACCATTCCTATTAACAGAAACAGAGATATAAGCTAACTTTTCTCGCGTTTTACGGGAAAATTAAGTTTATATCTCTGTTTCTGCTCATGCTATTCGGAACAGTCTTCGGTGTGCTGCTTGCCGATTACATTAATGTTCCTTGCAAATTATACGCTGAATTCTCAAACGTATAGTGTTTAAATGTTGCAATATTCACGAAGGGGAGGTGATAAGCTTGCAAATGATGTATAATATGTATTGTTTCATTGCGCAAAATGCGGAAACATTTAGCTTATATCTCTGTTCCTGTTACTCGGAGTAGTCACTTGTCACCCTGGAGCTGTTCATGTTCCTGGTACCGTTCCTGTTCCTCGAAATAGTCAATCCACACAGTGATGTCATGCATTCGCGGGTAGAAATTCTCACCCATCGTGGTGCAAGCAGGGATGTGGCTAGAGGGTCTCCGCTGGGGGAGTGTCCACCTTGGGAATTTCCAACTGCACCCCCCCCCCCTGAGTCGGAATCACACCAACACAACTTTTTGCATAATTCCATTTGCATCCCCCCCCCCTTGAGTCGTCGGAATCGGAATCGCACCAACACAACTTTTTGCATAATTCCATATGCACCCCCCCCTTGTACCTAATGCTCAGGCCTAATTTCCTATATATTCATAAACCATGCTTCTATTTTCCCAGTATGAGAACATTAAGATATTTTAACCTGAAAATTGCCCCAAAAAAAACAACTAGTGATATAATTCCAGACAAATGCACACAGCTACCGACAACAGACCAGGAAACACCGGGCCGACCATGGTTGTTTGGCCCGGTGTGAGAAAATTTTTAAAACTATACAAGAAAATCGCAAATCCTAGCATCTAGACTGGCCTCAACTGAAGCTTTCCTGGAAATTTCAAACCTCATGCTCCCCCTCAGGTTGGAAAATTCTTCAACTGATGACCATTTATGTCTACAAGTTTGACCAAATGTAGTAAAATATTGTTTTGCTAAACTAATTATCAGTTTTGTATTGGCCATGTGGATGGGACAATGACACATCGGGCCGACCATGGTTCGACCCGGTGTGCGAAAATTTTGAAATCTGAACAAGAAAATCGCAAAATCCTAACATCTAGACTAGCCTCAAGCCTTCCTACTGTTGGAAATTTCAAACCCTACACCCCCACTTAGGTTGGAAAATTTCCAACTGATGACAATTCCAATGACAATGTTGACCAATTGTATGACAATATTGTTTTCTTAAATTAACTAGAAGTTTTTGACTGGCCACGGGGGAGGGACCAGGATACAAGCTTTCCAAGTGTTGGAAATTTCCAACCTGTCACCCCCCTAAGGTTGGAAAATTTCCAACTGATGACCATTTCTGTCAAAAATTTTGACCAAAAATAGGAACATATGCAAATATTGGTCGAAAAACAATAAATTCCCCCCAATAAATTGTTTTATAATCAAACTACAAGAACATTTTCAACCTATTGTTGGTGTGAAATTTCGTTGTGGCAGGTATGAAATTTCCAACTATTGAAAATATAGCTCTCTGCTGGGGGGGGGGGTGAGACACCCCCCCCACACCCCCCCCCCCTCTAGCCACATCCCTGGGTGCAAGTCAAAAAAGAGTGCAGTAAAAATACTGACCAACCATGCGCATGACACCACTGCCTTCTTAGTTTTTCCGCTGCGTTCAATCGTTCGTGTAGGTCATACAATGCACTAGATCTTGTAATGAATGTCTACTCCAGTTATGCCCATATATAGGGATCATACTCCACCATGAGTATGGGAAATGCCTGGGAAATACTTGATGTTGTGACAGGGAAGTTCATATAACATTGAAAAATAGTGCAGGTAATATAATTTTTTCAGTTCAAATCTGTTCACTGTATTTCACTGTATCGTGAAGATCCCAACTCGAAATTGCACGATTTAAGTGACTTTGTGAGCGATTTGCTTTGCGTCGCTTACAATCATGGAATTTATCCCGGGTACTGCAATATCGGCTCACAAATGTCACAAAATACATGCAATCTCAAGCTGGGACCACTCCCTATACTGTGAATTAGACTATTGAGGAACACGTATTGGCAAAGAAATATATTCCCTGCCTTGTCTGTTCAATGAGTCTGAAGTTCCCTGTCACAACATCAAAAAGTTCCCAGGTTTTGTACTGGTGGAATATGATATCTACGGGCGTAGCTAGAGTAGCGTGTAGAGATTCGGAGCATGGTCTAACCATGCATGTATAGGTGGCCACCGTTCGCGAACGTTTAAGAACGAGAAGTAGAATACACCATATCAGCTTTTTGTGATGTTTTGTATTTTGGACAGTCCGGTGGCATTATGTCCTGATTTTAGACTACTGGTATTCATATTTTTAGATACCATTGCCATGGATAGTTGTACAGAAAACTTGATCTACGCGACGAACCTTGCAAGCAACTAAGCATTAAATTCGTCATTAATATGCAGTTTTATTGACATTCACCCATCGTTGTTGGAGCTGATGACATACATACTAAAGTTTATTTTAGATCCTGATATACTATAGGAAAATAAATTGCTAGGCTGCCATCACATCACGATTCAACTTAGTCAGAGTCGATGTCATAGATTTATTCGTGCTATATTCAAATTCAAATTCAAATTATTTGTATTCTCGATTACCAAATATATAAATGGCTTATAATTTAACAATTGCGAGCTCACTCCTACCTGTCCTTGATTCCCCACAGACTTGATGATGAATTATTGCTCAATCAGGCCTATTACTTAATTATATTATAACTTTTAGTACATGCCACTGAATAATATGTGCCAGAAGTTAAAATTTTAGAATACACCGATCTGTTGTTCAGCATTCATGATAAGGTTGTATATTACTGAAAGTTCCATTGCGAAAATGATATCTGACGACCAAAGAGTAGAATTCCTACCTGGAAAATCGGTACCTCTCCCAACTTGCGTCTCATTGTAATAAGTCGGTATATTCTGGTAACTAATCTTTTTGGGCTTTATGCTCATTGGCCTCGGTGGCCTATATAGTCGTTGTAAAACACGCCTTGTTACTTATTTTTTCTCTTCAAATACTTACTTTGTATTTCTGTGGTATTTCAGCAGTGGGGTTGGTTAAACACCCAAAGGTGACTCCAAGACTTCAAGAAATAGTATTACAGCCAATGTTTGTGTTTTCTGTCGTCATGTACTGTGTATTGTACCTAAAGTCACTTATATTCACGCTGAATCTCCGGATAATTCTCGGAGCTGTGGAGACAGACTTTGAAAACGGTGAGTATATGTTCTATCTTATAGCAACACAAGGCCTTCGTACATGGCAGATGTGAAAAATTATGATAGTTTGTAAATCCATCACCACCAAGAAGAAAATTGGGAAAATAGTTCGACTTTATTCCTATTTTCACTATAACTAATTCTCCAATAACGATACTTCGCACGTTGAAATAACTGTTCTGTAAACGCACTGTTATAGTGATTTGTCAACAAACATCGCCACTAGACGTGCATGTACTTGAACTATTTTTAGTCTAAATATAATTATCAGAATATTATTCAGAGCGTTTACCTTTTCCAATGTTTACCGTCATATTTGTATTGGACTTTGGTACTTTAATGGACTTTGATTGGTAATGTAGCTGTAACAGTAATGTTTACACAACAATGAGTTTTACAGAGGAAATCTCGTGATTTGAGACTTATAATGATAATGAAAATAAGAACAATGTTGATATATATTTACATGTACCCATTGGTGAATGGTGATAGTTTTTTTTTCTCGCAGACGTACGTGACTTTTCACATGCATCCACTACGAGGGCGTAGGGTCCCTATAACATATCAATTCCTATCTTGTTAATCCTTCCATGACTGGATCTTCCTAAAATTATTCGAAAAACCTGTGCCAATGCATTCTATTATTAATTCCATGGGGAGCCTCACATATATAAGAGAATACATTGTCCTAACAATATTTACCTTGACCTTGTATTAAGTCAGTACATTCTCTTATATGTGCGTGTCTCCTCACATATAAGAGAATACATTGGCCTAACTATATTTACCTTGACCTTGTAACCAGTGCATTCATTATCTTATATATGCGGGGCTCCCTATGGGAGACTCGCATGTATAAGAGAATGAACTGACATAGGATATTTAAGACTGCATTAGCACATCTCCAGCCATGAAAGGTTTAAATACATCAGAACTGATTGTGTACTGTGCTGACAGCATCACTTTGCCCCACCATCACCCGGACCAGATCAGCAGGACATCCCATGCAACGCCATGACAATTTCGCAAAACCGCTGAAAGGCCGGGGTGAGGGGAGGTCAAATGACCAATTTTGGCTGGTCGGAGCAAAAAGTTAAACGAGCGTTCCTGAGTGTCCATGGCTTGATGCAATATTGAAATTAATATATTTTTATCTGGTAGTGGGCTCAGAACAAGCATGCTCGGTTTGTAAATTATGAATTTTATATTTATGTTTGATGTAGGTCAAGTGTTGTAATTCCAGAACAAAAACTCTCAAAAATAAATTTAGAGTGATAATTTACCTATATATATATATATAGATCGCGCCATGGATCTCTACTCTGGGCTTGGTCCGTAGAAGCTATAATACTTTAAATTCGTGGCATGATGTGATATTTCCCAGTTATGACTGTTCAGTGATATACATGCTTCAGTTTCCGGACAACTCCTTCGTATATAATTATAAATTTCTCCGAATGTAATGTGCATGGAACTCCCATTCAAAAATGGTCACTCGAACTCCTCCTTAACCATGCTTGACATCTAGAATATCTGAACTGTATTCAAGTCATTCACTCATGACGGTCTAATTTCAATTTAAATGTAGAGATGGTAATTCATCATACAAGCTATTTCATATATATTAAGATAAATTCAGACCTGGCCATGTCATGTTTAATTTCCGCTGGCAATATAATTTTTGTCACATCTTACTTTTCAAGGAGATATTCAATTTCCTCCCAGGAACAATATAATCCCAGCTGATACAGGGGATCTCCAACGAATTATGATGGGATATTTTATGAAACGAGTTTGATAAATTTGATTCACAACGGGTCGTAAATTTATCAAACTCGTTTCCTCATGACAGAAATTTGAAATAAGTTTGGTTCCATGTGAAACCAAAATATATGTTGTGTACTTAATTTGGTTCTTCGAGGAACCAAAACATTATGGTTCTTCAGTTGGTTCTTTATTTTGGTTCTTCGTGAAGAACCAAAACATGTTTGTTTGGTTCTCGTTTGGTTCCCCTAGGACAAACCTAGGAACCAATTTTGGTCCCCAGGGGAACCAAACTTGTTCTGTGTGTACGGACATTGGAAACATTATTTTACAGACCATTGATCCGTGTTCTTGAAGCATGTTCTATTTTACGGATAATATATAGTTTCGTGATGTGTAGAGTATTCATATGCAATCAACAAAAATGCGATTTAAATGTCGAGTATGTTGCGATCAGTATGCACACGTGGTCATTATTGACAATCACCCAAAAAATCCGAATAATGATAATATCGAGCTAACTTTATCATTAAAGATGGATTATCTATTTAAATAACAAATTTGAAATAGTTGCGTGGGTATAAAATAATAAATATGAACTGAAGACCCCTGTCAGGAAAGGCTTCTTTCAATTAATATTGATTTGATTTCGAATATTTGATTGGGACCGTTTATTTGTCTATTTTTAGAACAGACCATTCGGGTGATACCATATAGCGATACAGAGCATTATGCTGTTCCTATGGCTACGTACCGAACGTCAAATGTCCAAGATTGATTGGTTGTATTGTTTTATTCCATAGTTATAAGCGAGAATGAGTATAATTAATGTTTATTTGTGACAAAATTAAACCATAAAATTTCTGGTCTCTGTTAACAGTAACCACTATTGTTCGTTAGCTAAACAACCACACCTTTTTAGACAAGAAAATATTCGAAATAAAATGAATATTAATCGATAGAAGCATTTCCGGACAGGAGTCTTCGATTCAGATCTAATAGTTTATACCCCGGTAACTGTATAATACATGTTTACAAAGAGATAATCCACCTTTAACTGTGTGAACGAGAAATAGCATGAGCGAAAATTATTAGTACAAAACCACAAGTTGAACGTAACGCCGCAACATGTTAGAAGCAATGAAATGGAACAGTATATTTAATCTTACACCGCGTGTAAGGGCGTCAACTGTTTGTCAGATATACTGTACGGACATAAATTCTTTCACAGATGATTCTACCGTAAATTACGGGAAAGCATTTCCGTAAGCGTACGGAGCAAAGCGCTGGAAAAATATATGCCAGCACTTTTGTTCCGTGTAAAAATACAGTACTTTGAACCATGACATTTACGGACATAAATTTCCCACGGATGGTTGTACTGTAAAATTACGGAAGTTGTTTAACGGTACTCATTCCGATCAGACGGTCCCCATATCATCAAGATAAAACAATAACAACATTTCTTCAAAAATCGCTTTAGTTATCAGAATCGATTAATTGCAACAAAATAATGCTAATCACTGTCAACTATGGTATCAAATTTCCCAAAACGTGTTATTTATCAACATTTTGTTCAACGAAATATCGCCGTATTATCACTTGAGTATTCACGAAATATGGCCGTATTACCACTTGTTTTTAGAGTTATCCTTCTTCATCCGCAATTTTGACCGAGACTATCCTTTTGACGACGTGTTTCTGGGCAACAAACAATTGAAATAACAAACTTCAAAAATCGATATCTGATCACTCTGAGCTTTGATGGGTAGGTTCATCGACTTGAATCAAATATGTTTTTACCCCCGAAGCCAAAAAAATAGTATAGTTTAGGGGTGTTTAATCGGATTTGGGTATACCTTTAAGATTACGGTTAATAGTTCCAATATTGGAATATATTGAATTACCCAAGTGTTTTAGCGAATCCGTTGGGTATATAAGATTTATGATTTTAGTACGTGTTTGTGATGTGAAATAGCTGAATCACTGCACTGTGTGTGCTTGGTGATATTCTTGCAATATCAGGCCGGCGACAAAAACAATGCCACCCTGGTCAGAGTGCGATAGTGTGTCACCAGGCACGTGGCAGGACTTGGACCAATCAGAAGCGGATAAAACAGTCAGGAAGATAACAAATCTTCATTGCACACTATATTTTTATCCCATTGTCTCTCCTCTATTGCGTGAAATTAGGCAACAACAGTTTCTGTCTTGGCTTGCACCGTGGATCACGATCGTAAAGTAACATGCTTAATGTGTGATCATTGCCCATCTAAACTGACATTATAGGAGTGAGTCTGGTTATTATTTCTAATTGAATCGACCGGATCTTGGCAGAAAAACACCGGAAATATAAAACACTAGCCGATGAACTACACACACGTACCAAATGTCAAGTCGATAGCTCCACCCGTTTCCGAGATCTCGTCTGCGCATGCGCGAAGTGGGCGCCGCATGGGCTCGCCAATACGACAACGACGACCGCCTGGTCAAACTACACACACGTACCAAGTTTTGTCCCGATCGGTCGAGAATCGTAGATTTGTATAAATGACATACATACATACATACATACATACAGACATACAGATAGACAGACAGAGGTCTTCAAAATATATAAACTGTATACCCTCCTATCAGTCCCACTCCATCTCCAACATTTTCATGCGGAGAATCTGTAGACGTTGGGTGCATTGAGGACACTTGCGTACTCTCGTCCGGTAGCATGTCTGTGTCAAGCCAATATAATGGCTCTTGAAATGAGGGTTCCCACAAATTGTACGTAATTATAGTTTTCCATTTGGTGAACGACAGAGAGCTCGCTGATATCCCCGAAATTCGGACATTGAAATATTTCTAAATTAGGCAGTGAAGACAGTTTCATAAATTGCAAGAGACATTGTAAGAGTGTAATGTCGGGGTAATTCTGTCCCAATATTAGGAAATCAATAGCTAAATTAGCGACTGACATTCAGCCGGTGCCCCGGAGATTCATTTCATGGGAGAAGAATTGCTTGGCCCGACGGTTGTCACGTGGGAATCACGATGCAAAGGAACCCCATTTACTCGAACGATTTAACGAATGATATTGTGTGGAAATATTGTGTCGTTAGAACGTAATCTGTATACGAATCTGATACATGTATTTGGTGCTTGTGTACGTTACCAGCACAGGGACGTGATTATGTCCCCATTCGTTGTATATATTTCAAATTATCACTTCTATATAAATGCGCCTTTATACTAAATACTGATTGATGAGTAGTTCCCTAAGGAAATTTTCAGATAATAAGTTCAACAAAAGACCATAGTTTGTGAACTTATTTGTTGAACATTTCCCACCTATATATATGAATATGAATAATTCTGCTCTTGTATTATCGGATATTATGTCGTTTGCTTATATATCCTGAAAACTTCTCCAAGTGAATAATAGACTATTTATCACTATTCAAATGAATACTTTTATAACTGGATGGCAGAATCCATTTAGTATAGAAAGGGTTAACTGAAGTCAACTGTTTCCAAATTGTATCTTGCGTTTTCTAAGTGTTGAATCCAAAAACAAGTCCAAGTATTGCAATGTTTCCAATTGGGAAACTTTCTGTTTATTATTTTGATAAATTTTAGGGTAACACTCAATATATAATATTGGTCTTAAAAGCAATAATATTTTTGTACTCTATTTTTAAAGGTACTCAATCCGATTCGATGGTCCCCATATCATCAGATTCCAACAACAACAATTTTTTGAAATGCTGCTTCAGTTATTAGAATCAACTAATTGCCCAAAAATAATGCTCACCACAGTCCACTATAGTATAAACTTGCCCAAAACCTGTTATTTATCAACATTTTGTACAATGAAATTTTGACGGTATGTCAAATAGCTGATACAAAAAGGCCACTTGATTTTAGAGTTATCCATCTTCATCTGCTATTTGGTCTTCTCGTCGACTTTTACTGGGCCACTAAATATTCCAGGTGGTGAAAAATAAAAGATTTAAAAAATCTATATCTGCTCACTCTAAGCTTTGATGAATGGGTTCCTCGATTCAAATCAAATATTTTTTACCCCCGAAGCCAAATAAATAGTAACTGTGGGGTGCTTAATTGGATTGAGTACCTTTAAACACATACTCATACATCCAGTGTAGACAAATATTTATTCCTCTGAGTTAGCTAATCAAATGTATCTATGCTTGCTTATTTGAGTATTCCTTTTGTTTTGGATTTATTTATTATTTATTTGTAGTGGTTTTGGGCCACAATATATATCACTTTTACTCATTTATTGTTTCTTTGCAGTGATGTTTTATCGTAACATTTTCGGATTTATCCAAGTAGCTGGAGTGATAATTGCTCCTCTTCAAGGGGCCATAATGGACAAAAGAGTGGTGCCCTCTTCTGGTAAGTATCAGAGGGTGGTGCTTGCGTACATAGAGAGTAGTTCCCTCGTCCGGAAATGATCAGGGGAGACTCGTGCGAACAAAGAGTGCGGCCGTCTTCCGGTATCATGGGAAATGTCTTCTAATAACGATTGACACCACAAAACGATTATATGAGTGTTTTCTATGCCCGATAGTAATGGGTCATGGCTCCATATACGGCGCCGTTCGTATATAGCCATGAAAATTTAATCTACGATGTAACGTCATTCCCCGAGGCCAGGATTACATATATAAATAAATAAACAATCGGAGGGATGATTAGATAATGTTTAATATCTAATCCCAACCATAGGGGACACACGTGCAGGATCACTTTATTAAATCAAGATATATTTAGATTAATATTAGGATTAATCGGGGATTAATAGTGACTAAATAACGGATATATCTGAAGAAGTGTATTTAAAGATTATTTATAAGGATTGTTAATGAGAAAGGAAAACAAAATTTATCTATAAAAATAAATTCATTTTTTTTAAATTAATAAATTCATTTTTAAAAATCATAATGGTTTAAAAGATCAAAATGTGCGTTTGGCGAAGGGGCTGCATACGCCTCTGAATAAAGACTCTCGAATGGAGCCTGTTTCAGCTAGTTACATGTATTTATAACTGCGTCCTTGAATTATTAACGAATGCATCGTATCAACTACAGGCTGTCCTTCCAGATCGTCGGTTTTCATGAGGCTGTAGGTGATTAGAAAGTTCTGCATCAAGCAATTAATATGTAATTA
This sequence comes from Siphonodentalium dalli, assembly GCA_032622095.1. Classification (NCBI taxonomy): domain Eukaryota; kingdom Metazoa; phylum Mollusca; class Scaphopoda; order Gadilida; family Siphonodentaliidae; genus Siphonodentalium; species Siphonodentalium dalli. Next base: position 222,728,061 of record CP136064.1, read on the forward strand.
TCGTATATTCTTTTTTTCTGGTTTCTCGTGAGATGTGATGAGCAAATTAAGCCAGGTTATACATATTAATAGATGTGTAAAAATTTGATATGAGTGAATCCAGTACATCTCTCATATTTGTTGTCTTAACCCTTTCAGTGCCAAGTCCGATTTTTGTATCAACCCATATTTCCTTGATCATTTTTCAAATTTATTAATTATAATAATGTGATACATTGATGGAAAGAGCTCTAAGAGCTCTTTCCATGAATGTATCACATTATTATAATCAATAAATTTAAAAAAATGATCAAGGAAATATGGGTTGATACAAAAATCGGACTTGGCACTGAAAGGGTTAATCTGGCCTAATATGTAGAGATGAGATGTTGCTATGTATATACCTGTACATCATTTAACCCTTCCTATACTAAATACTCATTGATGGCTAGTCCCTCCCGAAATGTTCAGATCATATTAGTTCAACAAACGAATATCGTAATACTGTCGTCTGCTAATTTATCCTGAACACCACACCCCAATGCATATCCAATAAACCATTCATATTAATGCTGCAACGAACTTCATGATGCAATGCGCATCGCCATCTTTATGTTACGATGCGATGAGCATCACGATACATAATTTCTTGTTGCCGTTATTTAATTATTCAGCCTTCATTGCAGGCATCAAGTTGCACACTGCCCACGTGGCAACTTCAACCTGATTCATGCAATTCGAAAGGGTAAATTTATCTACTTTATCGTTCATTCTTTGAAATAAATGTTGAGAAAAAAATAAATGACTGTTGTTAAATAGCAATTGATGCGTTTTAGATGCAATACTTTTCGTACACCGTAATGCATTATGCATTACATCAGACATTCACAATGCGATGCATTGAAATCACGATGAATCGTGATGAATCGTTGCAGCCCTAGTTTCTATGTACACTTATATAAATCGGTGGGAGAATACATTCATTAGAGAAACAGTTCACCACATGTGCAATAATTCTAGAAAACATGACTGGCCAAAGCTAGATGCATGTTGAACTTGGATATCATTCAAGACCAATCACATCCGATCTCCATGCTTGCGATGACGGATATATATAGGGACATACATATTCTTCAATCTGAGGGAGAGCCATAACTTCAGAAGAAATTATTATGCAAAAATTGTTGCATGTGGATGTTGACCACCATTCGTGAATGAGACAGATCTACTGTTGGCCGACTGAATTGAAAGACGTCAAAATGCTCGCACCTTATCGATATACAATGATGGGCTGAATTACTGGCTTCGGTACAAAGAAACAATTAGACTCGGTTTCATAAAACGGTTTGTTGTCGCAATGTATTTATGTACCTCTCTGAAATTTTTGCTTTTGTTTTTGAGAGCCAAAACGGGGGTAATCTTTCTATGATGATTTCAGTTGTTTTCTATTTCTCTATGGGCATCTTCTGAGAAACAGACGTTTCACAACCGATATAATTCTCCGTGGTTCCCCGAATTTCCCACAAAAACAAGTCAACAAATAGTGGTCGTTGTGGTGTATAATGTTTATATATTTAATGACCCTCATCGTCATATATTTGTATATGTTATATTAGTTGTGACCTCTTCGACTTGTCAATTTTTTTTACATATTGAGAGTGAATAAAGAATTGAATTGAATTGAATTGAATTGTCCTCCAATTTTCCACATGAGCAATACAGATGATCAACGATGAACTAGTATAGCTATTGGTATATGACAACATTGACACATAGACGGAGCTGCCCTAAATTCAGGAAGCAAATCAATACTAGTTGCGCTTTTACACCGGTTTTTTAATCCAATTGTTCTAAACTGTTTGAATCCTATATTGCAGATGTCAGTGCTAGGACACAGCAGATGTATAACATTCTGAGCGAGATCATCATCCTCATCGTCGCTTCCATCATAGATTCGCTTCTTATAATGGCACCATTCAAATGGACAATGGTCGTAGCTTTTGTCGTCCACAGCTACGTAAGGACTGCTACTCTGACTTCCGCCATCGCGTTTATTACCCACGTGTGAGTACAGTAAAACCCCTTCAAACTGGACCCTCTATAAACCGAATCACTCTCCATACCGACCAAATTGTCCGGTCCCGAATTCACCCAAGTTCATGCTCACTAAAATTACCTCTGTAAACCCTCTATTCCGAACATTGGACGGTTTTTCTAATACAAAAGTGAACGAATACGTTAATTTTTACCTCCGAAACCCGAACGCGGAAAGCGATACCAACCGAACGCACGTGTGGTAGATTTGAGATACTTGATGCTGAGCTTGGACAGTTTAGTTTGGACAGTGGTAGTAAACATAAGAGTCCAATTCAGCGCAATGCTTGATGTAAAAACAATCTCCGTGAAGTCACAATTGTTCACTCAATGTGTTAACCCTTTACCCAACAAACCGGCCAAAACCGGCCAAATAAAGCTTCAACAGCCTAAAATATCTTGGGTCTGTCTCAATAAAACCATACAAATATGGATATCATTGGAACCGGCTCATTGACCACATTGTGATGGTTACAGTTATGCCCTGTGCCAATGCATTCTCTTATATATGCGAGTCGACCATAGGTCGCCTCGCATATATAAGAGAATGAATTGGCCTAAAACAAATATGTTTTTAACACTTTTTACCATTTTTTCTTACATTCTTTAACAATTTTATAATTTTTAATGTGTTAAGCCAATGCATTCTCTTATATATGCGAGGCGACCCATGGTCGACTCGCATATATAAGAGAATGCATTGGCACAGGGCCCTTCTGTTTGGTAAAGGGTTAAATGTACCACTTTGAGTTTTTAAAGCTTCATGGCGATTTAAAAATATTAAATATATTCAACTACGCAGACTGATTTAATGGACAAATGTATAATAAAGAGTTGTTTTATTGTAGACAAAATGGGAACAAACTAGATACGAGAAAGATTGATCAACGTTTCTATATATAATTATATAATGGGTACTGTACAACGGAAATATGTGAAATTTACCAATTCTACTTTAGTAGCTATGTGTTATACATATAGTTATCAGAGTTGTCACATCCAAAGTGTACAGATTATGTTACAGATTATGTTGGATTGTTTGGGAGAAGGACGAACGCATTTATTTCATTCCGCAGACATCTTTTAATCCTCGTGAAGCATCTTGGGTATTTCCCATTACATAAACGGTGTTCCAAATATAATACATAAATTAAATAATAACCGGGAGAATATAGAACATTACATCTCTCCCTTCTTTACCAAAACAAAATGAATAACTATTAATGCTCACGAATACATATATACACATAACGAGATTATGATCATTATAACTGACAAGTTGCACATCTCATATGTAAGTAATCAATATCATAATCCTTTAGATACAAAGGCTTCGACCTCATCCTAACAGGATATCGGGCACATTCAACAGGTTCATCTTCATGAATATCAGATTGAGGCATATCATTCTGTGAGCTTATGATATTGTATTTATCGACTGGAGTAGGATCAAAATCAAAATCATCTGCTACTTGTTTAGGTTCCCGCTGAATTTTGACCAGTTTGAAATGAGAACTATTTCTAGCTTTCATTTCGCTCCCCTTCTTAGCTATTACCATTGAACCCCTCGTCTCCACAACATAAAATGGCAGTGGGTCAAACCGGGGTTGGAATTTTGAAGTTTTTTTGTAATTCTTTATTAGAACCTTGTCACCCGATCTGATATGCGAAGATTTGATATTTCTCCTACGCTCTGCCCTTTCTTTGATTTTTTGCTTTGAACATTTATCATTTAAATCAATATTTGTTTTCTTGGAACGTTTGCCTGGAAGCTGTGGTAATTTTGAAGTTACTGGGCGACCATATAACACTTCGGTCGGGGCCACTCCAGTTGTACAATGGGGAGTAGATCTATAATTTCTAAGGAAGGCGTACATCACTTGCTTCCACGGTTTATGTTCAAGTTGAGCAGTGATACATGCCTTCTTTAGAGGTTTCATAAACGACTCTACCTCGCCATTGGCTTCTGGCCATAAAGGCGTTACCTTCCGGTGTTGAAACCCCAAACTTTCAGCAAACTTCCGAAACTCTCTACTTTGAAATGGACTTCCATTGTCACTTTTGACGATATTTGGAATTCCATGAGAACAAAAAATTCGATCAAGTTTTGGAATGGTGCACATTGCAGATGTACTGGCACAAACTTCAATTTCAGGAAACCGACTACGATCGTCTATAACCACTAAGAGGTAGCTTCCATCGGTTAACGGACCAAAAAAATCAATACTGACCTCTGACCATGGATGAGCTGGTAACTTTGTCATTTTAATTTGTTCACGAACAGGATGGTTGACAACTGCCTGGCATGGTGTACATGCCTCTATTGTGTCGGATACCAACTTGTTCATGCCACTAAACCAAACCTTTTCACGCAGCAGCATTTTTGTTTTGTTTATGCCTTGATGCCCTTCGTGTGCAAGATCTACAGCACGCTGATGCATGCAATTCGACTGGTAGAACAATTTGACTGCTCTTTAAAAGTACATTTCCATTAAAAGCAGCCAGCTCATCCTTAATTTTCTCAAATGAGGCTACATCTACACTTTGGTGATTTGAACGCCACACACCGGACATTAAATTATCAATAACACATTTTAATACATTATCAGATTCGGTTGCGGATCCTATTTCACTCAATGTCATGGCTTTAGGTACTGCATCGCTTACCAGATAGTGCACAAACTGTTCGGTGTGATGCTCAATTTCATTGTTTGTTATCGGATCAGGGTGACGAGAAAGATAGTCAGCTGGATTGTCTACACCTTTCTGATACTTAAGTTCAAAATCATATGTTTGTAATCGCAATGACCAGCGTTCCAACCGAACAGGGAGTTTTGAATTTGGCTTGCCATAAAGCCCAAGTAGAGGGAGATGGTCTGTAAACACTGTTACATGTGACCCATGAACATACAAATTAAAATGCTCAAGGGCCCAAACGACTGCAAATGCCTCCCTTTCTAACTGTGAATACCGTTGTTGGACAGACGTTAATGACTACTGCCGAAAGATACCACATGGTCATTCTGAACTAGAATGCCGGCTACACCTACAGGCGATGCGTCCACATATAGTTCGGTTGGCTGGTCAATCATAAAATATGAAAGAGTTACTGAATTGGCTACTTTTTCTTTGAATTGAGAAAATGCTTGCTCTTGTTTTACACGCCATTCAAAGATTGCATTCTTGTGCGTGAGTTCACGGAGTGGGGCTGTAAGAGTTGAATAATTTTCAATAAATCTGGCACTGAAACTGAGCATCCCCAGAACACTTTGCACCTCCTTACGACACTTTGGGCTTTCTAGCTGCTGAAAAGCTTGAACTTTGTTCGGGTCAATTGACATACCCTCAGCAGAAAATTGAAGTCCATAGAACTCAATGCAATGTTTGTTGAATTCACATTTGTCAAAATTTGCAGTCAGACCATTTTTCCTCAAACATTCAAAAATTTCCAACACATCTCTCTCATGTTCGGTCTGACTAGTGCTATACACTAAAATATCATCACAATAATTGATAGCAATTGGGACAGACGCAATTGCTTCTTGAAGAAGCTTTTGGAATATCTCACTGGCTGTGTTTATGCCAAAGAAAAGGCGTGTATATTGAAAATTTCCCACATGTGTGGCAAATGCTGTGATTTCTCTGGATTTGTTATCTAATTCTGCCTGATAAAACGCTTTTCGAAGATCAATTTTACTGAACACTTTAGCGCCATTTAACCGATTGACAATATCATCAACTGTTGGTGTGACATGACGTTCCCGTTTGATGGCCAGATTGGGAACCCTCATGTCCACGCAGATTCTGACATTATCAGGGTCTTTGGGTTTTGGGGCCACAACAATGGGAGAAAGCCATTTAGTAGGTCCAGTTACTGGCTCAATAACACCAGCGGCGCTCAGTTCCGTTAATTCTTGTTCGACTTTTTTTCTTGTATGAAAAGGTATGCGTCTACATCTTTGGATACATGGCTCAACATCTGAATCAATATGCAAAGTTACTGTTTTGTTTTTGAACTTTCCAACAACCTGAAACACCTCAGGATGTTCATGGACATAGTTTTCAATTGCAGGACATTGTTCAAACTAATCGGATCGACTTGTATCATCATTGGGTTTAATTGTGCTCGACTCGGGTGTACCACAAGGGTCTATCTTTGAACCATTTGGTTTATCTACTTCTGACTGGCACTGGTCAGCATAATGAGCAATGGGTTGAGATACGTTTATGAGTCCCAATATTTGAGAAACCTGGCAACTTAGAAGTGTCGAGTGACCTTCTTGACTAACAAACACAGTTTCTGAAACCTCACACTCCCCATACTGGAATTTAGCAAAGAATGTGCCAAAAAGTTTAAGCTTATTATTACCGTAGGCTTTGATTGAGGTTTCAGTTTGAGATATCTCCGGTTTTGGATTCAAATGTGAGTATGTTGAAAAACCCATGATGCAACAAGTCGCTCCTGTGTCAGCTATTACTTTTTCTACACACCCATTGATTTTTACAGCAAATATAGGTTTTTCTACATAAACATGCGAATCACACGAAAATACATATTCATCATCATGATCATTATTTGCATATGTTGTATTATTGCATGTGTGTTTTTTTTTTAGCACAATCACAAGCCTGACCGTAGTGATCAGCGTTTCTTTGAGGTGAGGTGTCCGTTTGATTCGCATAGTGCGATCGAACTGATCCCGAGACCGAATGTCGATTTTGAAAACGACCCCTTTGCGGCGCACGACCTCGGTTCGCTGCGGACCTTGAAGTACAACAGCCAGGAATGTGGTTCTTCTTTAAACACCGTGCGCAAGTGACCCCGAACGCAGGACAGTTCTTTTGTCCACCTTGATGTGGCCAGCTTTCTCCGCAGTTAAAACATGAGGCACTAGCCTGGCTGCTAGTAGGCCTAGCGGTACGGGTACTGGAATTATTGGCTTGAATAGCGTTTATTCGATCGGTTGTTATTTTCATCGATTCACTGTGTGCATTGGTCAGTTCCATTGTTCTCGCATAGTCGATTAATTTATCGAGTGTCATTTCGGTATCACACAGACCTTTTTTTGTGTGACCTTGGTGTTGGCGCTTCCGGAAGAGATCTGCGACTTCAACTCTGCGGCATCATCGTGGAAGCCACATGTGCTTGCTAAAAGTTTTAGTCTCGCATAATATTGGCCCATGGTTTCATCGGCTTCTTGATTAGAATGTCTGAATTTATATCTTTGGAATTCCATATTTTCTTTAGGATGGAAAATAATAGTCAGGGCTGCCACAGCTTTCGTGTAAACATCCTCTGGCTCTCCGTCCTCTTCCTCTTCGTCTGGTTCAACTATATCCAACGCTTCTGGAGGGATGGTGTCAAAAACATCGTTAAGTTCATCGCCCCCATAACTTAGCATTAGGGCCCGTTTTCGGGTTGGGTCATCGATGGCGTACGCAACGAAGACAGTTTCGTTCAATCGCCTAATCCACTTTTTCCAACGAGTTGCAACCATATCGCCGGTGCAGACAAATCTTGGATATGTTGGCATTGATAAAGCCATATTTTCGTCGCCAAATGTACATATTATGTTACAGATTATGTTGGATTGTTTGGGAGAAGGACGAACGCATTTATTTCATTCCGCAGACATCTTTTAATCCTCGTGAAGCATCTTGGGTATTTCCCATTACATAAACGGTGTTCCAAATTATTAAATATAATACATAAATTAAATAATAACCGGGAGAATATAGAACATTACACAAAGGGACATTGTCAGACATACATCATCGTGTGGCGGCGTTCGTTGCAGAAATATTCATATTTGTTCAAATCGCCATCAACAGAAGGAATATTAAAATATATATCGTTTTGGTTCATATGCCAAACATAATCAGCGCGTAAATAGTATATTGTCGCCAAGACGTACGGTGGTGTACGTAAACAAGAGCCTGCTCGTGTTACAGAAGTTTTGCTTCTGTTTACATAACATAACGCAATTTTATTGGTTAATCACACACAAATGATATAAACGCTCTTTATTATTTCCATATCAGGAAAACAGTAACAAATAACGCTCTTTATGTTTACCATATCCGGAGCTAAACAAAAGCCAGATTCCGCAACGTGTTTTGATTGTGTGTACATAACAAAGGAAAATTGAAAATAACTGTTAATGCTATATTTCTGATTGGTATAAGAACAATGTCTGTCTAAATTATACCATTATTTCTGCTTATGGCGGTTTTTAACGGAGGTGAATATTTTAACAGCATACCCACCGCCAACGCCGCGCGTATCTTTAATATATATAGTATTGCCAGAGAAACTCCTACTCTACCCGGGATAAAACGTCTTTCTCGCATATATATGCTTTAGGGACACACAATTTTAGTATGGGTACTCTTATTGGGATTGGAAAATGAAGTTATACTTGTAATAATTCGACATCCTTTTGTTTGGTTAGTGAACGATGTGACTATATAATAACTGATTATTTTATCCAATGTAGTACGAAGGTTGCAACGCGCAGGTCCCATCGGCGATGTGATGATGAACTCCTAGTGTCAATGTAGAACGACGCCCCATACACCATTCGTGACCCTGACATGCATATAATAATTCGTAGACCAAAACAAAACGATATAATGTACCAAATGTGTGATATTGTTTTCCGCGCATATGGTATTACCATTCAGAGGTAACACAAATTAACAGTCAGAAGAGAAATAATTCAATGGAAGGGGGGTAACACTATATCTAAATATATAGAGTTATTCCCCAATCCAATGGAAATAATAGACTTTGTGCAGAAACTTCAACACAGAACAGAAGTTGGTTTCTCAACAAAAACAACATATTCACAGTTTATTACATCGAATAAGTTGAAAATACAATGTTTTGGAGCTTCCTGTTTCAAATGGTATATAATATGGCATACAGTTTTAATGTGATCTGGGGGTTCGCGAAAATGAATAGGGCCTTTAATGCGGAACATAGACTTGTATGATAACCCCAACACATAAGTGTTATCCAAAAAGTGTAAGTCTATAACGATTTAGTTGCTTGCAACATTATATTTATACTTTATTTCCAGACATTTCCCACAAGACCACTTCGGCCGACTGCTTGGAATCACCATAATGGGAGCAAACCTATTCAGTTTGCTACTATACCCTGTCCGATTATATCTGGCGGGAAATCCATCAACAAATATCATACATGTGAGTATTTCCATGGTCTTCCGCAGTCACATTCTATTTTATAAACCAGCGGTTTATATCGCGGGTCAACACAAAGGCCGGATTCGTCATCCCCAGTTTAAACCTCAGAGTTTAAACCCGATTTAAACCTACATTGACGGTCACGGCAAACCCTGACTAAGAGGGCGTTTGTGGGCGTTCAGTGGCTGATTCGGTGAGATGAGAATGCAATAAAATTAGTTAATTAGACAGTTACCAGGCGGACCACCCTTCTAACAACCCGCGTGTAATAATTAATCAATTGTGTCACGATAATAGCAAGCCGCCGCTCTCACCTTATAGACACGCCGTCAACCAAGAATATGCACAGCTCCACCCATGTACAGCGCGGTCCAGAAATCCAGAAAAGACTTGTCATCTCAGGTCTATTGCCTTCCAGACCGGACTTAACTCACCCCGTGTACGTGGTATCGCCAAACCCGAGGGTATCGCAAAATCCGAGAACATGGGGAAGTCATTTTCACGTGTATGATATGGGGATATGTTTGTTTCTCATCGTAAAACAAACAACGAACAACGTATGTGTATGTCCACATGAAGCAGGAGTATTTATCCACCCGCTGTCAATCAGTTTTCCCAGATCAAACCATTTAATATTTTTTTGCGAATTTTTTCAATAGTGTTTTTGCTTTTGCTCACTCAAATTTTCGAGAACATCCACCCACTAGTATAGTTCCTGGACTTCCACGCTGCCAAAACAAATGCCGGTATATAGTTGAATCTGTCAATGAAGCATATAGGATTGGACATAATTTAAAAAATCAGTGTCGTTCTCAATATCCGCGCGATATGGAGGGACAACTGTCGGCCCAGATAGATGTCAACGTCGCAGACGAAGATGTCAACAAACGCCGATCTCCTGTGCAGTAAATATGCGTAGTACTTAAGGAGTTCTGATGAGTTTTCGAGTGTTTTTATGTGTATCTGAGACTGATCAATTGGACTGCGAATGTAATCTGAAATATGAATCCATAACATATTTGAAATATTGTGTACATATCTATTATGAATGTATTTCAATTGAATTTAATTGAACATCAATCTCAGCATTCAAATTTGCGATCTCAAAAAGGTGAATGAATGATAACGCGATGCCTTGGTCACGCGCACGTGGATGCTGTCGTTCGTATGCATGCAGCTAACCGGCTATTCGTTTAGTATTAACATGCTTGGAGTTTGTATATCGACCACACGTGAAGGACGAAACGCTACGACGTATCAACGAGTTGTTATAGTCATGTATATTTTAACAGACTTTATGACTCGTTCCCACTCGAGTAAACCGTTACGCGACAATGAAACCGAATCATCTTATCGAATATACATATATCGTATAGCTACAAATGTTTTAAGAGTCATCGGATAATATTGTAACGATTCTATTTTAACCCTTGGTGCGTCAGACTGGGGTATTCGTTCGTAATTGCGCGTTGGTTGGGTGGGGGTTTTGGTGCATGGGGGCCGGAGTGGCTGGCATTCGGATATGAGTGTTGTAACGTATACACAATGCGATTCCCAATACACCATTGAAAGTAATGACACAAAGCAATTAACAGTTACATGTAGGAACCCAGAATGGTCCTTATGTTATCGATTTACCGTGTGGGTATATACATACTATATATACAACATACTTACTGCTATTGGTAATAAACACTTCACTGTGGAACACGTTTATACTGTCATTATTGTTATGCACGCACAATTACTACCGAATACCACAGTCTGACACACCAACCAACACCCACGTACGTCCATACAGCGAAATACACGAGGGAAAAGCCACATGCACACACCTTATACCCCACCACAATAAACCCAACCCACAACACACACCCACCCCCATGTGCACGTGTATACGATTTCTGATATATATATTGTTTGCATGTGCCACGATTATAATATATGTATGTACATGTATGTTTTGTGTACTAATATTTAGACTGTGTCATACTGAACACGTCCGGCGATTGGAGAATAAACGCTGAGTCTGGTTTTGTTTATACATGGTGTTGTAGCTTGGTAAGCTGACTACATGTGCTACATAGACACAATAAAGAGGTGAAAGGCCCATCGACACGCATATGAGAAGGCACGAAAGTGTGCCACGCATAATATATTGTGATCATATGTGTACGCATGTTTTGGGTTAAAATAGTGTTACAATATGATCTGATGACTCTTAAAAAAGCCAGAATTTTATAATTTGTAGCTATACGTTTTATGTATATTCGATAAAGATGATTCGGTTGCATTGTCGCATAACGGTCTATATTCGAGTGGGAACGAGTCATAAAGTCTGTAAAATAAACATGATTATAACAAGCTTCATGTGTGGTCTATATACAAACTCCAAGCATGTTAATACTAAACGCATATCCGATTAGCTGCATGCATACGAACGACAGCATTCACTTGCGTGTGATCAAGGCATCGCGTTATCATTCATTCACATTTTTGAGATCGCAAATCTGAATGCTGAGATGGATGTTCAATTAATTCAATTGAAATACATTCTACCAGGGTAATTTACCTCGATATTATGGTAAATTTATCACGGTACTACTGAGGTACGCATATATATCACGTGTGTGTACGTGTGATTACATAAGGTGTTTAACTCTTTTTGACTAAGCTGACTTATTTTAAACAATATTCTTGCCCCATTATGTTACCTTTTGAGTATGACACAGGTACAATTGTTTTCCACTAACTAACTAACAAAATATAAATTGTTTCTCACAAAAGAGACAGAAAACACATGAGTTAGATTATAATGTGCTGTTGTGAAATAGAGTTATTGCCCATGCCCTTGTACAATCACTATGGTAGGAGCCCGGTAAACCATGGTAACGATATGTAATCTTATCTTCAAACCTTCAATTAAACGTTTAGTACTTGTACGTTTTGCATCAGAGACAGGCGTATTTCAATGCCCAAAAAATGAAGAATGTCGAGAAATACTTTATTTCCTTTTCATTGCAGGTACAGATCGTGCTTTTGTGTTTGGTTCTGGTGTCGTGTGTTCATCCAGTATTCATGTGGAAGCAGTGTCGCGATGGTGCAATCCAGGACATGTCTTTGTCCGAACTCGAACACAAACGAAAATCCATGACTGAGACCCTCATCCGTAGACTGTCAATAGATAGGCGACCGAGTAACTCGCACGACAGTTGTGGCGGCGCCGACGCGGCAACTTCGCCGTGCGAGATCGCAGACACGTTGCTATGAGAACGAGGTCGTCGGATAATCGTCACACGGTACATTAGTTAAACCAGGAACAGCGAGGTGGCTTTCCTGTTTTGTTCGCTGTCCAATCGTGCAGGAACAGTGGTGGGCATCCATTTCGAAGTTCGACAAATACCATTTTAACGCATGCACAGTTCAGCCGACGGCGGCGACATGATGTTCATTTAATGCACATTCCAGCAGAGGGCAGTGACGAAATATTCCTTTTAATGCACAGATCAGCCTAGAACGATAATGGAATGTTCTTTTCAATAAAAAAAACTAAGCGGAGGACAGCGACGACGGAATGTTCCTTTTTATGCCCAGTTCAGACAAGAGCAGTGACGGAATGCTAATTTATTTATGCACAGATTAACCAACAAAACCGACGGAATGTTGTATCTGGTCACAGTACGGTCACTACAATTACTCCTTGTTCAGTTAGGATCGATATGCGCGACGCAACGATCTTTCTGGTGTAAGTTCGTTTTCTGTCAAGAAAAGTCTGTGAATCTGTATGCACTCATGCTTGAGTAAACTACAATGAAGAGGTCTTATTGTTGTAGGCTAGAACGTTCAACCAGAATGATGTCAGCAGAAACATCCAGCGGGAGCTTGGTTTTAACCCTTTCATGAGGGGAGCTGCGCCACCGCAGCATTAAAGAACCTGTGCCAATGCATTCTCTTATATATGCGAGTCGACCATAGGTCGCCTCGCATATATAAGAGAATGCTTTGGCCTAACACTTGTATATCATTTTTTATCAATTTTTCTCACATTCTTTAACAATTTTTATCATTTTTTGTTATCATTTTTTAGCATTCTCTCTTACATTCTTTAACAATTTGTTTATCATTGTTTTCATTTTAATTACATTTTTTAACAATTATAAAAAATATCAAATTTGTTAGGCCAATGCATTCACAGGGTTTTCACAAAAAAATCAGGAAGCTCCCGTCATGAAAGGGTTAAATCTTACTGACGTTGTGTGTAAATTCCAGAAACTGTTGTTAGCCTGGCTTAAGTGCGTTGTGTTATGAATCAACAACACCGGAACCAACTACATTTAGTGTGTATCACAAACTACTTGAGTTCGATTTCTTACGAACTACCGTGACTTCAACATTTATGAGAGATGTAGAAATTCAAGGACACAAAGGTCATGATACTTTTATAAGTTGAAAGACAAAATAAAAGTAACTTAAGCGTATATAATGCCCTCATACCCAATGGCCAATTAACGACGAAGGAATTTATAGCAGCACATTTAAGCCAATACAGCGGAAAGGATCTGGCAGAAGCAATTACTATGTCTTAAATGGGGTTGTCGAGAGGAGACAGCGTTTAAAGGTTACAAACATCTAATTATTTTCCATAGGCGATAGTGTTAACCAGAAGTCCCGCCGGCCATGGGTTAAGCCTATTTAAACTTCAAGTGGTCAATTTTCCCTTAGAACGTCATCCTCTGCACCAGTCTGTGACAACAAACGCGCCCTTTTCGGTATTTTTTTCAAACGATTATCTTGCATTTCCACAACTACCCCATTTACTGCACAAAAATTAGCAGCATAAAAATACCCACACCCCTTCCATAACTTCGGGAACCCACCAGACTCTTCCTGGACATCTAAATATACATGATCGCCATTTTTACGTAGGCTATGATTTTCTGTTCCCGGTTACAGGGGGGGGGGGGGTAACTTATGATCAACAGAAGAAATATTTAGTAACAAAATTAATATATTACCCAGTTGTATTACCTGAATAAAATTAATAAAACAAAAACACTGTATCACAAATTGGATACTATATGGTGAATACTCAATGATGACTAGATATCATTAACCTGATTGTTGCATAATATGAAATTGAAAAGGGTATCTCATAAATTTCTAATGTCTCAAATACTGTTCTGGCATGCAATCAAATTCATTCCTTCTGGTTATTTCTCATATTAAATGATTGCAAGTAATGTTAATTTGCAACAATTATCCAAATAAAACTGAATTGGTCATGATGAATGACCGTTACTGTTTACTGCTCAGACAATCCCAACTGAAGGTGATGCTATTCTCATTGAATTTCCAAACTTTATCTCGGAGCTTTACTGCTCAAGAAGACTAAACTAAAATGCTAATGGTATACTGTTATCACTTACAAATAGATGAACTGAAATAATGTGATGCATTCAGATGCATTGAGAAATGACATTCAATTCTTCATTCTGGTCTATCACCATACCAAACCACATCAAATTTCGACAACCGACACTTAACTTATATTGCAAAAACTTTGTACGGACTGAATTTCATAAAGTCGAACAGGGCCCATAACTCTGGCAGGCATTGATGGTCACAACCCGTGATATTATGCATATTCGTCCCCCATTTCTGGTCTCTTGAGTTATACTGAACAATGTTTGTACGGACGGACGGCTCGAGATGTCAACTATATAGCATACCCACCGACTAATATCGGGCAGTATAATAACCATATATCTATGTGTATACCTAACCAAAAACAATTCCCCTCCCCCACCCCACCCCGTTGGATAAGACTAAAGAGTTCTTTGGTCATGCACAAATAATTGTGGAACCCCTGACCTGTTTACCACTATTTACACTGGTCAGTGTTCTCTGTCAGACACAACACGCTAGATATATTAAGGCTATAATGGGGTCTAGGGCGATTTGTGACATATAGTGTAACTACACAATGCTTTATTATTGTTGTTAGATACTGAAACACCAGGAAACACATGGAAATACAGTTTATTTTTCGTTTTTCTGATCTGTGTTTACCAATTAGTAAGGCAGTTAACAGTTATTGAAGAACGGCTAAAACAAACTCTGAAATTTTGATAAAAACATGAGAAAGGGGGGTGGGTCCCCAACATTTTGTAGGAAAAAAATATTTTTTTTGCACAAATGGGGTGGTGGGTCCCTCGGGGTCGGAAAAAACTTTTTGGGCCCTATATGTGCAATTTTTTTCCAGACCCCCCCCCCCCTGCCGGTTAGGGAAATTTCCCTCAATCATTATCAACCAATCAGCAGCCATATTTTTGTTTATGCTGACTCGAGTTTCTCTACACAAATTCAAGAAGCGTAACTCTATATAATTAGTTGCTTGTAACCTATAGGCACGGATGGCCTTCGCTGTGTGTATGCTGATAAAATAGTCACACCATTAAAACCTCCATATAAGCAGAAAGAATATTAAAATGTAGATATATTTTGTTCTTATACCAATAATAAATACCGCGTAAATATGTTATTGTCAATTTCGTACGCTTTGTTATGTAAACAAACACAAGTTCTGTAACAGTTTTGGCCTTTGTTTACATAACAAAGCGTAAGAACTTGACAATAGCATACTATTTACGCGATATTTATAATTGGTATAAGAACAAGATATGACTATATTTTAATATTCTTTATGTTATGGCGGTTTTAACAAATGTGACTATTTTAACAGATATACCCACCACGAAGGCCATCCGTGGATTTAAAGTCCTTCTTTCAACAAACTACTTGCCTATTTAGGTTTAATTCACACTCTGGCAACTTTTTCAGACAATTCACAGCAGAACCTAGACCAAGTCTTCTCGGTCCAAACAGCTTGGGATATCGGTTGTCTTATGCTGTTTTGGATCTGGTCCCGTCCTAGCTATAACGAACTTTCATTGAAAAGAAGCACTACATTTACGTGAACGCCTGCATGTGATTAATTATCTAACATGTCCGCGAATCAACCTTCAAAATGATATATCATTTACCGTGATAAAAAAGTTAAAGTGATGATACGATCGTTTAATGCATTGTTTACATACATTTTCTGACAGCGCGACACATAGAAATTCTCTGGAAAACAAGAATTTGTTTACTTATAAATCTCGTTGTGTCCATTTGATCATATCTGAAGACATACAAGCAAGATGACTCCCGCCCACGATTCTGGGCATAAAGTCCGTTTTAGAAGAGTAACGGTGTGAGAGTAGCAAGGTCCAAAACAGCATCAACCCAACCGATATCCCAAGCTGTTTTGGACCGAGAAGATAAATTTGGTCTAAGCAGAACGCTATAGTGTCCTGGTATGTGAACGACAAACTATACATTGTACTTATAAAATGCACGTGCACCATCCCTATTACTACACAAACCGTGAGGTCCCTGTAATTCTAGGATATTACATGTACACAGCAACGAACAATTGGCCGATATTACACTTTAAGCCTTTCTATATAAATACTCATTGGCGAGTAGTTGTCCCTCAGGAAATGTTCAGGTAATAAGTTGAACAAACTACCATAATTATTATCTGAACTTTCCCCACCAACAAATAGGATTCCTCAGCCCTTTCTAGTTTCTATTGTCTGTCATCTGCTCATATCTTCTGAAAATCCATCCAGATGGATAATAGACCATTCCAATGTATACTTTTATAATGAGTCTAGTATAGAAAGGATAGTGATATTCCAGAACTCAAATGACACATACTTTGTAATCCCGAACTTTCTTAACGGGGTACGTACTGTACACTAAATCAGACCATTTATGGGACCATCTTCTTTTATACTCCGCAGAATATATGTAACAAATTAATGAATTTGAGCCATGGATTAGGACAAAATACACTCATGTGCTCTCTGAACAATGCAAACAACATGGTAATTATAACGAAAATGATGGCTGGAGTCATAAATTCATTTTCGTTATAATTACTATGTTGTTTGCATAGTTCTTAGAGTACATGCATGTATTTTGCACTAATACTTGGCTCAAATGCAATCATTTGTTGCATATATTCTGCTGAGTATAAAAAGGAGATGGTCCCATAAATGGTCGGATTTAGTGTACAGTCCCCCTTTATTTAAAAGTGTACAATAACTAAGTAAGTAAGTACGTAACTATAGATTGTTATGTGTAAGAATTGCATGAACATTTGCCAGATATATGAACGTACGTAGCGTAAAGGGGGGTACTTATCTCTGGCGACGACCAAACAATTCCTGGACTCATCACGCTAATTCCACTTGGGCAGCGTAGACACATTGCTGACCGTGGAATTTTTTTCTGTATTAAAACATTCTCCGTCGATGGCGCAAGGCGCAACCGGGGAAGAAAATAGTTAACAGTGAAGTAGAATATTCGCTCGTGTCCAGAAATTACAGTCTCGAATACCAATTAATTGCTTAGCTCGTACTAATATGCTGACATCCCGAATTTAAAACGACATATACTATTGTATTATGTCAGCTCTTGCGATTAGCCAAATCAGCGTCGATAAATAGTGACGGTATGTGAACCCATATTAGGTCAGTGACCCCATATGAAATCATTATTATGTCAGCTCTTGCGATTAGCTAATCAGCGTCGATAAATAGCGACGGTATATGAACCCATATTAGGTCAGTGACCCCATATGAAATCAATATTAGGTGCTTATCCACCATCTTGTTTTTCAGAAACTCTGTCGCCTCGGGAATATTTTTTGGTGTATTTTGGCGCCAAGAAAGGGGATATGTGTCGGAAATCATTTTCTGCGAATTTAAAGACATAGTACAATGTACTAAAACCTGCATGCGACATATTTGAGGAATTCTCAAGACACCATATCCGACCACTAAGCGTCCCGTAACTTATAATATTCAACTTAAACCGATGGTAATTGCTCCATGCAGTTTAAAACGTATATCTATACGATTGAATAAAAACGTCGAAATATGATGAATATTTCAATATATGCCCATGATGTTGGCACCAGTTGGCCAGAAGAGCGCATGAAAATTTGATATTTTTTCGACTTTCAGCTTAAAATCGACTGTTTAGTATGGCTAATGAGACAGTTTCAGCTACATGTATATAGTCTGGTCTTTGAATTCAAAATACAGGGTCAACCTATAACAAATTGGTAACAAAGGCGAGTATGGTTTCAAAACATGCACAAATGTCCAAGGAACAACATATCCAAAATCCGCTAAAATTCCGGTTTGGGAAAACTTTATCATTCAAGATGGTGTCCAACATAGTTGCCTATATCACATATCAGTTCTCGAAATAAGTCATTATACGGAATCAGAATTACGCAGTTATATCAGTTTGTGTGATATTAGAGTATGGGAGCGAATAGAGTGACACGGACAGAAACTAATAAAGCCAAGACAACTGCATGTAAAATATATATAGGACAATACAGCATGTGTTTGCGGAAAACTGCCGAACCATGTTACAGCTTAGATTGCAAATGTTCGGGTTTTTCAGTCTTCGTGAGGAATATGAACTTTTCTTTGTTATCAAAGTATACGAAAATTGGTTGTTTATTTGTGACTGCTTTATTCATCCTTATAATATATATATATGCTTTATTCTCTGATCCAGAATACATAAATGGATATTGAGAAATATAAATGGAGATAGTATACAAAAGATAAATAGGGTGAAACATGGAATATGCATGTATGTACATAATATACATAGACTCTCCGGTTGACATGCAGCCTGATCAGTATGACTGGGTATAAATACTTAGTGACTTTTGTAGAGCAAGTCCGTGCTCATATCAGCAGCATTTTCATTTTCTACCACAATCACTACTACCACTCTCATTTTCTCAATCACCACCGTCATCAACATAGTCACCATAATCATCATCATCGTTGCCACCATCATATGTACTTCACACCATCATCATCATCATTATCATGAACATCATCATCACCATCATCATCAACATCATCATCATCATCATCATCACATATACTCGACATCACCATCACACCACCATCATCATCATCATTATCCTCATCAGCATCATCATCATCATCGTGATGATCACTCTCAGCATCGTCAGTGACCATATTTACATCATCATCGTGATCATCATCACCATGTTTCATCATCATTATCGTCATCTCCATCTCCGTTGTCATCGCCGTGAGATCCATCGTCACCGGCATCGCCATCACCGTAGTCGTATACATCATAATCATCCTAGTCATCATCAACGACAGCAACAAAAACAACAACAACAACAGAAACAATAAAGCAATAACAACAATGTCACGTTAAGAAAAACCCTGATGCGTTATTTCGCTAAAATCCGATTCAGATTCTGGATTCAGATTACAGATTGGTCCCCGTACGACTTGGTTCGGCAAAAGAACAGACCAGAAATTGGCAGAATCAGTAAACGAACAGACCGTAATCTAAATTTCGTGGTAATCCGATTGGGATTCGGATTCCGATTACGGACTCAAATGTTCGTAATGTAAACAAACCGAGATTTCGCCACCTCAGAGTTTAAAAACACAATAAAACATAACAATCCGTCTCTTGTGTACAAATTATTGCAGAATATAAACGATCAATATCAAAGAATTTTAAATGCGGAGACAAATTTGTTTTATTGAATGTAAACTGGGAGAATATTACTGAAATTAGCCAAATAATAACGCTATTGATAGTAACGCTGGGAGGGGCACTTCGGTTGATGGCGAAGCAAAGCAATTGCAAATCATTGTTGATTGTCACTTTCATATATTTACATATACCTGATATCTCTTCCGATTTCCCCATAGCGTTACGGTAGACACGCCCCCTTATTCAATGTGTTCATAAACCTATGAACGTAACGTGACGTCACTTTCAATGTCGTTCATAAGTTTATGAACACATTGGTCCCGGAAATCACCGGGGATTGTCGGACATTACCGACTGCTTGAGTATCTAGTCAGCCAATACGCCAAGGATTTTATAGCAAACAATATGTAATCGAGTTTCACGATTGGATGGCTAGTGGCATCTAATCGCGAGCACGGGTGGCACGAGATGTTCGATTGACTATCAGAATGTTGGTTATCATATAACCCCATATCCCATAATATGTCAAATATAGCGAATTATCGAAATATGAAACACAACAAAAAAGCGAAATATGAAAATACAGCGAAATAGCACGAAAAATCGAAATAGGAAAATACAGCGAAATAGCGAAATAGGGCGAAATATAGAGCGATATATAGAAATAGGAAATTATTTTTATAAACGAAATTACGGAGATATTTGAAAAAGTGTTTTTGACGAAACAACGGACATATTTTGAGAAGTGTTTTAAAGAGCGTAAGTATATAAATATAAATAATAAACGGTGGATTCAACGTGGTCATGGGTTTTGACCGCGATAAAAAATCTGCAAACTCCGCATGAACCCCTTCGGGGTTCATGCAGTTTGCTGAATTTTTCTCGCGGTCAAAATCCCATGACCACATTGAAACCGCCGTTCATTTCTTATATGTCCATTTCATAATTCCATCCTTAAAATACCGCCCGAACGCATGTCGATTTCGAATTCGGCGAATACGTCACCATTGACCGAATTCATATGAACCTGCATGGATATGTTTTCTGCTGTGTTCGTGTGTTTCTTCTTATTCAAGAAATAGTAGGATTATATGGTATCGATGGATTATCAGATACACGTATGTACTATCATCTAGTCTTAAAGTTATAGCAACATGTGTTGTTTCGTTAAATGCAGTCGTTCAAGGGACGTGGCTAGAAGTTTCCTCAAATTTCCGGCCAACTGCACCCCCCCCCCCCCCCCCCCCATTGAACCAAACATCAATCTCATCTCACAGGTTCGCAGAATTCAATTTGCTCCCCTTGGAAATATCCAATCTGACAAACACTAAGATTGGAAAATTACCAACTTTTACTGGTTGAAAAAAATCAAACAATGAGGACCTATTATGGTGTCAAATTAATGTCCAACTAATGTTGTGTCATGCATGAAATTTCCGACTGGTGGAATGTACCAAAGTTTAGTTTAGATATATTTATTTCAAATATATGTCAAATTTAGATAACACATGATATATAACACATACATTTGTTTATACATACAAAGTAATTGGGGGACAAGTACTGACTCACTTAAGGGTACCCCCTCTCCCATATGTTATTACACTGAAAAAATAAATAATTAGTACATGACTACCAAAACAAGTTGAACATATATACAGATCACTGGACACCCCCTCTCCCGAGTTAGTCATAAGTTTGTATATGTATTTATTAAAAATCGGGTTTGTTTGTTGCGTTTGTTGGCTTGTACGTATCATTATTTGAAACAGTTAGTCAAAATAATCCTGATTTTCCTCACGTATGAATGACTGCACAGCTTAGCAAATTGTACCAAAGTTCGGGGTGGGTGTCGAGACACCCAATCAACCCCTGTCGTCACGTCCCTGTTCAACTGACAAGTTTCGTGTGTTCTTCACAGCCTCTTCGGAATTTGATTCAGGAGGCATAGAGCTGTCACGTTTAGATATGCTTGCCATCATCAATAAACACACTTTAACTTGAAAAAAAAGATGTGATTAAGTCGGATTGGCAGCAAATTATGTGCCGTGTATATACACATAGAAGAAAGGCATGACTTTCACAACAAACATGAACTTTATAAATATAAGATACAGATGATACTTGTGTCAAATACATGAGCCATGTTTGACGCTGGGAGAACATTAAACATAGTTTCGGAGACCACGTGGATTTCAAAATCTGACCTAGAATCGGGAATTAGCCCCGCCCCCGTAATCGGCTTCGGATTCTCAATCCGGATTTTAGCGAAATTACGACTCTGGTTAATAATACGGATAAAAGCACACAACCTTCGCAATGAAGCTACATCCGTCATGTTCAGAATATCATTCATGATTATTGTATTTGGTCGGCCCAGACATTCTCTTGGCAAATACCGTGTACGTTGTTCAGTAAATTTCTTGCATTCAAACAAATAATGAAATTCGTCACCGACCCTCCCATCATCGCAAATGATACATATGTCGTCGCATCGAATGTGGCATGACCACCGGCTGGTTTCAATTGGTAATCTATTATATCTTGTGCGAAATTTACACAATGTGGTTCTATTTCTGTCGTCCAATGTATTCAAATATTCTTCAAAGTTAATGTCATGCTTGAATATGCGATATATTTTACCTCTACTTGATAGGTCTAATTCGTGTTGCCAACTATCTCTGTATTTGCTAATCAGACTACATTTCACATACTCTAAGATTGTTTCTGGAAACGACAGGTGATCAGTTTGTAGGAGGTGCCCCTGACCACAATTTATCAGAATAAGTCGGATCTTTCTTATCCACAAAAAGCTAGGCAGAGTATTTTTATGAAATGTTCTAGCTAAGTTGTATAGGTTTTTACAGTATCTGCTTCCATTCATGTTCATTATTTTAGCCCAATACTTCACCATTCTGAAATGGATTGTTACGTCAATCGGTGATCTTGAACCGCTTTCGCCATAAATCATGAAGTTTGGTGTTGAAGGTTTAAGTTTCAGAATATGTTTAATGAATTTCCTATGAATATTTTCAAGTATATCGTTTGCCACGACGAAAGCAACATATCTAATAGCCACATAAGAGTGAACATACGTATATTGGTATTATAGAAGTATATGTTGTTAAATATCTTTAAAGTTACACAGATCATCAAGACATATCCATATGAAGGGATTTATCGGCCATTGAAACGCAAGTCAAGTCAAACCCAATATTTTACGTCTTTAAAGTTTGGGTTTTCTGCTTATGCAACATCCAACTGTCGGGCCAATATAATAATTTATGGCATGCAACACACGAAGTGCATGGTAGTTTCATTCGGCATGAAGATTAATTATTGAATGTAACGCAGAAAATGAAGTGTATATATACCCTAGCTTGTGGTATAAATACCAGTTACATGTACATTTCCGGAATGTTCAACACTCTCTGTGATAATAAACCATACGCATACATGCATGACGCAATCCTTATTATATATTGTAAAGAAACGTTCATCTCTTCGATAGATTGGCACCCCATCTCAACATCTTGGTATGTGGATTAAAAACAAATTACTAGCACAAAATACATGTGAAGTTCCGCCCGCCAATTTTCACCAGAGGTATATGGCCCTTTTTGTTGGAATTTGCACTCAATTTTCGTTTCCTGATGATAACTTTACTAAGTCTGAACTTCAGGAATGGGGTGATCGAAATTTGGTATGTGAGTTTACTAGCCAAAATAAAAGGTCGATTTAGAATTTGGGCTCAGCGCGCAATTGTCACCAGAGTTATGGCCCTTAATTGTTTGTAATTACCACGGGCGTATTTTGCCATGCAAAAAATATATACTTCAAGATTATACATGAAGATGTCACACACCCCACCCCCTCCTTTGGTACGCGGGATTCAGGACATTTCCAGGTAGTACGCGGGATTCATACCCATGCATCTTTTAAAGGCACGGGCGGCGTTCGTTGCAGAAATATTCATATTTGTTCAAATCGCCATTAACGGAAGGAATATTAAAATATCTATAGTTCTAATAATATGCCAAACATAATCAGCGTGTAAATAGCATCTTGTCGTCATGCAAGGCGTACGATGGTGTACGTAAACAAGAACCTTCTCGTGTTACAGATGTTTTGCTTCTGTTTACATAACAGAGCGCAATTATATTGGTTAATCACACATAAATGATATAAACGCTCTTTATATTTCCATATCAGGAAACAGTAACAAATAACGCTCTTTATGTTTACCATATCCGTATTCTAAACAAAAGCCAGGTTCTGTAACGTTTTTTGTTTGTTTTTGTTTACACAACAAAGGCAAAATATTTGACAATAACATACTGTTTATGCCATATTTCTGATTGGTATAAGAACAAAGTCTCTATCTTTTACTATTCTTTCTGTTTATGGCGGTTTTTGACGAAGCTGAATATTTTAACAGCATACCCACCACCAACGCCGCCCGTAACTTTAACTTGTACTCTCTATTCCTATTCCCAATTTAACCGGTATTCAGGATTCAACAAAAAGGCTGGTACACACATTTTATAGAACAAAATTCTAACTACCTGTACTGTCCAGCCAAATGACATATTTTGATGTAATTCAAACTAATAACTCCTGCTATGTTGAAGATGTGGATACTACTTCAGCAAATGTTTGAAAACTATGATATTTGAGTAAAATTACAAAGTATGTATTTCTTGACTGTTACGCATGATTCACCCCTCTATGTTAAAGGGGTACTGTACACTAAATCTGGCCATTTATGGGACTATCCCCTTTACTCAATATAATATATGCAACAAATGTATGTATTTGAGCCATGGATTAGTGCAAAATACACTCATGTGTTCTATGGACGATGCAAACAACGTGGTAATTATAATGACATGTCAATGAGTTTATGACTCGAGTCATCAACTCATTTTCAACATGATGATTATGATGACAATGAGTTTATGACTCGATTCATCAACTCATTTTCATTATAATTACCATGTTGCTGGCATGCGTCGTTGATACTGCACACACTTGTATTTTGCACTAATTTATTACTCAAATTCATTCATTTGTTGCATATATTCTGAAGTAAATGGTATCATAAGTGGCCGGATTTAGTGTAAAGTCCCTCTTTAACTGGTTTTCAAGGGAATGACACTCCCATATATACATACATTCGTGTTCATGGTGTCGACACCTGAATTAGCATCGCATCAACGTATTCCCGTGCGGAATTGACTGCTTTGCAGCAGGCTAAAAAGTTAATGTGGATGTCGGTCACGTTCGTCCTATAAACAGCACTAAACTGATGTCAGAGATCTTAAAAGCTAAGGTTACCCAAATTTGAAAGCACGTCTGTAGAGATAATGGTGGGTCCCATGTTTATCACAGAAAAGAGCTGGTAAAATGTATTTCCCCAGATGAAAGTGAAGTGGCGCCCATATCTCGCCCGCAGTCTTCCCTCCATCGATTGAATGCGACGAGGGAACACATAAAATAACATTAACCACATACTATTTACTTTAATGTATACGCGTATATATAAAACGAAGTGTCTTCTCTCTCTCCCTCTAACAGAACAAAAATTGAAAGAATGGACTTATGTAGATACACAATAGAAGCCAACGTCGTCGACCGTCAAAGCTTCATCGTATATTTGTAAACCACGGTATACTAACATATAGATTATATCAAGGAACGTTTCTAAAGAGAATCGGTGCCAACATGAGTGCACAAGCTATCAAAACTGGAGTAACCTCGCAATCGACATCCATGCAGTATATAGGTGTCACAACAGAAAAATAATTGTTCAAGTATGTTCAAGTATACAAACAGACCGATCGAGTTGGTAACTCACAACAGAGACATAATGATAATGACAATATACGTCAATGGCGAACGACCATCAACGGCGAAGTCTGAACAATGTAATCCAAGATTCTAAAACGTAGGACAATTGTCCAAGTTGTAATGACAGCTAAGTTTACCACCGGTGTGCGTGTAAATGTGTTTGGCCCACGCTCAACATTACTACCCGTTGATTTCTTGCACAAACTATACCGCTGCGAACACCTTTAGAATTCAGGGTCGTAGCACCATCTTGCTTTTTAATCGGACCAACAAAAGCACCAATAGCTGTGAGCAAGCTGCAAAACAGAGTTCACTCCCCCTCGCTACGCTATGTCTGAACGCTGCCGGCATTTGTATTTTCTTAATTAAATCTAACATTTTTTTATTGAAGTCTTTTGTCAGTTACAATTCATTCTGGCTTGATCTAGACAATTTTCAAACGAGTTCAGTTTCTCAGAATAATGCAGAATGAATTGTAACCTACAAAAGTCTCAAAAAAATAAATGTGACATTTCTTCACATTACGTGTAGTGTAAGTCCTGCGTAGGGGATTGAACTATGCATGGAGCTTGAGCTCTGAGTTCTCAATGTCACGCATGTACATATTATGCTGTTGGCAACACCTTATCGGACCAACACGCTATTAGTTAAATACGAACCTTGCATTGAATTTTATATATTCCCTCGTGTTTAATGTTTGAACCGACCTTTCTATAATTTTGTTTACCAATACCATTTGATTCAATTATTACTCCAAACTTTCCGAAACCAACAGGGGGGGGGGTCGGAAAAAACGTGATTTTTTACTTTCGACTCTTGTGACCCACCCACCCCCGCGTCCAAATTTTTTTCCGTTTTCGGCAGTTTTTTCCGACCATTTTTGGACACCCACCCCCTTTTAACAATGAAACAGAGATTTGCGGGGGGGGGGGGTCACTATAAACAGCTGTATATGAATTTATGTGCATACTATTAGTCATGGATGTTAACATTGACATGTAAATAGGAACGAGTCATTTTGGGGCCATTCGGCCAAAAAATACATGGCTGCCAGAGGCCATCTCGGATTTCAAAATTCAATCCATTAGCATGGGCTACAGGCTATACTGTTTGTCTGATCATCGTGAAATTTGTCAGTTATGTTACTATTGACATATAGATGTGTTTTAAGCCAAACTCATTGCAAAAACAGTCAAAAAGACTTGCAGGAAAAATATTTTTGAGTTGCGGAAAAAATTGTTTGTTGGTCCCATCGACTACCCACCCACCCCGGCATACGTGCCCTGAACACCCCCCCCCCCACCCCTGAAATCAACAGCAATTATTTTATCGAATAGGAAATCAAGCTTTTGTTCAATACCTCGTAACAGAAAATGGAAGATACTCCAATTAAAGACGTGCATTGTCGCATGTGTCCATTCTGAGTCTCGGGAGGTGACACGACATCCGACGACATTCAACCTCTGGTGAATTAGATGCATGAATTAAGTGAAGCAACCGTATTAATTGGTGTGGTTGCTATTAACTAAATGATTGGTGATGCAACTGCGTCAGCTATCTTCCGGGCAATTCCATGCACGTGGACAACCTCGTATTAGTAAGCTGTTCCTGAATTAGATTTCTAGAATTCGAAAAGTGTGCATGGTATGTTCACCAAATGATAGTTCTTTTGTGGAAGGGGGGGGGGGGGGGGTAAAGACGCTGGGTTCGTTAATTTCGAATTCAGAGTGATCTTGGTCCGTCCGCATTCCGGATCATTTCGTAAGCCGACGTCTGAAAATAAATACTCAGGAACCAACTTGACTTGTAGTTTTGTGTGTATGCGATTATTTTTACTCAAAATTACAAACGATGAGTCAATGGCCAAAAAACTTTAAAATATTATAAATGCATATATATGTATAGCATGAACTGAATCAATAAACGGAGGTGATATTTTAATTGTAAAAGCGCACGAAATTAGCATTGTCAAACATCTAATAAATTGCGTTTTCTTCTGTATACTGGGTCAATCGAGAAACGTTCGTGCGACAGGATAACTTGAATATTAAAGGTACTCAATCCGATTAAAGGTACTCAATCCGAAAAGAGGGTCCCCATCTCAACAGATTCCAACAACAACAATCCGATCAGAGGGTCCTATATTACTATTTCTTTGGCTTTGGGGGTAAAAAATATTTGATTCGAGTCGAGGAACCCATCAAACAAAGCTCAGAGTTATTAGATATTGATTTTTGAAATGTGTTATTAACTCGAGGCGAGTACTAATAACTGCCGTAATCTGCTCTGGATGTGTACTCCAAATTTTTTTATTTTTTTTTATAAGTTTTTATTGATCAAGATTAAATGTATATAAATATTGTAACAAGATTTGCAAAAAAAGATCCCACACTAACTCTTTCATCCCCAGTCTATCAGTAACTTGCATACATCCTTTCGCTCACATGCTCTTTCACTCATCGCGACAAGTTTATAATTATGCACGTTTCTGGTATGGGTCCCGCAAGCTATGTTAGACATAGGTTTAGTCAAAGAGCTAATATCGGTAGGTTCAATGCTTATAAGATATTAATTGTGTATATATAGCTCTTTGCTGAGTATAATGGGATTTTGATTGATGTTGAAATAAGTTTTTTCCCTTTCTCCAAATCTATTCAAACAGACAAGGATGGATAACTCTAAAATCAAGTGGTAATTTTAACGCAATTTTGACTGAGTTCTGGGCCAGATAGTATTCCCGATAATGAAAAATAATAGATTTCTAAAATCGATATCTAACAAATCTGAGCTTTGATGTGTGTGACTTCCTCGACTCGAATCAAATATTTTTGACCCCCGAAGCCATTGAAATAGTAATTGAGAGGAGTTTTATCGGATTGAGTACCTTTAAGCACCACTAAATTTCTATTTCTTTGGCTTCGGGGGTAACAAATATTTGATTCGAGTCGAGGAACCCACCCTTCAAAGCTCAGAGTAATCAGATATCGAGTTTTGAAGTTCATTATTTTTTTAATCTGGTCCACTTCCACGCACTCAAACGGACAAATTACTGACAAATTGCGGGTGTAAGATGGATAACTCTAAAATCAAGTGGTTATTATTGTTATCCCGGCTTCTTATTCCCAGAATAAATATAAATATGGGGAAATGAAAATATGGGAAATTTATATTTAATTAAAAATCATATGTAGGATAGTTTGTTGACTGTTATATTATGTATTATGTTTTAATTTACTTGTACTTTATGGTATTTACAATTAACTGCCTGCATTGGTGTATTGCAATAAACTATCTTATTTTATAATATCTTATTATTGATCGGCGTTCGCGCTCACTATATAATTAAAATAAAATAAATATTCCCAAGACACCAAATTCCACGGTACATTTGCCATTGTTTACCGTTGTAGGCCATAAACTAAGGTTGCCTAAATTTACCATGTAAACCATGATTTGATGTCTTTAAAATTCAGAAAGATTCGCGGAGACATGATAGAGGTGTATAAAATTAAAAAATAATAATACAACATTGATTCTGATTCATTATTCGAGCGCGCAATATATATGGGAGCACGAGAGGACACCCGTTAAAACTGCAAGTATGCATCAGAAAAACAGAGATATCAGGAAGTACTTTTTCACACAGAGAATAGTCCCCTTATTGAACAATTTATCGGAGTCAGTGATGACCGCAGATAGCGTTTAGTCATATTCTTGAAAGTTTCTCATATACATTCATTTGGAAGACCAGAAATTGTTAGTTTAAGATAT
Source organism: Siphonodentalium dalli (assembly GCA_032622095.1). Lineage (NCBI taxonomy): Eukaryota > Metazoa > Mollusca > Scaphopoda > Gadilida > Siphonodentaliidae > Siphonodentalium > Siphonodentalium dalli. The sequence goes on from CP136064.1 coordinate 222,757,590, forward strand.
TATCATTCTTGAAATCAACACGTCTACATTCATTACAAGCTAAACAAGACATTTCGTCATATGTGTATACTTTACTGTGAAATTGCGTTTTTCCGCTCTCCGTCAACGGGTTCTCACAATGTTTGGTTTTCTAAAAAGCGAGGATTCGAACTGTCCGAACTTAACTCCATGCGTTCGTTTAAAGTTGAATAAATAGTGGGAAATACAGACAATCCCAGTTGATAATGGATTTATGTATATAAATATAAATAATAAACGGCGGATTCAACGCATGGTCATGGGTTTTGATCGACCGCGATAAAAATTCAGCAAACTCCGCATGCATGAACCCCCTTCGGGGTTCATATAGTTTGCTAAATTTTTCTCGCGGTCAAAATCCCATGACCACATTGAAACCGCCGTTCATTTCTTATTTCCTATTGATCTTTCTTTTAAATATGCACCATGCACATTGATGACCCATGGATATTCGAGAAAAAAAACTGGTGTCCAAAGTTACCCCCGGGTGGTTCTCCCTTAAACGAGCAAATTGATGTCTCGTGTACAATTGTTCCATAAAAATATGATTGTGCCACAAACAAGACCTATTGTGGCGTTCCATTTCACTGAGGACCATGTGGCACAACGTTATGATATAACAGTATTGTAATATATCAACACATGCCTTTAGTTACATGATCAAAACAACGAGAAAACACGAAAATCGCACTGTCTCATCGCCTAACTGCGAAATTTCATTTTATTCCTATTAAGTTATCTTACCTCTAATTGACAAAGAACGTCCACTGTTATGTTATTTCTTGGACTGTTTATCTATGAATATCATTTATGATGCACGTTTTTCGTGGTTTGATGTAAATATTGACTCTGAAACATCGAAAATCGCCTGTCTCGAGAAATGTCCACACCGCGACATTATTTACAATATAGGCCATCCCGGTTCCATTTTAACTATAAGGGCAACAACCTACCATACGCATAAGAAAGTTTTTCCTTTTGACAATTTGTTTTGAAGATTGTGGACAATATAAAGAATCGAAACACATGAAAAATGGGACGAACATAAGTGCATGTACCCTCCAGCGCACCTTAATTAATGTCCACACCGCGACGCTATCAAAGGAACTAGAAAATATGTCGAGAGACTACAAAAATTGCTCAAATAGTACACATGGGGTGAAGAATCGTGAATAAAAACGAAAATGAAAAAAAATGAAGAAAATATAAAAATTGTCCACACCGCGACATGTCCACATCGCGACGCAGAATAACGTTACAGCCAGCCACAGACACATTTCATGCACGCTTAGAATATTTTGGTGGTTCTGTTGTAAAAGGGTCAACACGATGTACATACACATATAGTTCCTATTGGATCGGGGGTGTGAGTGAGTGGGGGGGGGGGGTGCTCAGAGAGAAGCAGATGACAATTTGAAAATCAATTTTTTCGGTACTTTTCAACAATCGTTATATGCCTGTGGGACGAGTTCCGGCTCGTGTGGTATAGCAAAGGCGTCAATGACACATTTTGGGCCATCGGAATATCTCACTGACAATTCTATCTGATTGAGCTCATCGAAAAACCCCTAAATACCAAATTTCAGTTCGATATCTTGAAACATGTAAGAGAAATCCATCGACATTGTTTTCTATTTTAAAACACATCAATTTCCACCACGTATATATATTCAAATGGCTGTATTTCATAGACGTCTCAACGTGCGGAGCTGCGCGATACATCGTTTGGACGGATGTACAAGTTGAATATATACTCATAACGATAATTCAACTATTAAAGGGCACATGTCAACAAAGTGGCTCAATTTTGTTTGGTTTCCATTAATCATGATATTCGAATTAAACACAAGTTTTGGAGAAAGAGCGAATTTGACAATGACGTCGCCCTGATTCAACCCAAAAACGTCATTGGCACAGGCTGTAATGAACGACCTTGATTGACCTTGCCCTATAATTTTGCCAAATGTCATTGTTGTGGCCACCAATATCTGTACTACATACTCACATAAAATTCATCGGCATGTGACATATTTAATTTTTTCATAATTTTATGGACGAATTTGTTCATTTAAGGGAGAATCACCCCCCCCCCACGTTTTGGGTAACATTTTTCAAACTGATATGAGGAGTATATCTCAAAGTAATGAAATTGCTTAAACATCCTGCACCAGATCATAAGCATAACGCTATGAATTGGTTCATTTGTATTGTTTGCGCGCTGCATGCTCATGTGAGTAGTATGACCAATTATATAATTTTCGTGCTGCTTCCAAACCGGTCTCTTAGTAAACAATTTGTTCAACTTACTTCAGTCGGCAACTTGCAACTGGAATATGCTATTACGCAATGTACAATATTAGTTTTCCGTATTTTGTTGTTTGAAAATATCTTGCCAAAACCACCCATGAACTTGTGCAAAATATCAGGTGATCATCGTTTAAAGCTGTTATTTCAGCGTTGAACATTGACTCAATGTTGCTAGTTATGGTTGTTAGTTCAGCAGATATGTGTAACATTAGGGAGAAGGGATACACACGGTAATGCGGTTGCAGAAAACATAGTACCCTTCGCGTATATGTGACCTTGGTGAATATAACCAAATATTATTTCCAGGTGTAAAGACAGTCTCTGTCACAGAGTATGTGGGCAATTTTGGTCAAGTTTAGATTTTTTTAAAGAAAGTATATGGTACTCCTTTGTGTTTTGATAAATTGCTTTCATAGTATACCACCCATGCATTCTTGTGATAACAGCGAAATATTCGTGTTTTATTACTTATTCTTAGGCAAAAATTACTAATATTTTAAGACACGGAGAATATAATCTACACAATTCACCCATTACTCTATGAATATCTCTCATACTGCTCTATAGCAGTGTATTTCGAAAGGTTTGATGGTGTATATATCAAAAGAAACGATGACCGGTCACATTAGTGATACTGCTATGAGCACATATATTTCGGCTTCTATGAAAGGTCACAGAATCAATTCTTCGCTATTAAATTTCATTTTACAGTGTAGTGTACATATATATCACACGATTCAAGATAAATAGTGCAGAAAATTTTGCCTTATTCTCCCGTTTCTTTGCGGTCAAAAAGTCCAGATTTAACCATTTTATGAGACCTTGCTTTTCGCTATATCTCTCGCGATATATATTAGAGATAATTCGCACATACCCGATAAAATGTTTCTCTTATTCTCTGCAATCATTCTTCCTCACATATTTCGAGCGTGTTGTCACTCTTATGGGACTAGCTATTCAATTATGCATAAAATGTAAATTTCATTCTATTTTGGCCATTTTGGCGGCCATTTTGGGACTTCAATTCAACTTATATGGTTCACGGCTAAGCATTGTTTGTATGTATGTCAATGTATTATGAATTTGGAATTAATTGATCTACACATGACTGCATTCCCATATGGCCTGATGGAGATGCTTCAGAATTTGAACCATTCCGAAAAATCAAGATATCTCAAAAAGCTCAACTCGGATTTTAGGGGACTTTTGACACGTTGTTCATAAACATGTTCTTATTGATCCCTGAAAAAATCAGTTTTCCCCGATTTTTTACACTAGTGAAACCTTATGTGCCTGGACTATAAACAAAACAGAGGATATTGAAGGAGCAGTTGAATCTCCGTGTTCTTGTTGTCTCGGTTATTGTTGTCTCCCCTGTACTCGCCGAAACGAAAGCACCAAACACTTTCTGCATTTTTGTGTTGCCGATGAATTTCAACTTCCGGCAAAAAATTTCATCGTTTGAAACTGAAATCACGTCCTTCAAATTGTACTTTAATCTCTACATATTGGAGCGATTGTTTATACTTTCGGATAAAAATGGGTGTTCCCAAGTTTTACAGATGGATCTCCGAGAGATATCCATGTCTCAGTGAAACGGTCAAAGAGTTTCAGGTCAGTAAAATACTTACAAGTTACAGATTTCGGAAAATGAAAATGAAATTAGTTGCGTGATTTTTTATATAGACTATAGATCCGTATCTGTTGTGTTTCCGTGCGTAAGCCATTGCTGTCTTTATGCGCACTTAGAGCAGATTGATTGTTGGGCTGTTACTCCTGGAGACAGTTGAAACTCCAGCAACATGATCCTGATTTTGCGCTTGTCATGAATTTGTCTGGCTGTGAATTTATGAATTATGTACATATAATTACAAATTATAATTGCTTTCGCTTAAAATTTAAATGCGTGCATTTGATTTGTCAGGGCCCTTAGAAGTAAAATACACATTGTAGCGACCATTTCTATCAGCCGAGGGAAATGTCATTGCCCGCATCACCAAGTTAGCACAGCTTTTGAAGCAGGCGCCACCACAGATTGTTTGGCTTCGGTAATCCGCTACGGCAACAGTATGTCGTGGCCCAGTTTGCTTCAGCAAATTGCTTCGGCAATGCTGATTGCCGTAGCCAATTATGAAGGCTGCCGTTATGACCCCTGTATATGTACTGGTATTTTAAGACTGACTTTTGATGTTTCATCCTCTGATGAAAGTAGAGGGTGCATATAATCCTCTTCTAATCTAGATGGTTCCAAGCAAGTATTTTTCGATGATCGAAGGAATTGGATTCTAGACGTTTCATACCATGGTCGTTTCGTAACTGGACGTTTCGTACCATCTGGTCATTTCGTACCATATTTTTTGGTCGTTTCGTACCGTGTGTTGTACCATGTTGGGAATTGGGTAAACAGTATTAATTTCATACTTTATTCTTTATTTTAAAATAACAATAACATATTAACATTAAAAACATTATTTTATACAACCTTGCTGATGTGTCTGTCTTTTCACGGTAAAGCTGAATCCGTCGATGGTCACTAGATTTGGCTTGCCTCTCTTCATTCTGTTGTCAATCCTTCTGAAAGTCGATGGTGAATCGTCAGTTTCCATCAGCTGTGGTTCTGGAAGCAGTATTGATGATTCATCATGGTCGTGTGGCAGACCCAATCAATTGGCGTGGCTGTCTTTATGGCATATCTGTAAACAACTAACGTCGGAGAGAAAATCAGACATGATTGTGAGATGAATGATGAAATGATGGGGGATCTCATGTTACTTAGAGGATTCCAATAACAGGGATGTGCCAATCCCCAAAATAGTCCCGGGCGGGAGGGTCATCGGTTCGATTGGGCTACCATGGTTCGCCCAATGGGAATAAAATTTGGATTATTAGCGCCCGCAAACGCGTTTTCCTTGCATTTCAGGTGTAAAATACACCACAAGGTCTCTGACAAATTATCATAAAATAGGGACATTTCATATTTAAAATTTGGGCGAACATAATTTGAAAGTCAGTGTAACTCACCCGGTATAAGTATCCTCTGCATATTCTTTATATAAATCCAATTATTTAACAAGTTAATCCGGTACAGTAAACTGAAACGGCGGCATTATATCAAAGGCTGTCTGGGAGAGAACTAACAACAGCGTCACACGAACACGTGCCAATCATCGCCTGAGTACTAATCGCGTCATGTCATATTTCCCACGTGATTTCCTATTTTTTTCTATACACAGTGACGTATATTTACAATGTTTATACAACTTCTGTTACGTCACACTTTCATGGAATGGACTTTTAATCGCCTATTCTTTCCGTCTGCTCACAGTTTAACCGCGCCGTTGAAGGGGGCGGTCCTTCAATTACTATACGCATGACCGCGTCTAACATTTCCTCCACCATGCGGTTTCTGAGACATGATTTGAGCTTTTTACTTTTCGAAGTTTGAGTGAAAAATTTCAATAACGACATCGTTTTGGCTTAGGATCATTGAAACTGAGCATTCCAAATTCAACCCGGGACTTTTAACTCCAGCGCGTGACTTCAGGTCAGCACGCGCGGAAAGTATTTGATTATGTCGGCTCTTTGTAATAAAATTCACCGGTCATCGCAGACCTTTTGACACCTCATTAATCAAGGCTCCCCACGTGCTTTATAGGAGGCATTAAAATGCCACAGACGGCACCATGTCGTCGCTATCAGACATGCAAGATGTCGTTTTCATCAAGAGAACTCGGCACAATTTACAATGCGAGTACAGTTGTGATCGTAAAAATGTGCCGGGCGCACCGGTTTGAAAACGTAGTCACTCCCGGGCGATCGTTTTGAGTGGTGGGCGCCGCCCGGCATGAGCACATCCCTGCAATAAAAACAACTCACGAAGAGGTGTGATCAAGAAGCCAGGTGGTAATTAGTGGTTATCAGTAAGAGCTCACCTCTTGTTTATACAGCGTGATTAGTATTAACACTTGTTGTAAAAACATCATAAGATCTTTCGCCACAATTAATCAATAACATGAATAATATAACAGCGTGATTATTATTCACACTCGATGTAAGCAAATCTCACAAGATCTTTCGCCGCATTCCAAAACATGAATAATTATTCTTTATATTTTCGAGAAAATAGCAGTCCATTCTAACTGTATATACGGTATATATATATACTAGAAGGTGACCCGACTTCATCCGGGCTTTGACCTTGAGTTGTCTATTTTAAAGGCCAATGTCAAGTGGGGTCACGATTTGACCCGTCCAAAACACTGCCCGAACAAAAGTACCCGACAAAAGTACCCGTCGAAATCCATCCGGTTTTACCCGATTTGACCTTGTAGAAGGTGACCCGACTTCGTCCGGGCTTTGACCTTGAATTGACCATTTTGAAGGTCAAGGTCAGGTGGGGTCAAACACCAACACCCCAAAAATGGTGGAAATCGGCCCAGCGGATACCGGGAAATCGGCCCAGCGGATACCGAGATACCCTATGCATCAAATTTCGTCCGTAAAAATCCGCCAGTTTAACCCGATTTGATTTGCACTCAAGTATATAAACGCGCCTCATATACACACGCTCATTAATTATCAAGTTTCAACGTAAAGATAAATTACCATCGGTGCCCGAGATATCGCCAAGACGTCTGAAACAGTCAAATGCATCGGCCGGTTAAGCGTTAACGTGATCTAACGTTATGACCTCTAACGACGTCATAGAAGTTACGCATTGTTTTTATCCTGAAGGAAGATAGTACCACTTCTTCTTGATAATTGAGGCAGATAACTAAACGGATACATACGCATTATATATCGTTGGAAAGAGGAAACACGAAAGATTTTATTATTCGCGCTGTTTCGAATCGATTTGTAAGCACCGAACTCAAATGAAAGTCCCGTAACACAGCGTAAAAACAGATTTGACCTCGGCACGTGAAAAGTTGACCTCGGATCTGAAAATCAATAGGCCTATGTTCGTTCCCGGGTCGAATTACGTGTCTGTACCAAGTTTGGTCGAAATCGGTCCAGCCGTGTTCGAGTCCATCGCGAACACACACACACAAACACACAGATCTTCCAAAATATATAATAGATAATACTGTGTTTTCCACATTTCCAACACATGGTACGAAACGACCAATTGATTTCCTACATGGTACGAAACGACCAAACAATGCGGTACGAAACGACCAAATAATATGGTACGAAACGACCAGATGCTACGAAACGTCCAGGGACGAAATGACCATGGTACAAAACGTCCTGTACCCAAGGAATTTTGATATTCTCTGCGATAGGCCTTGATTATTTCAAAAGGTTTAGACTTGATACACTGCATCTCATTTCAAATCACTGAATAAAGATCCAAATTCAAAATGCCGACTTATTACAACACTTGTTCAGGTACATGTATGTTGTTGTGGGTTCAGAATGCTGTCCGATCAGACACCGACATTACTGGCTGGCCCGTGTACACACCTCAGTGTGTACATGTTAAACAATGCTACTGGGGTCTCCACAGTGTTATAAAGTTTCTTGGCCATGGTAGCACCTGGACAAGTGTGGCTGATGAGGTCATTGTCACAAGGCATCGATTACATTTGTAGCCAGCTTTTTAAACTGATCACAGATGTAGCCAGCTTTTCTATGGTGATCACATTTGTGGCCAGCTTTTCATATTCATGTGAGCCTCAATGAACAAGACTTTGTTAATCTAATTTTTCTGAGTTGATGAATGAAAATTAACGGGAATTTTAATTTGTCTAATATCCTAAGTTTTCCAATCAATGTCGTTAGAATGCTCGAATTATATTCAAATATAAGTTGATAAACAAGTCAAAATTTTAGCGATGAATGACACAGTGATAACTTCATATTTTGCGCCATACTAGTATAAAGCATGGAATTAGAAAGGCTGGTTACGAATGTGATCGCTGGTTAAAAGCTGGCTACATTTGTGATCTTTTTAAAAAGCTGGCTACGAATGTGACTGGAGCCTTGTGACAATGACCCCATCGGCACTAGTGCTAGGGCCCGACGAATTGGCAATTTCAACATCGAATCGAATCTTTTTCAAACACTTTTGTAGATTCGCGGTACCGATCAGTGGAAGGTACATGTACGAGCAAAAATGGGGACAAATGTCCGATGATTTTATAACATCAGTGAGATAACAGATTACGAAGGAGGTTCATTAAACTTAATTGATATGACATGATATGAACAATATTTAATCACAGTTTAAAACAGTTTAATATATGAGAATGGCATGACATTATTTCATATTTTGTGCCACTGCCACTGTGCGTGAAAAGTAAGCAGTTTGGAACTTTGGAGTCAATTGAGTCTGAACTGAACAACAGTCCATTTCCCGGATAACATATATGCTGTTTAAAGATGTTGGTCGGATTTGGAGACGACATCGCTAGGACTGGGCTGGGAGGCCAATATATATATTTGCAATGAGCTATTGGGCAACTTACCCTATATACACATTGGACCACGTACATGTAGGATCCAGATGTTCGCGGAAGGAGACTCAGGTTAAATATTGGGGATATTATGATTTTTTTTTATAGATAATGCAGTCTATTCCCGGTGATAAAGGACTTGTATATAACAATTCGAAATATCCCAAATCACCCGACCGCTTTCGAATCGGAACGTAAGATTCGAAATTGAATCGAATCTCAAAGCTTCATCGGGCCCTAACTAGTGCGTCTATAACTGGAAGGTTCCTGCACTGAAATATCTGCAGACAGACTTCGGACAAAGTTATTTGCACTGAATCCATCAAATTTTTTAGCCTTTATTTTCCTACCACTCTGATTTGTTGGAATTTGAAAGCCCTTCAAAATATTATTTTCTCTGAAATTATCTTCAAATACATGAGTCTTTACATGAAGTGGAGATAGTATCATTTACGCATAGATTGTGAGGTAAAAGTTTTCAGAATTGCAGAATTAAACTCATGAGTGTATAACATATCACCAGTTTGAAAATAAACGATTGCAATGACTTCACACTTAAAGGTACTCAATCCGATAAAACTCCTCTCAATTACTATTTCAATGTCTTCGGGGGTCAAAAATATTTGATTCGAGTCGAGGAAGTCACCCATCAAAGCTCAGATTTGTTAGATATCAATTTTAGAAATCTATTATTTTTTATTATCGGGAATACTTTCTGGCCCAGAACTCAGTCAAAATTGCGTTATTATTACCACTTGATTTTAGAGTTATCCATCCTTGTCTGCTTGAATAGATTTTGGTGTACACATCCCGAGCAGATTACGGCAGTTGAAGGCAATTATTAGTACTCATCTCGAGTATATAACAAACCCTCTGATCGGATTGTTGTTGTTGGAATCTGTTGAGATGGGTACCCTCTGTTCGGATTGAGTACCTTTAAGCCAGGCAAATTGATTACTCATGAAAATCGAATTATACTTCGCAGATCTGGAAATATCAACTGGGTCAAATTGTTGTCATTTATAGATAGAAGATTAGCGTTTGATAAATAACAATAATATGGGTATGTTTGTCCAATTTTATTGACATTTTCATATCATACTAATGTTTGTGTAAAAATTATGCCATTGACATTTCTTTACCAAAAATAAACATGCTTTTATATTTGAACGGATATGGAAATTATTTGATTATTTTTTAAATGCAAATTGATTACGGTACTTTTAAAAATCGTGATAGTCTATACTTTATGATTAACTGGATGCTTGATCTTTCAAGCTTTCTACATGGCAAGATTCAACGAGAGTATGACATGCATAGACAATTATTATTATAGTTAGTCCTTTATGTGGATTATTGTGTTGATTTTCGGGTACCGTAAGTAAATTGATTGCATTCGATGAATTCGAGGACCACCTGCCTCATTAAATGTAACTCAAAAACTTTGTCCAAAATCAGGAAAATATGTTCAATATTTTGGCATAAAAGCAACACATTTCTAGTGATTAACTGAGATGGCACTTGGCCTATATTTTGGTTTGTCTATTTATAATTGGCATCGGAAAACAAAATCCTTCCATTCTGATGGTGGTAAATCAATGTTCATATAAACAGTTGTTTTAAGTCTTCTCTGTTAAGTAATGGTGAGTATGGTCAGTCTATTATACCGTATTTAAAAGAATATATGGTCGTTAATATAGTGAATATGTGTTATAACATGACCATGTATCGTAAGACTTGGAGTTTATTTAATGTGTGTACATGTACGTTATCAAAATAGTTGACTGAATAACACTGTATTACAGAAAGACCGTGTTCAGTAAACTTGGAAATTGCAAAATTCACGATAGACTCCTGGCCACACACATGGTCTACGGGTGATATATTATTGATACGGAAAGCCAAAACCTGTCTTAACGACAAATCAGAACCTGTATAGTGTATTTTAGGAGCTGTAATAAGGTTTTAAATTTTCAAATATAAGCTTTTTTTATATGCATAGAATACAAGACCAAGTGGCTGTGACTATTCCCACCTGGAAATTAATTGCACCCAAAATTGTATTTAGCCTGTTTGCTATGAAACTTCTAGCTATTTCGACAACCGATGTCATAAATATGTGGAGGACCTTGCATGGGGATGATTTTTGTCATGAGAAATGTATGAAAAAGGAGCTGAAGTCAATTATTCAAAACTCAATAATAATGCTTAAAACTAATTTAACTGTTGGTTATATAAACAAATAGTAGGGCTGCACCGATACACTTGTTCACGATACATGATCAATGATACGATACATATCACGATTCACTAAATTCCAAATGAATACTGCCTCAATTATTAGTAAAACTGCGACAAATGTAACACACTTGCAGAGTTAGGGAGATTCCCAATAGGACTAGATATCCTGAGAGATATGGTAATATTTTGGCTTCGTCTAGAAAATATGAATTCCAATAGACTGCCGGCCCAATGCCTGGCAGAATGAAAACATGAACTAATTGGGCATGGCTTACCCCGCTGGACAAAACAAGTGTCCATTGGCACCGCGGTGTATTTGCCGTTCGGCCGCGGCGGCCGTTCGGCCGCGGCGTCAGAGTTTGTAACTGCAGATGAGCACCGCGGCCGAACGGCGAGTACACCGCGGCCGAACAGCAAGTACACTGCGACCGAAAGGCAACTACACCACGGCCGAACGGCATGTACACTGTGGTTTGTATTTTTTTATTTCAGTTTAATGAACGTACACCGCGTCAACTACATGTACACCATGGCCAAATGGCAAGTACACTGCGGCCCAACTGTAGTTAGCCGGTGGAGCCCCGGTTTAGTTGCATTTCAGCTGCAGTGACAACGCTAAGTCGCTAACCGCACCGCGGTTAAGTGGACACTTGTTTTGTCCAGCAGGGTAACTGTGTCTGGAAAATCGTGGTTACAAATGGCTTTCGAGATGCATATGACAACCCGAGTAATATAGACTAACAATCATTTTCCAACAATTTTTTCCAAACCATGAAAGATAACTACCGTACATGTATGCCAGTTCATGGTAAGTTAGTGATATTTATGGAAAACCCAAAGAGAATAGTAAGGTTAAATTCATATCCAAGTATGCGGGCTATCAAATTACCTCAGCTGGTCGTAAAGTGATTTCTACATGTATATTAGTGACCAGCTGTCATCTAGAAATTGAACGCAGCCGATACACTAAGCCTGTTAACTCTTAGGCTGGACCATGTATGTAAACAGTGTCATACATGCGTCATTGAGGATGGGGAACATTTCACCAAAAAATTGTCCTCGATATAACATTCAACTGATAATACTATATGAAACAAAGGAACAAATTTACAACTATTTTTATGGAACTTGATGCAAACTCCAAACTACATATTCTTTTTTCTGTTGATGAACGAATATGTAAAGGGCCCTCAGTAATTTTATTCAGACAGCTTCATATATAAGATGCGAGTAATCTGACAATAACGGCATCCACTAGCCAATGCTGGACATGAACTTTATATTTCCCATTTCATACTTGTATATTGCCCATTGATTTCCATGTCATATTATCTCTTTTCTTTATTTTCTGTATGTGTACATGTACATGTATATTGCCATACCCTAATGCATTTGTTTGTGATCGTGCAATAAGGATCAATCTTATCTATCTGTGGCATAATACCAAGTGCAGAGCCACCTAAATGTAATACCTCAAAAGTGACCACAAGCTCATAATTTATATGAATAATAACGTTCTCTGTTGTTTACCGATTTTGGACGATAATACAATTCAAGCCCATGTTTTTCGTTGCAACGGCAACTAGACCACGAATCTCTAATTTCATATTTCAGATACCAGAATTTGACAATCTATATTTGGATATGAATGGTATCGTTCATGTTTGCTCCCACCCAGAAGATGATAATCCACACTTTAGGATAACAGAAGAGAAGATATTTAGTGACATATTCAACTATATTGAGGTATTGTTTATTTTAAGTGTTATTCACTTTTCTGTATCCTTATGTTAATGAATATTAATGTCAGTAGAACTGTTAAGGGGTGCTGTATGCGAATCCAACCGTTTATTAGTCGCCTTCCACTTCATTCAATGGAAAATATGTTACAAATGAATTAATTTTAGTCAAGGGACGCGTGCTTAATTCACACTTGTCTTGAGCCATAAACTTGAAGATGATATAATTAGAAGTTTCAGGTTTTGCGTTGTAACTACAATTACCGGTATATATAACGGATGGTGGATTGGGATATTTAGAAAATAAGCACATGCTGTGCAGAAAAAGCGATCACGAAATATGACATCTAATTCAAGATATCTGCTGATGATTTATCAAAAATGTATTAATACCTGGATGTGGTAACACAAATCTAACATTTTATCTGGCACACTCGTCTTGGCCAGTTGAGTCATCCAAATATTGTACTCAAATTCAAGACAGATTGTTGTACCATACTCAGGTCAAATTTAAAGTTAATATATTTAAATCTACAAACACATTTTCTTGCAAAGCAATGTCCGTTCCCATTGACACTCACACATGCTATATTGATAATGTTATTGTTGTTACTTCAGATTAATCGCTCAAATACTGGAAATTTAGATGCAGTCTCCCTTTAACCCTTTGAGTGCCAGGGGCCGATCTCATCGGCCCTAATTTACGGTTTGTAAAATCGGCCCTAAAAAAAATAAAAAATGTGCTTAAGCATGCTGCATGCTGTATAAACGAATCTAAAACAAACTGGATAAGTCCTTATGGGGCATGTTATAACTCAAAACTATCACCAAGTTTTCATAGTAATAAGTTTGATGCCCATGAAAAACGTAAGATTCCCTAGCACTAAACCTACAAAATAAGTCTGGCACTGAAAGGGTTAAAGATGTTTTCTGGTTCCCAAACCTCCAGTTACAAGATTTATTAAAGATAAACAATATTGGATAAAAACATTAAACAAGTTAAGATGACAAGTGACATATTAACCTCTTCGCTGCTATGATGTCTGTAACTATCACGGCCGTAAAAGTGCAATTCGTGTGCTATATGGTCCGTACTTCAGCACACTAGCAGTAGGCCATTATTCAAAACTCGAACTTAGAGATTGGTGCATCGGAATAACTGTATCTCAAAGTTTTAAATAGTGTATGATGTTCCACGATTGTGAGTGACAATAGCCTTTCAACTGAGTCAGTTTTATGGTTCTTGTGATATTCCCATTATATTTTTCCACTTGAAAATGGCAATAATGTCAACAGCCCAGCACACAATGTTATAGCATCATTTAGCAGTGAAGAGGTTAAGTATCGGTTAGATTTATAAACAAAGAATAAAGCCAGTATTTTTTATTATAAAACATTAACAATGTAAACTTTTATAACTAATGGGAGGCTAAGTTGTTTGTCAAACTTGTTGTCTGAACATCCCAGGATTATTCCTTATTGTTTCTTTTGGTTTCCTCTGCCTTTTGCCAAATGGATCAACTGGGTAGGATTTTCCCATTCAGTTTTGAAAGTATACTGGTACATTGGAATGGTTTATTATTCAGTTGGAGTGGTGTTCGGATAATAAAAGCAGATGGCAGACAGAAAAAAAGATAATACAAGAGCAGAATGATTCATATTATTTGGTGAGAAATGTTCAGACAATAAGCTCAACAAACATCGTTTACATCTCATTGAACTTGTTGTCTGAACATTTCCTAAGGGAACTACTCACGAGTATTTATTATAGAAAGGGTTAAAAATTGCATTTATGATTTTTATAGTTTCTGTACCGGATGATAAAACCTCAGAAAGTCTTCTTCATGGCCATTGATGGAGTTGCACCACGAGCAAAGATGAACCAGCAGAGAGGAAGGCGATTCAGGTGAGACTGTCGCGCTACTAATAATTTACTCCTGAGTTCCACTCTCATGCTGGGACTGGGCTATAGAAGGAATCATCATGGGCATAATAATCTGCTACAATACTCAGTTCCACTTCCATGCTAGGAAGGACATGTATAAATCGTACATCATATTGTCAGGCCTTTAGATTTCCTTACACAATTTAAAATCTGTTGGTACTGAGGAGAATCAGAATTGATTCGGATCTGTTGATTGTTAAGAATCAAAATATCAGCATGATGTGCCAAAGTCAGATTTCAAGGGCCACAGCCCTGTGCTGGGGTGGGTATGGAAGGGGGGTAATGCATGGATTCTCTTACTGCACTTCTGTTTTTGTTTTTTGCAACAATTTCGTTTTTTGCAATTAACAAGACTTCCTTCAACTGACATCTATCATCATTTCAGCCAAATTACTGCTAATATTTCAAATATATACAAATCAGGCAATTTAGCGAATCAATTTTGATTCTTGCCAGTGTTTGTCATGCGAATCTTTATGCGAGTTGATTCAGTGATTCACTTGGAAATTTAAGCCCTGCCTTAATTTGAGAACACTGCAGCGGTCCAGTGGACCGACTATGATTCGGCTAGGCGTGAGAAAATATTTTAATTTTACGTTAAAAAAATCAGTTTCTTCGATTATGTGGGCTAAATTCCTGCTTCATAAAACATTTAAAATTAGATTATTCTTCTGCTCGAATGAGAAATTTCATAAGTATCACATTCTAATTCATATAAATGATTAAGGTATGTCTTCATCTGTGCTAATTTGGGCACAATTCAAAGCCTGCAAATATGTGTCTGTCATTTGCGGAATGAAGTCCCCAGATGGTTAATCACCAAATTCACTCTCTGGGGACCTCATTCTGCACAGACCTCATCTTCTGGGAAGTATCTATTGTCTCTGGAATCAATCTTGTCAAGGTTATTTAGACAGTGATATCTCCAGGTCAGCACTGGAGGCTGAGAAATCGCGACACTGTTAACAGCCTTTATAAGAATATTGCATCCCATTCTGCAGGTCAGCATGCGAAGCTGAGGAACTTGCACAGAAAGCTAGAGACAAGGGTGAAATATTACCGACCGAGAAAAGATTTGACTCAAACTGCATCACTCCAGGTATGTATACCTTCCAGACTTTTATAACTCCAGGAATTCCTTTCAAGCTTATTTAATTCCAAGTGCGCCACCCATATATATGCAATTCTATTAATTATACCTCTTCTTTGTAACTCCATGTATACTCCAGCAACAATTAAAGATACGGTCGGTGTTGGCGGTGTGTATGCTGTTAAAATTTCAGCTCCATAAAAACCGCCATAAACAGAAATAATAGTAAAATATAGACAGACTTTGTTCTTATACCAAATAGGAAAATATGGCATAAACAGCATGTTATTGTCAAATTTCCTTTGTTATGTAAACAAACGCAAAAAAACGTTACAGAACCTGGCTTTTGTTTAGATCCGGATATGGTAAACACAAAGAGCGTTATTTGTTACTGTTTTCCTGATATGGAAATAATAAAGAGCATTTATAGAATTGCGCTGTGTTATGTAAACAGAAGCAAAACTTCTGTAACACGAGAAGGTTCTTGTTTATGTACACCACCGTATGTCTTGACGACAATATACTATTTATGCACTGATTATGTTTGACTTATGAACAAAACTATATATATATTTTAATATTCCTTCCGTTGATGGCGATTTGAAAAAATATGAATATTTCTGCAATGAACGCCGCCCGTGTCTTTAAGCCAAAATTGAACATATGTATTTTTGAAACTAGTTTAGTGTAACTATTTCAATTTTAAACTACTTATTAGAGATGGGCGGTTTTGATTTTTTACGTTCGGTTTCCGTTTTTTTTGGGAGAAAAAACCTGTTTCGGTTTGGTTTTCGTTTTTTTTTTTACTAGATAGTGAAATTATACTGAAATACATACAATTTGAGTATATACTTTCAAAGTAACCGTAATTAGAGTCAATAATGTCCCAATAACGTTGAATATTTGAGGAAGGAACTGCGATCACCGGTAAACAACGGGACAAAATGCCGACGCAAAATGAATCCAATGCGATAAGATCATAAAGATGATACAATTCGGTATTTAAAAAAATAAACACCCCCATCTTCACTGTTCAATGTTCATCCCTTTCTGACATGTTTAAAACATATTTATCATATTATATGCGTTATAGTATCTGAGAATTCAACCGCAAACAGCAAATTCACAAACAGTGGGCGTCCTTGACCTGACTGTGTAACAATTCTTGACACGTGCATGATTGACCCACATTCAATGACTGCGGTGTGATCGCTTTGATGTTGCGACATAGTTTACAAGCTGCACATGGTTTGCCCAGATTACGTCACATCGGAATGTCCAGACGATCAAAGTGTTCATACCATTTACTTGGTTTAGTTTTCGACTGTCTGGCCAGGTTGCTGGTATTTGCATGCTCTGATACGTTTTTATGACATATTAAGCAGCGACATTTTTTGGAGTCGTCTCCAGTTAGACGCGTAAAATAACTCCAAACAGGGCTTTTTGTTGAACCCTGTTCGTTATTTTGTTCGGCAATGTTTTGAAAAAGAACAAAAACAGTCACCTACGATATTATAACAACACATATCTGAGACGAAAGGGACACATTCCGATATAATATTGATCAGAGAGGCCGATAATTTGATAACAATATCACCTAATAAGTACCTGGGGAGGTATAATAAGTAGATTTAAGTGAAAAATAAACATATATAATAAAACCGTAATGTCGGTTTGAGCAGAATCGCGTTGGTCGGTTTTCGGTTTATTGTCAAAAACCGAAACAGAGTTGTTTTCTCGGTTAACCGCCCATCACTACTACTTATATACTTATATTTCCGGTAAAATGTGCCATAATAGATAAATGAACGAGAACTATATCTCGTCAAGTTTCCAGAGCAACCAAATATCCCAGATCCTAGAAATGAAGGTGTACAATTTCCTGATTTATTGTTTCAAGATTTAGAACATTAAAAACTATTTGTTTTGGAAAGTTAGGCTGTTCTTGGATTTCTCTCCTCATCTATGTAAACTGAAAATGTTTTCAATAGCTCACTTTATTCACATAATTGGATGCATAGAGAATCTCTAATGAGTCGCAATTCTATACAAAATATGTTAACCGAGTGTACTAAATTCGATTCAAGCCAAGGTTTAGCGAGCCTTGAATCGAATGTAGCGGACGATGCTAAAGACATAGTATGAACTTGTTCGGGTGCATGAAACTGATAAGTTAGTACTCAGGCATTATGCCAACCTGCGGAATGTTGCATTCTCTTATACATCGCTGAAAATTTCAAAGAAAAATCGACCACAACATTCCATAGAATTCATCATCTGAACTATGCTCAATTGTAAATATTTACATCTGGATTCGGGACCCAACTATCAGCGATAATAAACACAAATGATTTCACCATCGAGAGTCATTGTATTTAATTATTATATTGATCAGAATGACAGTATGTGTTGTCAATTTGGATTTATATTCGTAAACATAACTACTTTGAGCAAGATTATTCACCATTTCTATTTGATTACCCTACCTGAGTGTTTCACATTACTTTAATAATATTTGTATAGAATTGTGACAAATTTCAGATCCATCTGATCACGTAATCACATTTTAGCCAAGAGAAAAATTTCGAAATGGCTGGGGTTAAAACAAATTATCATGATTTCCTTATCACAACCAAAGAGGAAGTAAAGACACCTTCAAGAAAAAATAGAGTTCCATTTTAAATGTGTCTTTTTCATGTTGACAAAATTGTTCAAACACTCTTATCACCCATGTTTATCTCACAGTCAACACTAAATAACCAAACACAAATTGAATATCATCATTATTTTCTAATTAACATAATAATAAAGTTCCGGCATTGACATTGATATTATTGCGCTAAAATCTCACATCATTGCGCATGCCGATAATACACGTGTGTCTTACTAAGATATATGAGGCCAGATATAGAGGCTAATTATGTGATAAAGTAGTTTATGATATGTTGCTAGTCTATTATTGTTATTCTCTACCAATAGGCACAGAATTCATGGTTAAGTTACAAGAGCAGCTGAGATACTTTGTAGCAAAGAAAGTAACAACAGATCCATTATGGCAAGGACCGAGGATATTCTTATCTGGACATCAGGTTTGTATGTCTATCTCATGCTATTTAATTATTTCTGACATGTTCCAGCCAGGGTGACATGGGAAATTTCTCCCTGAAATTTTTCCCTTCTCCATCTGTTTTGTCCAGGTAGCAGTGATCAAGTCTGAATTTAGTGACCCTGTCATTTGCAGATTGAGGTCCCCAGAGGGTGAAATTAGTGATGCTATCCTGCATATCGGGCTAGCATCACCAAATTCACCCTCTGGGGACCTCATTCTGCTTAGGCCTCAACAGCTATGGGAGACATAGACTCAGATTGAAGTTCCCAAATGGTGAATAATGTGATGTACACCCATTGGGAACCTTGATTATGTGTCGTCTACCAATTTGGGGTTATAGAGAGACTAAACTAAAAAAAAAATAGAATCTATGTACAGAAGTTTCTATAGAAATTTGATAATAAAGAAACTTTCCAGAGAAGATGATGCCTAAGCAGAATGCGGTCCACAGAGGGTGAATTTAGTGATGCTAGCCTGCTGTGCTGTGTCCCTCTGGGGACCTCATTCTGCAAATGACAGGCACACTAAACTCAGGCTTGGCAGTGATCTCTATGTTAGACTGGTATGCATATGTCCAAAGAGAGGAAACATTACACATCCATGTGATTAAAGAGGACAGCATTTGCAAGATGATTTTACTGAGAATTATATAGACACCATATTAAATACAATCTTCATATATGCATTTCATGAGAGACATTTACTAATATATTCCTTTAAAACACGCTCTATCTGGTTTCCTTGATTGGCGAGTGTAAAGACTCAATTTTCTGGAAATGTAATCTGCACCCCTAGGGACTGAATTTTTTTTAATTTAGCCCATGCAAACTTTCTAACTGTGTATAGTTCCAGTCTGGCACATTTGATAATGGTTCAATCCAATAATATTCCCGAAAATAGTAACCTATTAGACTTTTAGTAAAAAACAACAAATTTCATAGTAAAACAATCATAAAAGTTTCAATCTGCATTTGATATGAGATTTCCTATTATGTCTCTTATAAACAGGGACGTGGCTGCAAACTCTGTTTGGTATGTGGTGTGCACCTTTGAATTTACAATTCCAACTGCATCCCCTTGAACCAGACTGACATTGACAAGGCCATGACATTCCATCTGCAGGCATCCCGGGTTGAGAATTCAGGGCCATTTTAGTGCAAATATTTGATCAAGTGTTTGATTAGAAATACTACTTGGAGAAATATTTCATCCTATATTTGGTCTGTGTCAAAAATGTTTGCCAAAGTTGGCGATTACCGCTTCCCCTATTTTTACATATATTTGCATGTTGGGCATGTAAACAAAAACTTAGCATAAAATCATTTGCAACATGGCTCCAATGGCATAGCTGTAATGCCAGTCACCTCTTGTTCAGGAATTATATGTTTGTGATCACCCAATAATTGATCTAGTCATTACGATTCATATCAATGGGTAGCCTTGCTTTGATTTTTTATCGCTGACAATTTCATCGCACACATGTATACCCTGCATTGGTCAATCTGTGAGCACCATTATGTCCCCTTGATTGGATTAACCCAATGCCGCGGCAATGTCTATCCGACTGGATATAAGAGATATACAATCGCTTTGAGCATCGCCCCGTATAAACTAATTGGACTGTGTATAAACCAGCTGGTGAATATGAGTCCTGGGGTTCAGATGTCTGAAATAGTGGAAAGCAATTTCAGTTATATACCAATTGAGGAAGAAATGACTTTGCACTCCTGAATGTTTAGAATACCGATCCTGCAGATTGTTTTTTTCTGAGATTGTTTTGTTTGTATGGTTTCTGTTTCTTTTACTGTTGATCATTGGACATTATGCAGACCCACATATTAATAGTTGGTCTGATTACTTGTCGTAGATTTTCTATTTCCCGAACCGTGGGATTCCACATCAGTAGCGAAAATCAGAACTCACTATTAGTAGCACCAAGATATAAGTTTTCAATCAAAAGGATTAACGTAGCTCGGTGTTACGTAATATGGGGAAGCCCTCAAGGGTCTCAAGAAATGAAAAGTTGGCTGGAATAAGCGAGTTCACTGAGTTGCGACCATATTGGATTCATCCAGCCCCGTTCCGTGGTTTTAGTTTTACAGGTCAAAGTTCTGGAGTAGCATTTCTATATATGGAGCTTTTGAATATTCATGACTTCCATATATACAGTCAGATGAAAAAACTGCTGAAGGATTTATATTCATTGGTAGAAAATGTTCAGATAACAAGTTCAACAAACGACCATATCTCAACATTTCCTAAGGGAACTACTCATCAATGAGTACTCTCAGGTGCCTAATAATAGTGATGGGTGAAGATATAGGCTGAAATAAATAATAGTGATGGAATTTCACTCTATGTCCCAATGCTGGGAATTTTCTTCAAAATTAATAATCATGCTGACACTATTATTAGGCACCTGAGAGTATTTAGTATAGAAATAGTTAACATTGACTGAATGGTTTTCTTCTTTTTTGCCTTGTAGACACCTGGAGAAGGAGAACATAAAATAATGGATTTCATCAGATATGAGCGGGCTAAAGATAATTATAATCCTAACACAAGGCACTGTTTGTATGGCCTCGATGCAGATCTGGTAAGCATATTATTAACCCTTCCATAACTGGAGCTTGCTGAATTTTGCGAAAATCCTGTGCCTATGCATTCTCTTTACATTGACCTTTTAGGCCAATGCATTCTCTTATCTATATGAAGCTCCCTATGGGAGACTCGCATATATATGAGAATACATTGGCACAGGATCTATAATGTTGCACCCAGGCAGCTCCCATCATATTAGGAAATAGGGAGTGGCTTATCCCTAGAACCGACATCCAGTCAACTACTGACACAAATTATAATCAAGTTTTTCTGCCCCAAAGCCAGGGATTTGGTACGAGTCTCTCTCCTCAATTGCAGTATGGAGTTTCTTTTCAGAGAAACCAATGCTGTGTAATATCCAGTAGCAAACGGGATTTCAATTTTTTAATATAATGTATTAATACCATAACGTTGTGATTCAAGCATGTTAACCACTGGATCACCACCCCACATCTTTTTGGGCACAAAATATTAAACCCGTGTTATCTCCTATCTGGTACAATGTAGCACAGTGTAGGTCTATACATAATGATGATGTTGGTTCTAAACGTTTTCTATTACAGATAATGTTAGGACTCTTAACACATGAGTCTCATTTCTCGTTACTAAGAGAAGAGGTCAGATTTGGCAAAAAAGCTAACAGTAAAAGGTAGATATTTAAAGATCTTGTTGAGAGTCGTTTGAATGCATTGAAGTAACATGGCTGTTTACACTCCAAAATTAACCTAATAATATTCGCTTTTGAATTTTTCCCAGTATCGAGATAGGTAGATAAATATGTGTTATATACACAATGTGTTTGTAACGATTCATGTATCGCGACGAGGCAAGTTTTCGTGGCCATATAGCGACGAGGTCGCCGAGTCGCTATATGGACACGAAAACTAGCCCGAGTCGCGATACATGAATCGTTACAAACACATTGTGTATATAACACATATTTATCTACCATTAGTGTGACAGAATCCACCGCATAAATTACATTTCAGGAGTTTCTTAAATGCCAAAACTGTTGAATTTGTGTCCGATGATTTGCTTTCTTGAGTAAATTCTCCCAACCTGCAAAGGTATCTGTCACGCGATTAGCTCGCTTTGCTAAATTCTCACAACCTGCCTGTTCACGCGAATATGCCTAATGGAAATGTATTCAATGGACACAATTTCTTACACTTATAATACATACTGAACACATACATATTAGTTCCCTTGTGATATGTTATACCATAATACCCGTGATGGTTACCCGGTAGGCAATCAAATAATGTTAAAACATTGGAACTATTTGTTTATAGTACGCAAGAATATACGTTGGAATGTCGTTTTGATTTTTCACGCGATTGATGTGACGTCAGTTCATTCATGATTTTGATCAGTCAACGACGTCACGAGCACCTTGTATCGCAACTGCAGTAACGATACGGATGCTTTTATCGCCCATTCGTTATCGCCCATTGTATCAGGGAATTTTATAGGAAATGGTAGATAAATACCTGAGTTACATTTCTACCGGTGCTAAATGTCCGAGAAAGACAAGCAATGAAGTCATAAAAAATACAACTTCGAACACAATGTACTGGCTCTGTACAAAAACGGTGCCATTTATATTTATTACAATTCTGGAATCAGAAACAGAATGTTTTGGAAAATGTATATTGCCTTATCTTAACATGAAACCATTAAAAAAACTTCACAAACTGCTTTTTCTTCGCTTTAGTCATCAAAATTATGTAGTACCATAACGTTTCAGAGCGACGCCAGCTCTAGATTTTCTTCCCATGGTGTACAGTTCTCATGGTCTACCTCTGACTCTGAAATTGAACCGGCACAAACTAAACGGATCTCAAATTTATCGAACAATATAAGAGAAAAAATGCGTATTTTCAGTGCAATATCAACAAATTTGTTAAGAAATCTTCTGCGAAGGTAAAATTTGATAAACATCTTACCAAATTATATATAATTTTGGGGTTCGAACGAGCATTGTCCATTTAAACTTTAAAGCCCTGTGCGGTTTGGAGCCTGAAGTTCTGATTGCTTTTATTACATCCCAGTCCTGTTCCGGTGATCAACAAAGGTTGATATCCTTTTATACAGACTGTGTATGCCACCAAAATACTTACTCCAATCAAAGAATTTAGAGATAATGAGTCCTTACTTTCCTACAGAATGGAACAGTTAAGGGCATTCCTTGTTAGTTTATTTCTGATATGATAATTTGCTTCACTTCTATGTGAAAAATTTGAAAATAGCAGGAAAATCACGATTACTTTGGCAAGTTGTTTCAGCGTAATTATAAAGCTGGTTGATGTTTCGTGTGTAGTAACCTATCGTATCCCTCATTCGAAATTACAGACAAAGTTTGAGTTTTAAATGAGCCATGTCCTTTTAATGTAATCTTCACAATCACAGATCATTGAATTCATGTACATCATCTTTCTTGGCGATAATGACAAGTATAGTTCCCACTTGTATTCCACTAGACTTAGAGGTTTACAATAATATGTATACAATGGCAAGGACTCCGTTGAATACATGTGCATCACGTCAATTGGTGTGGAATAAAATAATGGATATAAGTCAAAGACACCTGTCTGAAATGCTGCTATCAATTAATATTGATTTTATATAATATTAATATTTATTATATTTTATCTCTTAACAAAATTATGACTTTGGTTTAAGGTTATCTATTTAAACTTTCACAGAGCAAACACAGCTGAAGAAACAACATGGCATTTGCTACATCTCTCCCTGATGCGAGAGTACCTTGATTATGAGTTTTCTCCATTAAAGGTGAGATTTTACGCTATTCAAATATTTATGAAACCTCTCTTGTTTGGTTTAATCATACTTTATTAGCAAATGATATGCTAACGGGATCGAGGCACAAGTTTTTAAAAACTTAGAAACTCCTCTCTTCAAATTAAGATTCAGTGACTTGAAAATCATGTTTCTATTTCAACACCACAAAATGACTACTGCACTTCTTTAACCCTTTCAGTGCCAAGTCCGATTTTTGTATCAACCCCTTTTTCCTTGATCATTTTTCAAATTTATTGATTATAATAATGTGATACATTGATGGAAAGAGCTCTTTCCATCAATGTATCACATTATTATAATCAATAATAATTATAAATTATAAATAAATCGGACTTGGCACTGAAAGGGTTAAACAGCAGCCAAGGTCTTATATTTGCTGATTTTTTATGCTAGTATTTGTTACATATTTGTATGAATTTATGTTATGAGTGTAATGATACATGATAAATTACATATCACAAACAACATACACTGGACTACACTGACCATATGGTCAACAGTCCTGATTCAATTACTACAACCATATCATTATAAATAAATGTATCATCAAACCCCTAACTTGCTGGTATCTTGTGAATAAGATCCAACAGTGTTTCAATTAGAAGCCTTAAAGGAATTAGTCAGTCAAAAAAAAAAATTCTCGTCAAAATACTAATAATATATGTCTAACAGACCCATTTCGCCAAGAAAATTCAAAATCGAGCAGAGAGTATTTTTATTATTATGATATTTTTAAAATCTTGGAAATATCCGAAGTGCGATCACATGACCACACCGTGGTCACATGACCGATCATCTGCATAGATGCATACCGGTGACAGCAGTGGGTGGAGCTTGAAATAATTCCGCCAATCGCGAAACCAGTTGATAAATTACGTATAAAATATTTGGCCGCTTAATTACCAAGGCATTTACGATAACGGAATAAAACTGTTTGAAATTGCCGAATTATCGCTATAATGTTGAATCATTCGCTAGAATGTTGAATTATATAACGAATAATGATGGCTAAAATGCACTTTGAGGCGATAAAAGTTGTGTGAAATGAGATTCATTTATGCAGAAATGCAATTAGCGGGTGGAATTTCGTGCGAAACTAATTTAATTGTTTCTGAAAGAATACAAGTTAGGCCATATAACTTCTTCTTCGTTGTACATATGGTACACATTTCGGAAGCTAGTTTACGCACTAGTGTCATCCAATTGTGTGCTATACACAAATGGGGTGTGACTAAAAGGGTGGTGATGGCTTATATTCGTCATAATAATGTTCTTGTCCGTTTCTTCACACGAAACATTTTGTGTGGAAAAGTGCACGACTGTGAACAGCCTTGCTAAAATCCTTCCAATCAAGATCGATAAGTGCGTAAACAAAATAATTCACTCGAATACACCACTGACTGTTGAAACTAAAATAATTATTAATTAGGCTGCAGTTTGGCATAACGACACTTTTTTTAAATTGAAGGCTAGCCTGGCATTGTTTTTAAGTTTGTGCTTGTTCGATATTCGTTTTTTTTTTTTTTTAACGTTTTGATGGCATATATCGACTTTCTAGAGAGGATTTTTTATAATTGTTAGCCTAGAAAAAATCCAATGATTGCCTCCAATAATGAGAGTCCATGTTTTCGTCACGGCATAAACAATAAAGAGCATTTTCAATTATGAACGTGCTCTATTTCGATATGTCATGGGTGATTTTGTATGTGGTATTGTGACATTTAGATATAAAGAGCGTCCATGCTTCCTTCTCCCAAAAAGTGATAGACAATAAAGAGCGTTCTAAATTATGCGCTGTGTTGTCTTTTTGGAGGTAATTAATAATGGATAGCTAGCCCGCCCACAACGGAACATACTACATCTACTAGGCATCTTGGCATATATGGAGATGACAGATGATACTCAGGATATTTATATCGAAAGTAAAACAACAACAAAAAACAAAAACGCCGAAATAGAGTTAACATTATTCAGTTCAGTGTTTGTATAACATTTGGGGGCTTCTTATTCCAGGTGAATGGGATCCTCCGTTGCCCTTTCTATTCACTTTGGGGTATTTTACAGTGCAAACAAGTTCGCGACTGACACTGATGATTAGTCGCTGAGTGATTTCAAATCACCGAGTGAATACTACTACTGCCATCTATTCACCGGCATGTTATTAATAGCTACAAAAACAACCATTCTAGGCGCTACTAATTACTTTATTCACATAGTTATTGTCTTCTATTCCAGATAAACGGCCAAATCGCCCACACTATCTGTATTAATTAGGTAACACATTGAATAGCTACGTAATCTATACACCAAACGAGCACATACGACTCCGCATTTTAGTATCGGCTGACTTACGATTACGCCATCATAGTCAGCATAATAAACTCCGGCCCACGAATCTGTGTTTTTAATTTGTTCTCCCACAACTACGTCACTCGTAGTTTAGTCACGGAAATCTCTGAATACCGGTGGTGGTATTATTGATTTATTTTACGGGTTATTTATTATGCGATCGGAATGGGACTTGGATCATTTTAACAGGGAGGGCTTTCGATTGCGTTTTGTAGTTTCTAGACCGGATAAATCCTTTAAGATATGCTGACAGTTCACTATTTGTCACCAATAAGTTCATTATTAATCTGTCTCAGCTGTATCTCACCAATCATTGTCTTTTTATATCCGCAATAAATGTGTTCAAGGAAATTAATTCTTTACCTTAATTCCTTTACAGAGTAAATTGTCCTTCAAATATGACTTGGAGAATATTATAGATGATTGGATATTAATGGGATTCTTGGTCGGTAATGATTTCATTCCACATTTGCCAAACTTTCACATAAACCACGACGCTCTACCATATTTGTGGAAAACATACATGGATGTGCTGCCTCAATGTAATGGTGAGTGTCTCTCGTCTAGATATTTGACATTGTATTTAGAGCCCCAAGTAATTTAACCATTTCTATACTAAATACTCATTGATGAGTAGTTCCCAGAGGAAATGTTTAGATAATAAGTTAAACAAACAACCAACTTATTATCTGAACATTTTCCATGAAATAGTATTCATGAATCCTTCTGCCCTTGTATTATCTTTTCGTCGTACTGTCTTCTGTTAAAGGCCCACTTAATTTTCAAACCACCAGATCACATTATATACAACATATTCCATATTATATAACATATGAAAGAGGAAGCTCCAAAACATTGTATTATCAACTTATCCGGTTGAATAAACTGGGAACATGTTGTTTTTGTCAAGGTACCAAGGTCTGTTGGTGCTTAATTTTGATCCAGACTGTACTGTAAACTCTACTATTCTCAACAGAAAGGGAATAATGTTATCTCTTAGTTTGAATTCTGATGCATTGTGGGTTGAAAAGGGGGGAAGTTTTGAAATTAATCTAAGAATCTCTATCACTTAGTGGACACTCCTAGGCTACAGCTGTTCCATATTCTGGTGGAATATATATATTTTTGGTTCCTCTTCCAAAAGGTTTATAATATGAAATATGTTGTGTATAATGTTATCTGGGCATTTGAAAATTAAGTGGGCCTTTAATTTATCCTGAAAACCCCTCCAAATGAATAACAAACTATTCCTATGTATCAGTTTATAACTGATGGCAGAATCCAAGTGTTCTCTTTGGTTTGTTAAACCATATGTATTTGGATTGTACAAAAGTCTTTTACATTAATATTGCATTGACACTTGATCATGAGAAGTAATTTTAGACACCCGAGAATGTTTTTATGATAATTCATACCGAAGGAGATATACTGGAATCAGTTTTTCTGTCTATCTGTGTGGACTCATCTTTGTATTCCTTCATTTTTTAAATCAATTTATAAAAAAAACTTTGCACAGATATTAAGTATCTATGATATTGAGGTCCATCCTACTTTTTAGTGGAGTTATTTACCTTTTTCAACTTAGAAATGTTTATGTTTATTACTTCATTTATTGGTCAATTTTTGTTAAACTTTGCACAATTATTGACCATTGCACATTCAATTATGAGATCCATCCAAGTTTTTGATCAGTTGGTATCCATCTTTTGCATTAACCCTTTCATGACAGGAGACTCACATATATAAAGGAATGCAATGGCACAGGGTTTTCGCAAAATTTCAGGATACTCCAGTGGTGAAATGTTTAAACATGTCTATAGCCTAACCTTCAATTCCATAAGCAAATATCACACAAAATAAATATTCAATACAATTTTTGTTTTATTATTATGCTGATGAAAAAGAAATTGGTCTGCAGTTATTACTATTTCATTGTAGATATTTTTCTGAAAATAATTTACTGCATTCCTACCCAAATAACCAATGCAAACTAGAATTGGAAACAACAGAATATGAGTCAGTGATACTAAGTGATAACTAATAGAAAAGAAAGCTATACATTTTTGTCCATTTAATTTTTTTATCTTGGCCATTGCACATTCAATTATCAGGTCCATCCAAGATTTTTATCAGTAGTTATCCATCTTTTGCATTAACCCTTTCATGACTGGAGCTGCGCTGGTGCAGCTTTAAAGTCCATGTACCAGTGCATTCTCTTGTACAAGCAAGTCTTCCACAGGGAGCCTCGCATATATACTTGAATATATGTAATATTTCATTGTAGATATTTTTTTGAAAATAATTGGCTGTATTCGTACCCAATAACCAATGCAAACTAGAATAGGATACAATATAATATGAGTCAATGATACAAAGTGATAACTGATTGAAAAGAAAGCTTTTAAATTTTTGTCCATTTAATTTTTTAAGTTTCTTATGCTGTTTTGACTAACTTTTCAGCTAAAATGAGTCCATATGGTTTATATTTAATTAATGGGCACATTGGTTTATTTTAGGGTATTTAAATGATGGAGGAACACTGGTGCTTGATAGATTCGAGAAATACATAGCTGCAGTCTCTCGGGTACGTCGACTACATCTACCGATTAGATAAGATCTGATGAAATTATCTCTAACAATCTGTATGGTTACCTTTGGTGCCTAAACTGAGGTAGTTTTGATAAAAATGTGAAATATATAGTAACTCGCAGATTAGCCCGCCACTGGCGGGATTGGTCCCATGGCTTAGGTCGATCCATTAATTTTTTTGTTCAAGGTAACCCCGTACAGGCACGACGACAAAAATATGCCCCGTCCCGAGTTGACCATACATAACAAATTTGACGTCGATGTCACCGCTGACGACCGAGATATCGCCCAAGGTCATTTGTGGGTACCCGTTTCAAGGTGACGGTCACCTCAGGCGGACAAACTGACCCGACGAAAATCTTCCCCGTCCCTTGGAAGCCCTAAGCAGGAAATTTCGTCTCGATATCCCCAGTTTCCGAGATGGTCGATTGAGCCGTATTTATACTCGTGTATATAAACGCTTTATTTAACGACACCGCAGATCTGAACGCTCTTTAATCATTAACCCATCAATTCCAACGATGGTGGCAGGGTGAAGGGTGAAGGAGTGCTCGGATGTCCTCAGAAGCGGTGCGATGACACTTCTCGTAGCTTTTTACCCTTAGATAGCAAGTTTGGGCTCAATCGGTCGAGCCGTTTTCGAGTCTATAAAGGATATACATACACACACATATATATACGGAAGTCTCAAAATATATAGTAGATACCTATATCTATAACACCTATACCTCTTATTCATGTGAGGTAGTTCCTAAGTGCTACACTTATCTAGTAAATAAAGTTGATTACTCTAATTATTATCAATTTATATGATAAAATGTCTGCCCCAAATTAATTTTGATGTGATTAAGATCAGAACTTATATGTGATCAATCATACCAGGTATTAAAGGGGTACTGTACGCCAAATGTTGTTGTTGGTTTCTATAGTCTCCGAGTCGGAGAATAAGGTAACAATTTTTTCATTATTTGAAAGTCTGTTGAGTACGAAGTAGTGTTACGGATGACAAATTTACCGGAATGCAAAAATACAAATTGTCGTTGTCGAGTAATTTTTGTACAGTTTTCAACCAAATGAATCAAATAAAAGTTATATTATAGGCATACTAGTCCCATATAATCATTTAAGTTATTGTATCGTCGCTAGTCAGTGAGTGGCTTGAGTGTTCTCCCCGTATCATCATAATATTTTAAGCGATCGTGTGTGCGATCGGTTTAACAATCCAGTATCCCTCAATTACTTTGTTTGATTACGGAAATTCGTAATTTAATTGACGCCATTTTATGGCTCCAGTCATAAATTCAATTTATATCAAATTATTAACTTTTAAATTATTAAATTTTAAGATAGCCTATTAACCTGAGCGTTTACAGAATACATCTTCGACTCAAATTACTTATGTTTCTATATATTATCGATATTAGATCGTTGTTGTCACCGGAAATTTAATGAAAATGACGTACAGTACCCCTTTAAAATGTTATTTATATAGCTAAATTTAGAGTCGCAAGTTCTAATCTGAGTTGGTGTTATTTGCATAGTGGTATAATATTATTACTGCTCGACACAACATAAACTTCAGACAGACACACACTTGATCCATTTTAATTCATTTTTCAGTTTGATGTTGACCAATTTGATGAGGCATTTGCTGATCTCAAGTGGTTTGCAGCGAAAACTGGCAAAGAATCAGAAACAAGTATACCAGACAACAAAGATCTTCCATCACCTGCTGGTGTTGAAGTGAGCAAATTACAATTGTTTCTTTTGTGGTTGAATTATTGAACCCTTTCTATACTAAATGGATTCTCCCATCAGTTATAAAAGTATTCATTGGAATGATCTATTATTCAACTGGAGGGGTTTTCAGGAAAAATAAGCAGTCACCAGTGCAGAACAAGTCCAATATATTGGTGGGAAAGGGAAATGCTATGATTGTTTGTTGAACTTATTATCTGAACATTTCCTAAGAGAACTACTCATCAATGAGTATTTAGTATAGAAAAGGTTAATTTACTGACATATCTTTTTTACATAGGGGTATAAGAAACAATGTTTTTGCCATTAATAATCAAGATTTACTACTTGCACATTAATTGAGAGCATACAGTTCACAAGTCGGATTATCAGATAATACAAGTGGCCGTTTATTAGCTTATTATCTGATAATTACCAAAGGAAACTAGTCATCTAGGAGTATTTAGAAAAGGTTAAACTTCTCTCATGTTGCGGTATACTTGAGTAACTTTTCTATCTACAGAAAGTAAATCAGTTTGATCCGTTAATGGACCTTGATGCAATTGATGATTGTGAAGAAGGTGAAAAATTTGTCCGAGAAATAAGCAGATCAGAAAAAGGTAAGAATTTATGAAAAATGTCTCTCCCTCGCACATCTTAATTGAGAAGTTATCAAAATCTATTTGCAGTAATTTCGGAGATAAAATGAATTGTTTACACTATTTGATTTAAACATATTTTATTATCATAAGATGGTACAGAGACTGGGGGATTGGAGGACAAGTTCCTAAAACTTAGACAAACCTCCTCTCTTTAGCACTATGTGATAGCATCAATAATTTTATACTCTCTGTCCATGTTTTTATTGTTCAGAAATTACAGTTATATCTTCTTGATTTTGACATATTTATTGTATACCATAATATACAAGATAGATTAGAGGATCGGAGCCAAACTTATCAGAGCTCCTCTCCTCTGGAATTCAACCGCTAAATATAAGTATAAGAGATGGATTTAATTCACATGTTTTGTAGAAGTTGCTGTTAAGTGTGGCTGTTGTTGTGGCTAACTTCTGACCAATGATATATGCTCTAATTTAACAAACACCTCCTTAAATATTATTTTGATCAGTTATTCTATTTTGTTGAATATTCTTTACCAGATGACAGTTTATAATATTATACAATGTGAATAATGAAGTATTTATGTTCAATCATTATGTTTTTACCCTAGAAAATGCAAATAATGCTGAGTCCGATGAATTGTTTGAAATGGAATTCAAGCAACACAAGAGGAATTATTACATGGAGAAACTCAACTACGAGATTGTTACACCGTAAGTGTTAATAACTCATTATACTCCAAAAGAGATTTTAACCCTTTCTATACTTAATGTATTCTCCCATTCAGTTATAAACGTATGCATTAGAATAGTGTATTATTCATTTGTAGTGGTGTCCAGAAAATTCAGCCGACGACAGACATACAAAAAAATAATGCAAGTGCAGAAGGATTTATAGTCACTGGTTGGAAATGTTCAGCTAATAAGTTCAACAAATGACCTATGGTTGTTTGTTGAACTGAGGGAATTAATCATCAATGAGTATTTAGTATAGAAAGGTTAATTAATATAATTGCCAATGGAATTTTAGAAATATCGTTTTTAGCACTCTTTGAAAATAATAGATTTGAGTGATGAACCCATGTCTGGAAAGTAAGTTATTGTTTGCAATATTCACTTTATTATTCTTAAATAGAAACACAGTTTTCACAATTAGTAATAATATTAACTCTGAATTATGTTTACTGCTACCTGAAGATTTAGGTATTTTGTGATGAACATATAATGATAAAAACAAACTACAGGACTGAGTCTACAGATTGCATACAAAATGTTAGGCTCTTGCTCTTGTGCCATAAAAATGAGTATTATCTCAAACTTCTATAAGTGAAAAAACAAATATAAATAAAAGCCTTCTTCCTCCATTTCCTCTGTAGTTGCCTTATCAAATTTTTTTTTATTTTTAATGACTTAACACAAATGAATTTATTTGTTCACACAGAGCTGTTCTCAAGGAGCAAGCATTCTGCTACGTTAGAGGTATTCAATGGATTCTGTGGTACTACTTCAATGGCTGTCCATCATGGAGCTGGTAGGTCATTAATGTTGTTGTCAGGAGTTATCAGTGTTATTGTTATCGAGAGCTAATGATGTCTGGAGCATCGAGCTGTATTTTTATTAATAATTAATTTGATTGAAATGAAGGAATAAATATTTACATTTATGCATAGTTAAGATTTTATGTATTTTGAAAACTTACAACCAATACAGTAGTACTGTAACGATTCATTGTGAATTCAATGTATTGCGATACACTTCAAATGATCCACATATCATCTTGTTAAATAGAAATAGAAATGGAGAATAATCTTGTCATTCTTATATATTAATTAAAGGTACTCAATCCGATCAGAGGGTCCCCATCAGACCTGTTTAATCTCCCGGATCGTGCGGGAGACTACCGGTTTGAGGCCTCATCTCCCGCGCTCCCGAATTAAGCTTGTAATCTCACGGTTTCAATCAAATCAACAACAACAAAAAAATTAATGTCAAAATTCTCAGAACGCGGAAGTGTTTTCAATTGAAACCACGTGTGAACGAGATTTGCCGAGATCAGGTGTGCTCCATTGATAA
The DNA here is from genome assembly GCA_032622095.1 of Siphonodentalium dalli. Classification (NCBI taxonomy): domain Eukaryota; kingdom Metazoa; phylum Mollusca; class Scaphopoda; order Gadilida; family Siphonodentaliidae; genus Siphonodentalium; species Siphonodentalium dalli. The sequence continues at coordinate 222,791,291 of CP136064.1, forward strand.
CCGGAGTAGAACCGTGGCCTGCCTCTGACGTTTATTCGTTTATTACACTGCATCTTTGTCGCGACTAATGACTGGCACTCTTTCAAAAGAAATTAATTGAATGTATGGCAGTTTGTTTTCTTTGGGGGTCAATAATTACTATAAGCACCCAAGCATGGCATGTTAGTAAATAAATGCACATGCTATATATACTAGGTTGGGTTTATTTCTGCAATAAATCATTCTAGTTTACTAGTTGTGTTAAATTTAGAAATGTTAGGTTTTAATTCGACGAAACTCTGCCGAAATGACAGTGACGAAGTTGTTGATAGTCCATCGAAATGACGCCGATATGACTCCAAGTATAGGGATTCGTAGGCCAAAGAATTTTCTTGGTTTTAAATGTTATAACGCTAGACATTGATATCACTAATGAAATAGATTATCAACAAAAAAGATTCATTTTTTTTATTTGAATAAATACATTCAAATGTGATCAGAAATATGCATTTACATGAATTCATCCTTTGAAAAGTGAAGATTAATTACATTTAACTACTTTAAAATCACTGCCCACCATTTTTCAAAGGAAGAAATAGTGAAGATGTTACTTTTTAGCTGCAATTTTGTAATCTCCCTGACAAGACCCAAATCTCCCTGACTGAAGGGGCAGAATCTCACTGACAGATTTTTAGGTATTAAACAGGTCTGGTCCCCATATCATCAAGATACAACAACCGCAACATTTCTTCAAAATACGCTTTAGTTATCAGAATTGATTAATTGTAACAATATAATGCTAACCACTGTCAACTGTGGTATAAAATTTCCCAAAATGTGTTATTTATCAACATTTTGTTCAGCGAAATATGGCCGTATTATCACTTGAGTATTCACGAAATTTGGCCGTATTACTGCTTTATTTTAGAGTTATCCATCTTCATCTGCAATTTTGACTGAGACCGTCCGTTTAACTGTGTATTTCTGGTCCACAAATAATTGAATGTCTGGAGAAATAACAAACTTCAAAAATTGATATCTGATCACTATGAGCTTTGATGGGTGGGTTCCTCGAATCGAATCAAATATTTTTTACCCCCTAAGCCAAAGAAATAGTAAATTCGGAGCGTTAACTCGGATAATGCATCTTCAAATGCAATGACAAAATCATTTGCATTAGTTCATCACCCATATCTCGAATAGAGATGGAAATATTTAAAATTGAGCGTAGTTCAGACAATGTTTTCTATAGAGTGGTATTGTAGATTTCTTTGAGATTTTCAGTGATATTAGTAGAATGCTACATTCTTCCAGTTGGTATAGTGCCTGAGTACAAACTTAACAGTTTCGCACATCCATAATATGTCTTTAGGAATTCTGTTTCTGTTTATTTGATAGGTTCTACCCTCACCACTATGCTCCATACTGCAGCGATGTGAAAGGTTTCAGTAACATGAAGATGAACCTGGAGTTATCCCATCCATTCAAACCTTTTCAGCAACTAATGGCCGTATTACCTGCTGCTAGCAGAGAGCTACTACCAAAAGCTTACCATGTTAGTACTAGTTCTCACTTTTTGTAGATATTGGGACAAAAATTTAAAATTTAATTTAATTGCAATTTGACTAATTTTTAAGTAAATAATATGATAAATTCAAACTTGTTAATGTAACAATTACTGTATTGCCATCTAGAGATCACCCTGAAGAATAAAGTTTGGTGATGATCGGATGTGGATAATGTTATTTTTGAAATGTTCATACATTCGTACTCTATTTTCAAAAAGTGCATTATTAATATATTTTTTTCAATTCACAAAATGATCACAGATAAGTGAGATTTCATCATAGCATTTGCGTAACTGTGATGTTTTCTATGTTGAGTTCCGATAATGACACTTTCATTTTCAGTCACATGATTTTAACAAAAGTACTTATAAAAAAAAGTATAGAAAATACAGAAATTAATAATTTGAATCATTTGCATCATATATATTTATTATTATTATATATAATTTAAAATTTATTAAACAACAATGCGGAGAGAAATTTAGTATAAACATTCCGAGAATCCGCACACTCTTCAAATTTCGATACCCAATCGTCTGTCTGACAGAAGCCAGGCTAGCCATTTTCAATCTAATATTTATCAGCAAATTATCAAGAAATATTTATCTTTTTTAATCGACAAAATTTATGCAATCAGAAATGTCCTTATTTCAAGTTACACATATAACAAAAAAAATTTCAATTAGTTTATTTTAAAGAATGTATTCAAGGCATAAAGTTGGTCGGTCCACTGACTTAGTTTTGAAATTACCGGAACAAGGTGAAGTTTGCCAGCAAACCAAATAAACATTATACACATGTTGTTATCGAACATTATATTGTACCTGTTTGGTTTAGAAAACACAATTTCTTTGTGCATTCACATTCCAATATACTAAATGTAACTGGCAACATTTCTATGTTAACATTCAAGTAATCATCACATAACACAACGTACATGATGTAAATATTTTATTACTACATAGCTGTTATCAACTGAACTTGTCCTCTGTGACCCATTTACGTCTCATTATTCACACATGTGTCTTCGGATTACAACATTTTATCGATTAAACATGATATTTGATTATACTATTTATGGGAAATCAAGCCATATATAAACTCCGCAATATCACCAATTTAATTGAGAAGTTAGTTTTTATTTTTGTAAGTATCATTGGCAAACGATACTTTGAAAGCCATTGATAACTCACCCAGTTTCGTTGTGTTTTTTGGAACTGGAAATCGTCGCAAAACAAAAACTTACCTGCTTACCTCATAATACCTGATTATAATACGTCATTACAAAATTCAATAAATACTTAAGAAATCACAGAAAGGATGTTTAGATCTCTTGAGTCTTAGAGTATCTCTTACCATTTATCAATACACGAAGATGAACACACACCATTGCAAATCAAATGGTGTTTTGTTTTGTAAAAAATGACCCTGCAATAAATTAGGGCGACATGATGTTGGCTGGGTGGAATGACATTGGTCATATGTGCAATGGTAAAGGGTTGAAGATGGTCTATCTCTTCCTGACAAGTTTTAGATAGTTTCTTGGCTATAAAATAATGGATATGAATCCCAGACGCCTGTCCGGAAAAGCTTCTATCAATTAATATCAATTTTATTTTGACCTTTTTGGTTTAACCCTTTCATGCTGGTGCAGCATTACAGATCCTGTGCCAGTGCCTTCTATATATATGTGAGTCTCCCATAGGGAGCCTCACATATATAAGAGAATGCACTGGCTTATACGGTCAAAGTAAATATTGTTAGGCCAATGTTTTCTCATATATATGCTAGACTCCCTATGAGAGATTCACATATATAAGAGAATGCATTGGCACAGGGTTTTCACAACATTTCAGGAAGATCCAGTCATGGAAGGGTTAATCTGATAAAATAATGTATTTTTCAGAATCAAACTTTATTCTCTTATGCAATTTCAGAGTCTGATGACAATGGAAAATTCAGCTATTAAAGACTTCTATCCACTGAAATTTGAACAAGATCTCAACGGAAAACTACAAGCTTGGGAGGCTGTTGTTCTTATTCCATTCATAGAAGAGGTAAACATAATTTCTGATCATTTCTTGACCAGCTACATCTGTGAAAGGTATGAATGTCGGTTACCCCAAAGGTTGACTGCTGATGGCATTGCCATTCCCTACACTGTGTACACAGTGGGCGTGGCATCTGGGATCCTTGCAAAATGTTGTGATAGTCCGCAAAGAATCATTTTCGTGATCAAGAACTACAGGCAGAATGTGAACACTATATTATACCATGCTCCAAAACTGTTCCATGGAAGAATTCTTCATTCTCACAGAAAAACTACTTTTATAATTTACCTCACATTCCATGTTTTTGCAGGGTTGAGAAATTCTGCATTCTGCTTGAAAACATGTGAATTCCCCAGTGATGACCGCAAACTTTAGTAACAAAACAATTCCATGAGACATTTTTGACCAATTACAGGTTTGATTGAGTACACAACGTGAGCTTGCGAACTCAAAACATAAACAATCATTCCATGCAATTGCTATTTGACCCCAAGTGCTTGTGTTGATATCTATCAAACTATGATTAAAGTACTTTAACGCTGATTGTGGAATATCTTATGATATGGATGCATATTTTTGTTAAATTTAAATAGATTGTGTTGCTGTCAACTGAGGATTCAGAAAGATGTTTGTGCAATTGAGTAAAATGTTAATTGTAAACAACAATTACAGGGGGTGACTCAACCCCATTGGACGTAAGTGAGCGTATATCAGGTTGAAACTTAACAACTGATTGCTTTCATTGAAAGGTTAAAGGCCCACTTAATTTTCGAACCCCCAGATCACATATATAAAATATATGCCATATTAGGCCAAAAACAAAAAGTGTTTTGATTCTCGGGCATAGCCGCGTCTGGAAAAAAAGGCTGCGTTGAACCATTTTATTACGATTTAGGAAACTAGAAAATGGAAATTAGTTATGTTTCAAACATCGAATATGATAGAAATACAATAGTGTATGTGTTGGTATTCAAAAACAGACACTATGCAACGATAACTACCAGGTATATTGTCACCACAAGCTGCCCAAACCCCAAGTTTATTAAGTCAAATGGTTGGTTGGTATAAATTGGACGTTGCTAAACGATCACCTCTGCGTACGAAATTACGGACGCAAAACGCACCGGAACAGCGGAATGTAATGTTCAAATATTTCGGCAAGGTAGATAACCCACTTTTCGTAAACAATTCTGAGATTTCCAATTTCGGGAATGCAAACAGGAAAGTAATATGGTGCGTATTGGCGATGTGTATGCTGGTTTAATATAATAGTATTTGAAGTTTTTATGGCTAGCATGTATAGTTACTATAGTTTAGATGGATAAATATTAAAGTATATAGATAGATATAAATAGATATATACTATAAAAAGGTACATACATATATCAAATATATCAACAACAGTAAATTGAAATATTAATTGTACATATATATCATTCTGGTAAATCCCTATATGATGTACGGAGAGTACAATGTCATATATTTATGTAATTCTCTATTCCAGATTTGATGTACGGGTAGTACAATGTGATAATTGGCCAATTTTTATAGTGGAATACATTAGTTTATATCAAAACAATGTTCTCCTTACATTTTCTTAACCTGGGAAGGCATAATAACCCATGCTAACTATGGGCATTATCCCCATAACAAAAAATAAAAAAATAAAATAAAACCCTTGCTCCCTCGATTCTCAAAAAAAATTGCCTGAGAATCAAAACATTTTTTTTTTTTTGGGCCTTATATACCATTTGAAAGAGGAAGTATCAAATGTATTCGCTGTGAGGCACTACACTTTAAAAATAGACAGCCATTTTGAGCAAGGTAACATAAGGTCAACAGAAGGTCAATGACAGGTTAACTCGGATGTAATACTACTATGGGGGTGTAAACTTTAACCATTGAAATGCCATTGAAACGTATTATCCACAGTAGAAGTGTATCCCATGGTCGGACTCCTGTTCACTCACAGTATGGTGTAAAGCAGAAATCTTATTATATAGCATGTTTACAGATAGTAGCATAGGAGTCATGGTATAAATTAGTGTATATACATGCTGATTCCTTTCATTATCATGGGTAGAGATGAGCAAAGTATCAGACATGCACTGCCCAAGATAATGAATGAAATTGTCATGCCTAATTATGCTGGGGTATGCCTTACATGGTGGTGTGGTAATAAATGCTGGGCTTCGTCTTTCCCTCTCAAATAATACCTCAGCACCACAATTCCTGCATCCACCATGCTGGTATACAGTAATGCCCTAAATAATCGACTCCTTAACCACAGCAGAATTATGGGTAACTTTACAGGATTTAGTCAGAAATATGGCTTGTTGCCATTCATCGGATGAATGGCAACAAGCCATATTTCCGACTAAATCCTGAAAAAGTTACCCATAATTCTGCTGTGGTTAAGGAGTCGATTATTTAGGACATTACTGTATATTGATAATTTTTGACTTGTCATTGTAGCTATTATAAATGTTTGTGATTTTCAGAAACGGTTATTAAAGTCTATGGGTGAAGTAGAACAATATTTGGCACCATCTGAAGCTGTACGAAACAGACATGGTCCATGCCTGCTGAGCCAGTACTCACCGGATGACCTCGGCACATATAGTTCATCTCTATCTGGGGTGTTTCCAGATTTAATACACCATCATTGTTTGTAAGTTAGATCACTTGTCGGCCTTAAATATTTTTGTACTGTTCTTGACATCAAATGATTGAAGCAGGCCTCAGCCTAGAGGTTCAGAACAGGGAGACTTGAAGTCTCCCTCCAGGAAATTTAGGGAGACTTCAGGAAATTTAGGGAGACTTCAGGGAGAAGTGGGGAGACTACCAAAAATTGACAATTTTCAAATATCGCTTTATTTTATAACATCAATAAAAAATTAAAAAAGTTAAAATAAGAAATAAAACTCAAAAATTTTGACTTTATCTGAAATTAGCGTAATTAATTGTTATTATACATTTAACAGTCTGAATCATGATCAGATGTAGTTGGTGGACCCAACTAATCAGATATTCAGCCGTGCTCTGATAATTAACGTCAGATTTGCGGACTAGATCGCAGATGATGCATGTAACTTTTTAAGTTTAATTTGGTCACGGCTGTAATGTGGGTGTCCGCTAAAATAAACAATAAGGACTAACTAACAAAGGAGTTGCTAAAGCTTTTATTAATTAATGGCCTCCCTTAATTAATGCCAACATCACTGGTATAATCCGATTAAAGCAATAAACTTGACATTTATTTACGGCTACGGAAGCGGTCTCTTCAAAAAGTGGGACGCGGTCTCTTCAAAAAGTACGACGCATTACCGAAACGAACTTCCGAACATACTCTGATAATTGTGTAATTGTTTTTATATCTGAAAAGCGGGACGGCTGTCTTTTAAGTTAATTAAAACATTTATTTGTGACACTCACGATGGTCAGTAACAACACATATGCGAACATATCGTGTTTTCAGCGTGTCAAAACATTCGTGATTAACATTCATTACCGCAAAGCGAACAAAGGCGACTGAATAACAACACAAAACAATAGGTCATATTTTATTTTTTATTTTAAACACTTGGGTCTTTGTCTCTGAATCGTCTGTTTCTTTTTGGTATGGCCGCCACAATTCATCTATATACGGACATGTCTGGGGAAAAAACTAGAAAAAAAATTAAGAAAAAAAAAAAAAATCCCCCTAAAATTGAAGGCGACTTCAATTTCGCCTTAGAGCGACGATAGGGCGAAGTCAGCGACAGTAAGGCGACAATCTCGCCCGAGTCGCCTTGTGAGCTGAGGCCTGGATTGAAGAGCATTCCATCTGTCACATGTTATACTTCAGGTAGCATGTTATATTTAAGAGTGATTGACATATATTTTTTAATCATTTCATATGGAAGTTCTATTTTTATTTTGTTAGCTCAATTTTGTGGGTTATTGCCATGTGGTGTCTGTGAATCAAATGTTCATATATGTATATATGTCTCGGTAGCCGAGGAATTGAGCAGCATCTCAATGTATTATTCTGATCTTCGATGAGAAATAAGAAATTGTTCTCACACATTATGAAGCAATGATCACCTCTTAATTTGCCAGTGCCTCATACATTCTGACATATACATATGTTCAAATTTGTGCGTTTTATTCTCTGATCCATTATAATACAAGTTATTGACAGAGACATATTTACAAAAGATAGAATAGAAAAATAGATATTATATATGCTTGGATTCTCCAGATGACATACATATATCGTCACCTCCATATATCATCATCACCATCATCAGCTTTGTCGTCTTCATCGTTATCGTCAATCATCGTTGTCGATCTTCATCATCCATTCTGCAGTTGTCTATTTGTTCATTATTGTCGTCATCATCAGTATCATTATCCAGCATCATCGTCCTTGTTCTCGTTACCTCATCGTCATCAACCTCATCATTACCATCATCATCAATCATCATTATCTTCGTCATCATTTTCATCATCATCATCTTCGTCGTTTTCCTTTTTCAGAGTGAAGGAAGTTGACATTTTTGAATTTGCTATACCGAGGAGTAAGATAAGGAAGGGAGTGTTACCAGGGACTCATCTTGATGTCTACTATCCTGGATTTCCAACATTAAAACACATTCCACATACAGTATGTATATTAACCCTAATACCAATATAACAACTTTTTATGGTTGCCCGCATCGCTAACAGAAGGTCTTTTTAACGGCTGCCCGGTTATTGTATCAAAACAACTTGTCATGGCCGCAAAAAAGGTATATTGTTCCTCTGTTTGGCACCACATTTGAGCATTTTTAACAAATCAATAACCAACAATTTTGTTGTCTATGGAATGCGGGGATTATAATTTAGCTATCTTTAACGTTATGTTGTACTTTTGATTGAGATTATGAAGATGTTCACCTAATTTCGTTGTGTTTGTCACCGATGGAAAATTGTTGAGAACAAACAAACTTACCTTTTTTTTGTTGTTTATTAATTACTATAATATATCACAAATAAAACTAATTAAATTTTCTGCATAGGGGCATTTTTCACTACTCTGGAAATTGTTTATAGGAAAAAATCATATGACATTATGCGCATGTCCGTAATGTTTATACAACCAATGCATGGCCACATGTGGCCATGCGTGTTGTTGCTAATATTCTTGGATACATATCACATTAATACAGTATGTGCAGAATTCAAAGTCCAAATTAGTATTTAAAGAATGAATATTGTGATGTGCACCCATTGGTCTGCCAATTTGGGGATACAGAGAAACTAAACTGAAAAAGAAAAACAATCTTTGTGAAGAAGTTTATAAAGAAACAAAAAAACTTGCAAATTTGATAATAAAAATACTTTCCAGAGAAGATGAGGCATTCATAGGGTGAATTTAGTGATTCTAACCTGCTATGCCGGGTAGCGTCATTGAATTTACCCTCTGGGGACCTCATTCTCCAAATGTCCAGCACCATATTATCAGGCCTGAATATCACTGTTATATCTGTTTTATCTCTTGTCTGCAATCATTTACACAAAATGATATTTTTCATATATTATATATGATGTTTTAGGTTGAACTAAAGAAAGAAGGGGTCAAAGTCTTCCAACACAATAGCCGAGGTGAAAACACGATGCTAACTATTAAACACGGGCCAAGGGAGGTAAGTAATAATTAGGTTCATCGCCAAGGTGGAAACACGATGCTAACTATTAAACACGGGCCAAGGGAGGTAACTAATAATTAGGTTCATCGCCAAGGTGAAAACACGATGCTAACTATTAAACATTGCCAAGGGAGGTAATTAATAATTAGGTTCATTGCCAAGGTGAAAACACAATGCTGACTATTAAACATGGGCCAAGTGAGGTAAGTAATAATTATGTTCATCGCTGAGGTGAGAACACGATGCTAACTATTAAACATGGGCCAAGGGAGGTAAGTAATAATTGGTTCATCCTCACGCCTGCAAATAGTGTGTCTATCATTTGCAGAATAAGGTCCCCAGAGGTTGAATTTAGTGCTGCTATCCTGCACAGCTGGCTAGCATCACCAAATTCACCCTCCGGGGACCTCATTCTGCTTATTTCTCGTCTTCTGGGAATTATCTATAGTCTTAAATTAAAAAAATGTCTAGTTACAATTTCCCTTTAGGGAAGTTCCTATATCCCCTAATTTGCATAAGATAAAATGCATAATCGAGGTGACTAATTATAATGGGTGAACATCACCTACTTCAACTGGGGAATTTCAATCTGATCCTAGATCTCCAAAGCAGTTGAAGCCTAAGCATATTGAGGTTCCCAGTTGGTGAATTTGGTGATACTAGCCCACCGTGTGGGATAGCGTTCACTAAATTTACCCTCTGGGGACCTCATTCTGCAAATGACTGACACACTGTTTGCAGGCTTGTTCATCCTGAAGTCTATCTATAAACAATTTTTAAGTATAGAGACTTGGAGAATTCTCACACTCTGACCAGCAGTTGATTTGTGATTTTTTTTACACTGGCTGGCACTGACTAAAACAGTGTTACATTAACCCTTTCAGTGCCAAGTCCGATTTTTGTATCAACCCATATTCCTTGATCATTTTTCAAATTTATTGATTATAATAATGTGATACAATGATGGAAAGAGCTCTTAGAGCTCTTTCCATCAATGTATCACATTATTATAATCAATAAATTTGAAAAATGATCAAGGAAATATGGGTTGATACAAAAATCGGACTTGGCACTTAAAGGGTTAAAGATATACTGTGGACTTACTTTAGGGAATAAAACTGATAAGTTAGTATATAAACACTATCTCTGCTGTAAGAATGTAGCAATTACCTAAAATTATCGAAAATTCCAATCAAATCGACTCTACAATTTCAGAGAACACAACATTTGAACTATGCACAAATGTAAATATTTACTACTTTTTTTGATGATTTATTTGGTTATAAACATACAGCAATGATTCTGCCAACAGTAGTCGCAGCATGTAATTTTTTCATAATAATCATGCTGTTTCTGCCTATTTGGACATAAAATAATTCATTTTGGCATGATAATTTGCTATTCCATTCCAAACACCTCTTCAGTTATGAGAATCGACTGTCATTCATTCATTAAAATTATATACAAGAAATATTATTGTGAAGTATGGATATTTTACATTTTATTGGTTGATTGCATTTATTGTATCATTGACATTATGTCACTATGGATTCAAAAAATAACATTCATTAGCAAAATGTTGTGACATGGAGGTTGGATCAACAAATATGATTCAAAATTAAGAAATTAGATATGTGTATCAGATGTACATTATATTTCTCTTTCAACTACAGGAACTCCAGAACATAGCACAGGTCTACCTGAATAAAGTTGTGTTTGTGGGATGGCCTCATTTGTTTGAAGCTAAGGTTATGAGTGTAGCCCATCGTGATTGCAGGTTGGTTTGTTGTATTTATGTAGTTGATTACTTAACTCTTTCATGACGGGAGCCACGCTGGTGCAGCATTAAATACCATGTGCCTATACATTCTCTTATATATGCGAGTCGACCATAGGTCACCTTGCATATATAAGAGAATGCATTGGCCTAACAATTTTTGTTATCATTTTTTATAAATTTTTCTTAAATTCATTAACAATTTTTTATCCCTTTTTTATCATTTTTTCTTACATTCTTTAACAATTTTTATCATTTTGTATCATTATTTATTACATTCTTTAACAATTTTTTATCATATTTTTCATTATATTTTTTTTACATTTTTTAACAATTATAAATAATAATTTAAAATCTGTTAGGCCAGTGCATTCTCTTATATATGGTTTGTTGTATTTATGTAGTTGATTACTTGACCCTTTCATGATGGGAGCCATGCTGGTGCAGCATTAAAAACCATGTGCCAATGCATTCTCTTATTTATGCGAGTCTCCCTAATATATAAGAGAGTCTCACTAATATATAAGAGAATGCACTGGCTTACATGGTCAAGATAAATAATGTTAGGCCAAGGTATTCTCTTATTCTCTCTCCCTGTTGGAGATTTGCATATATAATAGAATGCATTGGCACAGGTTTTTGACAAATTTCAGGAAGCTCCAGTCATGGAAGGGTTAAAGATTCATGTAGCATCCTGCGCTTTCGAAATCGGAATGTATGCAATATCATTTAGACATTCAGACATATCTTGTTAATAGATTCAGAATTAGAAGTTAGAATTTAACATATAAAAAATGGATTCTTCTCTAGTATTGAATATATTCCAATTTCTATATTTTGGCAACAACGTGTTGCTTGAATATGATAAAATGAAGCCAATTTAGTGTAGACCTGAAACGGTTAGACGGTTAACCGGTTAGCATCCGGTTAGCAACGTAACCGGTTAGAAAAAATGAACCGGACGAAACCGCATCCCGTTATCAGTTGAATGTGAACGTGAATAATCCTCAAAATATTAGGTTAAATGATGCAAAACTGATACTAAACCCCGTGTCACCGATAGTAGAGTGCAATGCAAGCATTAATTGGTACACGCGGTAGTATCAGATACTTAGTAGCAATTCTCGAACTGTCTGCAAGTGTCGGCGACCTTCAATCAATTCCGGGCCTTTTGAAGTTTTCTCTGATCTTCCGACAAGAGCACGTGTGCAGTCACTGTGTATCTAGGCGGGATAGTTCAAAGCAATGACGTCACTGAATCAGTGAATCTGTCATCTGATAGACACCCCTCAGGTATTATTTCGTGTTGAATGTTGAGAAGGGAAGACGCTTCAATTAAGACGGCTATTATCTAAATGGAATCGCGTAAATCAGAAGTGTGGGCGAATTTCCGATTGGTAGAAGACAATGCAAACAAAAAAAAGTTTGCGGAATGCAAAATTGTCAGTATAGATTTGTCTACTCTGGGTCGACGTCGAACATGGCTTCTCATTTAAAGAAGAAACACATCTTCGTGAGTGTGAACACACCAGAGCCAAATCAGCCAGTTGATCCTGATGCTAGTTAAAGAAGCGGAATTTCACAGAAATGTTCCGATGAACCCGGACCGAGTGAATCTCTACAAAAGAAGCAAACCACTCTGGGTTTCCACGTACCCAAACCCATGTCAAAATCGAAATGGAACGATATCACGGGAGCTTTGGTTGAGTGGTGCGCTATGGATATGAGGCCTTTGTGCATAGTTAATGGGTCGGGATTTTGCAAATTCATAGGACAACTGAACGAGACATACACAGTTCCCTGTCACACCACAATAAAGAAATATCTTAAGCTGAATTATACGGAAATGAAAGAGCGTTTCCTTAAAGAATTGAACAAGAATGATTATCTGGCTATTACAACTGATTGCTGGATGAGTTGTGCAACTGAAGCTTACATCACCGTGACAGTGCACTACGTCGGTGAAGACTGGGATATTCACAATTTCGTCCTGTGTACCCGAGAAGTGATAGAGCGACATACATCCTCCAATTTGGCAAAAGAAACCATATTTATTCTAGACAAATTTTGCATCACGGACAAGGTATCGGGTATTACGTCAGACAATTGTTCGAATATTGTGGCTAGGAGGATATATCCGGGTGAGATGGACTTGGTAGATACCCCACATATTCGGTGTTTTGGACACACGCTCCAGCTGAGCGTAAATATTGGAATGTTCCAGAGACTCCTAGAGCAATGACTACCAGTGTTTGCTGTTATCCTTGATCAGAATATAACCAAATATTCTGACGCGCGCGTCTTGGAGCTCAGTGACGATATCTGGCACACGATGGAGGCCATCACACCCACCCTCAAACCGCTTCAGATGGCCACTGAAATTCTGTGTTCGGATGAGTTTCCTACACTCAGCATGATCTACCCTATGGTATGCGGCTTGTTAGCAAACCATCTCAAAGAGAATACCGGTGACATCAAAGTTTTGAAAGAGTTCAAAAAAACCGTGGCTTCTGATCTGAGAAAGCATTATCCACTGGGCAAACCTGGTAAGAACCAATTGGTGATAGTAGCATTTTTGGATCCTCGATACAAGAGTCTTTCCGTCTTAGACGAGGAACAGAGAGACGAAGTTTGCGAATGTGTGCTCAGTATGTTGGTCGAAAACAGAATCTGGTAAATCGAAACCAGATACTGCAGATAGTGCTTCAGAGAGCGAGACCAGTCAGGCATGTCAAAGTTCTTCTGGCAAATCGCCCACTAAATGTACCGATATGGAAGTGTCGGAAGTCGTTCCGGGTACTTCTACGTCTACTAGTTTATTGTCGGGACCCGACGTGACTGTGCGCGAATTCGCACCGAAAATTAAAAAGTCAAAAGTAGAATCCACCAACGAAGCCATGAAGTTCTTGTTGGGCGACTTCTATGACAGTGGTTTATCACATGAGACAGAGGGGGACAATGTTTCAATTGAGTTGAAAGCCTACATTGGATCGCGGATATCACCGAAAGTTAAGCCAAAGTTCTGGTGGAAAATGAACTCTGATCGATTCCCCCGTGTGGCAGCGCTCGCGAGAAAGTACCTAGGTATTCCAGGCACGTCTGTGCCGTCAGAGCGGATTTTTTCGGCAGCCGGAAACATCGTATCGAAAAAACGGGCGAGTTTGGACCCCGACACTGTTGACAGTTTGATCTTCATTCGCGAGTTTCTTCGAAAGGGGGAGAAATTCAGAGTTAATATCCGCGACCATGATGATAGTGATTCCGACGAATAGTATTAGGCCTACTGAATAGGACTGCATTACCTAACTGACCTTCATTTTAGTGCTATAGCTACATGTATGAGTTATTACGTTTCAGTTTTTATTAAATCATTGGAGGATATACCAATGATGGTAATTATATATTACAGATCTTTAATGTATAGTTTTGTTACTCGTTTTACCAATACCCAATTACCCATACTATTGTTACTCGTTTTACAGCTGCCCGAACATGCTGATCACCGGCAAATGGCGGCAATTGCAAATAAGCATCCCCTGCCATTCACACATTTCACTTGCTCATTCCCCATCACGAGAGCCAGCAAAAGAACAGTGAATGCGTGTTTTTGAATATCGTTAAATGCCATGAATAAGGTCTTTATTTCAGCTGCTATTTCTCACCTAGGTCTGTCCCTGGAGCATGGCAAATGACGACATAATTAGTCAGAGAGAAGTCCACTAAAAATTAGCGGTTATCCGGTTGAAATCCGGTTAACCCCGATGGTTAACCGGTTAGAAGAATGTGTCAACCGTTTCAGCTCTAATTTAGTGATTCTACCTCACACAGCAAGCTTGCATTACCAAATTCATCCTCTGGGAACCTCATTCTGCATGGCCCCATCTGCTATGGCAGACAGACACAGATTTACGTTCCCAGATGGTGAAGATGGCGCTGTGCCACCATTGGGCACTTTGATTATGCGTTGTGTCATATGCCAATTTGGGGATATAGAGAAACTAAACTTAAAAAGAAACTTTCTAAAGAAGTTTCTAATATAAAGTAACTAAAAAACTTGTTAATTTGATAATAAGGATACTTTACAGAGAAGATGAGGCCTAAGCAGAAGGTGAATTTAGTGATGCTAGCCCACCGTGGGTTAGCGTCACTAAAATCACCCTCTGAGGATCTTATTCTGCAAATGTCCAGCACCATATCTTCCCAGATGGTGAAGATGGCGCTGTGCCACCATTGGGCACTTTGATTGCAAATGTCCAGCACCATATTTTCACACTTGGTTCAGCTGTCTGGTTGTGTACATTGAGTCTTGAAAACATGAATTTTTTTACAAATACGTTTGGACTAGGCCCTCGTAGGGTGATGTGGGAGGTGCACAGTGTAGTCTAACAAATATTGTATGAAATTAAAGGACAACTATATATAGTATAAAATTTCCCAAAACCTGTTATTTATCAACATTTTGTTCAACGAAAGCCACTTGGTTTTAGAGTTATCCAGTTATCCGCAATTTGGTCTGAGACTGTCGGCTCATCGACTTTTTTCCAGGCCACTAAAAAGTACCGGTGGTGAAAAATAATAGATTTAAAAAATTTATATGTGATCACTCTGAACTTTGATGGGTGGGTTCCTTGACTCCATTCAAATATGTTTTTACCCCGAAGCCAAAGAAATAGTAATTGGGAGTGTCAATTCGGATTATGCATCCTTAATCATGCTTCCGCTCATGGCTTTTTCTGTTTCTTTACTTCAGATACTATGTTAAGGAAGCTTCAGGTAGAAATGTTCAGACTACTGCAGGAATTGCCTGTGAGAAACTCTCTGAGAAGGACATATCACAACTGTGTGCAGAAATCCATCACATTAAAGAGAAGTAAGACTATTAATTCTATACTGACTATACTGCATGGATTCTCCCACTTAGTTGTAAAAGTATACTATGGAATGGTCTGGAGGTGTGTTCAGGAAAAATAACACAGGACGACAGATAATAAAAGTGCAGAAGGAGTCCTATTTATTGGAGGAAAATGTTCAGATAATAAGTTCAACAAACAACCAATGATAGATTATTAAACTTTTTATCTTAACATTTCCAAAGGGATAACTAAATAAAGCCACCTTATTCGGGGGACATGTGGCCTAGTGGCCTTTTATTATACCATACAGTTACAACTTGTCTAGAATCTTCAAAGACTTGGACACATCCAATGGAAACTCCACTAGTACTTATAATTTGAATTATATGTAAATGTTGTAGTTGTTGTTAAAATTTAGTAATTGGCCAATGATACTATATATAGTACAAAAAGTGATGCAATATGACACTTATTATAAATAGAATTCACCATATATCCATAATGAGTTACTCTTTGACTTCATATTCTATGCGGTATTCAACTATCCATAGTACGTGTATGGCAACAGAAATCTTCCCCATTATTCTCGGTAACATACAGTCAGCCAGACATGGTGTTATCAAGAACATTTCAGGGATGTCCCAGGCATCAAATATGACGTCGGTTGTCAAAATTGCTACATGTTTGTGAACGTTATCTGATATTTCAGTCAAGTTAATTTTGGTGTAGCAAAGATGTCAAAGACCAGAATCTATGTTAGTTACATCAAAGGAAAACCGCACTCATTTGAAGTTTGAAATGGGCGCAATTAATTGCCTGATGGGAATATATTCAGTGATTCAGAATTTCACAGCCACATGGTCGAATGCCTGGCTCTTTATTATATGCACTATGCATATATAAAAATGATACAGCTCCCAAACGTTTATTATGGGTTCAATTATTCTGATTTGTCAATGATTCTAAAACTCACGTTGAACGATATTGTCATGCACTGAGTGCGGTCTACAGAGCTGTTAAGTTTCACGGATTGTCCGTGAGACTCCCGGATTGCTATGGACAAAACCTCCAAAACTGTTGTCGTCGGTAACATCAAGAGTAATTTCATATTCATCATTATTCAGTACTAATCAGCAGTACAAATTAATTTTCACACCCCTTCGTAGCCATGCAAGCTGTCGTAAAAGTATAAACAATAGATTTAATAATGCGACTTAAATAACTACTAAGTCACAAACCATGCAAACGGATGTGTCCATTTCGTTTGCGGGTAAAACTATATAGACGAGTCCATTTTGTACTTTCGGTTTAACTCATGTTGGATTGTTACCTGTGTAACTCTGGTTCCGTTTTTACTTATTTTAAACAAACTTTCTGCTTCTTAAAATTTGTTGATAGATGGTGGAATGTATCCATTTCGTTTGGGTGTTAAACTGTAAGACGAGTTCATTTTGTAGTTATTCCGATTTTGTACTTTCGGTTTCGTGCATATCCGGCCGTATCTGGTGGAATTCTACGTATTTTTACGTATTTTAAACAAAGTGTCTGCTTCTTTCTAAATGTTGGTGGTCTTTCAACGCAGGTGGAATTTGTGTTTCGAACCGAAAATTAGTTGGTCGTGGTCGCGTTTAACAAGTGATCGCCCAATTTGTAAGTGAGAATAAACCAGTCGATGAACAATAAATGCGGTCGTAAATTGGAGGTGGTCCCTCCAACAAAAATCTCACAGATGGCCATTTTTAAAACTTAACAGCTCTGGCGGTCTATAACAAATAAATAGTGAGACTAGTGAGAATACAACAGTAAGAGTTAATACGCTAGACAAATTTTTATTTTCGGTTTCTACAATCCATTCCATTCTGGGCATACACCACGTGGCCGTGAATTTATTCCAAATTTAGCAATTCCCCATTTTATATAAATAAAATGGCAAAGGCAATCAACTTTTGGGTGCACACTATAACTTAATTATTTCATAATCACCCAATGTATGATTAGTTGGTTACGTTTTGATGTTTTTTCACTGTATTAGCTACCATGTACTGTTTTAAATATAATAGACTGACCATACTTACCATTACCAATACTTACCGTACAACACATAAAACAACTGTTCATTTGAATATTTATTTATTGTTTACTCGAATAAAAAAAAACAATCGGAAAGTCACAATAACAGCAGGATATTTCTGCCGATGCCGATTGGAAACAGATAACACGAATATCAGCCGATGCCAATTACCTTTCCAGTTAATCCGTTCATCACCAGTTGTTCTCATCCACTATTTGGAACTTTGAGTACATCTTTAGCTTATTAACACTTTCTATACTAAATGTATTTTCCTGTTCAGTTTTAATAACTATACATTGGAATGGTCTATTATTCATCTGGAGGGTTTTTCAGGAAAAGTAAGCAGACAAAATATAATTAAAGTACAGAAGGAGTACTACTTATTGGAGGGAAAGTTCAGATAATAAGTTCAACAAACGACCATAGGTTGTTGGTTCATCTGAACATTTACTAAGAGATAACTACTCCTCAATGAGTATTTGTCCCCCGAAAATTAATTTCATGGGACTATTGAAAACAGCACTGTCCATCTGTGCATCTTTCTGATCTGGTCGTAAGCACAATAACTGGAACAAATATTAACCGATTCCAATAATATTTTTGTTTATGAGATGGTTGCGACAATATCTCGGACGTCCGATTTTTCTTACCTGAGTTTTATACCCCTTAGTTTGACAATTTCTCGCCATTTTTTTGTTGTATGCAAAATAATTATAACTTGAACAAATATTTTACAATTTCAATAATGTTTTGTTTATGAATTGGTTTCCACAATAATATTTTTATGAGGTTGCCACAATATCTTAGACGAGTTCGAAAACCAGTTTGGTCTGATTTTTCTTACTTGAGTTATGCCCCTCAGTTTGATGATTTCTTGCCAGTTTGTTTGTCATAAGCCGCATTAACTCAAACATATATTAACCACTTTCAATAATTTTCTGTTTATGAGTTGGTTGCCACAATATCTTGGACAAGTTCGAAAACCAGTTTTGTTCGATTTTCTTGTGTTATGCCCCTTAGTTTGACAATTTCTTGCCAGTTTGTTTGTTATAAGCGCAATAACTCGAACAAATATTAACTTTTTTCAATAATACTGCCAATCTCGGAGTTAGTCACATTGGAGTTAGCCATCTTGTAGTTAGCCACCGTTTCGGGGGACACTGTTGTCGCCGACCTTTTATTTGTATAGAAAAGGTTAAGATAAGTAAGTCAAATTTAAATAATATTCTTTTTATTTTAGATACCATGACAGAATGGGAATAAACATTGGTCGTACAGAAGTTCTTCTACATGCATTACCCATGACAGGGAGAAAGTAAGTGTTAAGAAATAAAAAACGTTGGTAACCTGCCAGCCAATCAGACCGGGATTTTGAATTTCTTTGTACAAATCTCAACTTGATATGAACTAAATTCATAAACTTGAGTTTGGAGGAGATAAGTGTATTTGAGATGGCTATTGCTACTTCATATTCCATGTTTCAAGTGTAAAGACAAATTGTGTGCTTATTTGAGTTAATCAAACTTATAAGTTAGTTCCCCAACAGTTTACCCACTGAAAGAATATATAGAATTAAACCAATAAAACAGAAAATTCCAACCACAGGCTTATAAACTGGATAAAAATAGAGCATTCATCAAGAGAAGGGGGCTCTCCCAGTTTCAATATTTATCCAATATTTTCTCTTTTTATAACTTTTTATAATATCATGGGGTGGGTCCGTTTGGCTTCTGAGGAGGAAAACAAAAGCAATTCCATCAGTTCTCACAGGTTTTTTTTCCATTGTTGTTTTTGACCTTTTCTTATCCATGTGAACCCAATTCAGCTCATTTAATTCTTCTAGTATTTTTAACCCTTTCATGACTGGAGCTTCCTGAATTTTTGCGAAAACCCTGTGCCAATGCATTCTCTTATATATGCGAGTCGACCATAGGTCGCCTCGCATATATAAGAGAATGCATTGGCCTAACAAACTTTATATTATTTTTTATAACTTTAAAAAAATGTAAGAACAAATTATAAAAATGATATTAATATGTTAAAGAACATAAGACAAAATGATAAAAATTATCATAGAATGTAAGATAAAATTATACAAAATGATAAAATTGTTAAAGAATGTAAGAAAAGATGATAAAAATGATAAAATTTATCAAAGAATATAAGAAAAATTTATAAAAAATGAAAAAAAAATTGTTAAGCCAATGCATTCTCTTAATATATGCGAGGCAACCTATGGTCGACTTGGTACATGAGAGAATGCATTGGCACATGGTCTTTAATGATGTTGTATTCTTTCAGAAAACACAAGTCTGAACAATGTACAATTGTAAACATTTAGTCCTTAATTCGGGAGCAATGTTAAACAAGCGATAAAGAAGTGGCAATGGTTTCACCAAATAGAGTAGCTGCATGTAATTCATGGTTTAGAATGATGTTGCATGCTGCCAATTGAGTTATAAAATTTATGAAAATAACTACTTTTGTCTCTATTTCCATTTGATCATCCCCTGCTGAGTGTTTCACATCACATTTATATAAACTGTGTAGGATGGCTTTCTACGTTATCAACATTCAGACATCAGCTGTCTTTGAAAGTAGTATTTGCCCTTTTGACATTATTATTAATTTTTAGAGCTAAATCAATATTTTCTTCATTGTCTTTTAGGTTTGTTTGTGGCCAACAGGGGCAGATAACTCTGGAGAAACAGTTTGCATCCAGTTCCGTTCCATTTGCTTTACAGGCCGTTGTGAAGGTTTGTTTATAAAATAAGAATTTCTACTTTTAGCTAGTACCAAATTATTGTACCTTCTACCTCGATTGTATATCCACAGTAACGTGTGTACATAAAAAGGCCTTGTTTGTTGATTATGGTGTTATGTTTGCCTTTAGTAACTTTTAAAATGAACCAATATCACCCAACTTCTTACGTCAAGCTATACTCAAGATTTTAAAGATTATAAATGTTTGAATATCTCCCAACTTCTCAAGTAAAGCTATACTTAAATATGCATAATCCAATTAATGCTCGCGAATTACTATTTCCTTGGCTTCGGGGGTAAAAAATATTTGATTCGAGTCCAGGAGCCCTCCAGCCATCAAAGCTCAGAGTGATCAGATATTGATATTTGAAATCTATTGTTTTTAACCACCGATAATTTTTAGTGGCCCAGTAAAGAGTCGACGAGAAGACCGTCTCAGGATGAAGATGGATAACTCTAAAATCAAGGGTTTTTTTTTATTCAGATATTTGACAAACTGGGCAATAAATAGATTGTGAGAGCTTTCCGATGAATGGCAACAAGCCATATTTCCAACTAAATCCTGAAAAGTTACCCATAATTCTGCTGTGGTTAAGGAGTCGATTATTTAGAGCATTACTGTACCTGCTATATCCAGACTTTAGCGTGGCATGGAATTTGAATTTATTAGATTATAATTATAATGAATTTCATTTCAGGATATCCAGGTGCATGATGTGAATCGCTGTAGATTCGAGACAATGGATGAGCTCTTCAGCCCAAAGACTTCAGTATTCATGCTGGGCTGGCCCCACTATGGTTCTCAAGGAGAGGTAAGTTGTCCGAGATGTTATCAAAATCTGTGAGGAAGGAAATATTTCATAGTTTATTCCTGATAACAGCTGCAGATTCAGAAAAACCATATATGCTCACCCTGTAATCACTTGAATGCAGTTCGGTCTAAAATCTGGTTGTCGTTAGTTATACATCGTTCTTGGTATGCAGTTTTTCTATGCTGTTGATTTTTAAAACAAAATGGAGCATTTTTCAAATAAGTCACAGTGTTATCGAGAACAAAGAGCTCAGGTCCCATTTTGTTATCAGAAGTGGTTACTTGGTGTGATATAAATATCAGCATACAGTAATGCCCTATTTAATCGACTCCAATTAATTCCGATGAATGGCAACAAGCCATATTTCCGACTAAATCCTGAAAAATTATCCATAATTCTGCTTTAGTTATGGAGTCGATTAATTAGGGCATTACTGTACTGAATAGCAAAGGTCCATTACAAACATTAACCCTTCCATGATGGAGCTTCCTGAGCCCCGCATATATAAGAGCACACATTGGCCTAACAATATTTACCTTGAACTTGTAAGCCAGTGCATTCTCTTATATATGCAATGCTCCCTAAACATCGCTTTGAAAGAGACTGACTTTGGCAGCTTTCCCTGTGTGCAGAGATACATTATCTTTCAGTGACCCTGTTATCAAGCAATTAGATCTCAATTTTGAGATGCGGGAGGGAGGATATTTATTGAAAAAATGTTCTTAACTCGGCAAAACATACCCCAGAACAAAAAATAAAAATATTTTTGTTGTTCATACAAAAGAAAATATTGAAAAACATGTTTGACAAAACTTTTTAAAAGAACATTTCAGTGACGAGGGAGGTGCCTGAGAATACATAATTTTTATTTATTTGGCCTATTTTATAAATTACATTTGTACACAAGCCTTGAAATAGTGCGTCGGGGTAGTATCACCAAATTCACCCTCTGGGAACCTCATTCTGCTGAGGTGTAAACAGAATGAATTCCCCAGAGGGTGAATTTGGTGATGCTAGCCCGCTATGCGGGGTAGTATCACTAAATTCACCCTCTGGGGACCTCATTCTGCAAATGACAGACACACTATTTCAAGGCTTGTTTGTACACTAGAAGCTATTGACAAGCAACATTTATATTTTTCAGGTTACAGGAGTTGATGCTGGTAAGGGTCGAGTGAAGATAGTCGTAACAAATCATGAGGAGCCTAACTTGTTGTCTATAAGACAACATGAACAGGTTTGTTTCTTTTCTCTACCATTCTATACAAGTCTGAGTTTAGTGCATTCAACACTATAGTGTCCAACTAAAGCTAAAGGATAAATTCAATTGGCTCAGTGTGTCTATATAAGCTTAGGCAAGGAATGGTATGGTATGCTCTTAGAAATCAGAAATGGAATTATTAGATACCAGACCACATTTATCACCATTTAAGCAATTTCTGAGACATGATGGCATGATTGGCGGTACTATAGATCGCTCGAAATTAGTTTGATATTTCCTGAGATAGAATCACTGATATAACAATGTTACAGTAAAATGAAAGCTGGTGACAAGCCTGAGTTTAGTGTGCCTGTCATTTGCAGAATGAGGTCCCCAGAGGGTGAATTTAGTGACGCTATCCTGCATAACATGTTGAAAGTATCAACAGTTGGATTTGAATATCTTTAGAATAATGATCGGTCAATATGAGGGAAAGGACCAGACCTGTTAAGTTTTGAAAATGTCAATCCGGGAGATTTTTGCGGGAGGTATGCCCAAATATGTTCATGTTCCAACAATCATTTTTATGATGAAGATTACATAGTTTTTATGAGTTTCTGTTTGTGTTTATTTTATAAATATATAGACCTAAATAAAATGGTAATTAATGTCCTGTTGGTAGTTGTAATAGAGCTGCTGGGAGTGGGAGATACCACCATTTATTGAAGAGAAAGAAGCAAACACTTCGTATAAACTAAGTGAAAATACTCAGAATTTCACCGGATACAACCGGATATGCGCGAACTGAAAGTTCAAAATCTGAATAAACTACAAAATGGACTCGTCTTACTGTTTAACCCCCAAAAGAAATGTACACATTCCACAATTTATTAAAAAATTTTAAGAAGCAGAAACTTCGTTTAAAATAAGTAAACACGAACCCGAATTACAAAGGTTACAACCGGGCATGAATGGGTGAAAACGAAAGTACAAAATGACCCGTCTTACAATTTTTCCGCCAAACGAAATGTACACGTTCCGCACGCAATGCATACCACTAATCCGTTACTGAGAACTGTTCATCAATGAGGGCTAACAATACAGCTGCACACTTGTGATTATACGTATTGTATACTATAACAACACCCTTTGTGTGTGGCTTCACCAGAGTGTGAAAATCAATTAATATCAGTCTTCAATCAGAGGGAACATCAAAAGTGAATGTTGATGAGTGTGTATTTACGGTACCGGAAAAAAGGAAATCCCGGTCATTTTGGGAAATCCCCGCAATTTCACGAATTCGAAAAATAAGAAAACATCGGGGTTTTGCTGAATCCGGGAGATATTGGGGGTTATCCGTATTTGCGGAATTGCCGTGGCAATCCGGGAGTCTCTCGGACAATCCATGAAACTTAACAGCTCTGGAAAAGACACAATGTATTTTATCCAATGATTTGTGCAAAGTTATGGACCTTCTTGGATTATAGAAAATAACAACATTTTCCATCTATACAAATATTTAGAATTGCCCACTTTCTAAACTGAGCATCAGGGGCATATGTTATTATTATCTGTTGCTTAAGTCCATGAACTTTTCACATTATACTTCCCCGATTCAGAGCCTTTGTACCTTGTATCAACTAGGCGTCAAAATATGGTGCTGGATATTTGCAGAATGAGATCCCCAGAGGGTGAATTTAGTGACGCTACTCTGCACAGTGGGCTATCATCACCAAATTCACCCTCTGCATGGACCAGCCTACAGGTTTCAAATTGGGAGAAGTCACTCCCTGTTTGGTTATTAGGGAGAAGTGGACTGTTATCAGGGAGAAGTAACAATCGCTGAAGTTAAATTTACAGTCCAACATCACCCTTCTATGATTCAATAAGTCTTACACAACACAAGAGCCCATAAAACTGTTACAGTTAGTAAGAATGCCATCACAATAAGTAAATACACTGTTAATATTCTGTAGGGACATATGCATGATGGTATATGAGAGAGAAATCACTTCTCCCTGGAACAAAAATAGGGAGAAGTGGCACATTTTAGGGAGAAGATGTCTCCCGACCAGCCATCTAGGCTGGTCCCTGACCCTCTGGGAACCTCATTCTGCTTAGGCCTCATGTATTACCCCAACATAAAAGAGTCGCCATCTTGACGACTTCAAAAAGTCACTAAAAACTTACTTGTTTGCGCAGCGTTTCAGAAAATGACTGATATTGTGTATATTTATATTTCATGTTTATGCTTATGTCAAGCGCTTAGGGCCTGCTTATTGGGGATAAGCGCTATACAAATATTATTATTATTATTATTATTCTCTCGTATCATCAAATTAATATGTTTAGAAACTTCTTAGAATTTCTTTTTCTTTTTTAGTTTACTTTATCTACATGTATATCCCCAAATTGGCAGACGACACAATGCATAGTTGAGGTGCCCAATGGGCGCACTTTACCATCTTCACCATCTGGGAACTTAAATCTATGTCTAGGTCTCCCATAGCAGATGATGCCATGTAGAATGAGGTTCCCAGAGGCTGAATTTGGTGATGCTAGCCCACTGTGTGGTGTAGCATCACTAAATTCCCCCTCTTGGGTCCTCATTCAGCAAAAGATAATTTGAGGCCTTGTATTAGCAACCACCAAGGGTGCTTATACCTAAGGCAGGTGAATGACGTCATATAATTTGTTCTATATCCATCAGTGATTTTTCAAGATCGCAGGTATAGATTTTGGAGAAATTGTCACGTGACTTCCGGTTAGCAACTATGTGGAGTTTGCAACAAAAAAACGCGGAATTGAAAATGAAGCATCGCGATAAAAATGAAAGTAACTACTTCACAACTTAAGAAGAATTCACATGTGATTTAAGTCTATTAATTTCGTTTAGACCAATTTCATTGGTCAGCTTAATGAAAACGAAACATGAAGAATAAATAATCCTGACAAGATTTTACAATCCACGACATGTCTTGTCAATTTGGCATGTCATCTCCGTCGTGACCACTGCATGATGTTATGACGCCGAAAAAAAGGAAAATTTGAGGTACGATTCATATTATCACATGTTTATTAATTTATGTCATAATGTAATTTCAGAAAATAGCTCAGAGGTATCTTCCTGGACATGTTGCAGCTCAGAAACTTGGAGTAGATGGTCTGTTCCTGTCGAAATTAACTGGGTCAATACTTATACAGAAGGGGACTCTGGAAAATCCCTCTGACAGGAAATTCAATGCAGGATTACAACTCAAATTCAGTAAGAGAGGAGAGGAGGTGCCTGGTTACGCCAAAAAGAATCAAGATCGGTGGTTCTATTCAGAGAAGACTATTGCTATCGTCTCGGAGTATCTCGAGAAGTACGTAAACTGTGACCAATTTCATTCAATTTGGCAGAAAATGTTTTGCAGTTTGGAATCTATGGCTAGTGTGTAAAAAATTAAAAAAAATTAGCAATTGCACAATAAAATGTGAACATGAATAGAACCTATTTTCAGATTGCCAGAATTTAAATGTTCTAGCATAAAATGTTAGCATGAACATTCATCATTTATGAATTCCAGACCCAAGTCTGAGTTTAATGTGCCTGTCATTTGCAGAATGCGGTCCCCAGAGGGTGAATTTAGTGATGCTATCCCGCTTAGCGGACTAGCATCACTAAATTCACCGCTGGGGACCTCATTCTGCTTAGGCCTCATCTTCTCTGGAAAGTTTCTTTATTATCAAATTTCTATAGAAACTTCTTCACATAGAATCTTTTTCTTTTTTAGTTTAGTTTCTCTATATCCCCAAATTGGCAGACGACACATTGCATAAATGAGGTTCCCAATGGGTGTACATCACAATATTCACCATTTGGAAACTTCAGTCTGAGTCTATGTCTCCCATAGCAGATGAGGCCTAAGCAGAATGAGGTCCCCAGAGGGTGAAATTGCTGATGCTAGCCCACTAGGTGGGATTGAGTCACTAAATTCACCCTCTGGGGACCTCATTCTGCAAATAACATGCAGACTAAACTACATTTATATTAAAGATGTTCTATCTCTTTCTAACATTAACATTGTTTTCAGTTAGTTTTTCCCTTTTCAGTTTCTATATCCCCTAATTTGCAGAAGATAAAATGCATAATTGAGCTGACTAATGGGTGAACATCTTCAACTGGGGAAATTCAATCTGGTCTCTCATAGTTAAGGCCTAAGCAGAATGAGGTTTGCTGAGGGTGAATTTGGTGATCCTAGCCTGCCGTGCAGGATAGCGACACTAAATTCACCCTCTGGGGACCTCATTCTGCAAATGACAGACACACTTTTTGCAGGCTTGTTCTGGGGGTGGGGGGGGTATATAATAATAAAGATAAATCGAAGGCACCTGTCCGGAAATGCTTCTATCAATTAATATTGATTTTATTTAGATTTTGTTCTGGTATAATACATACAACCTTTCGGGACAGTTCTGGCTATTTTTAGAACAGAAACTTCAGGCATAGCAAGAGGGATAACTCTATCTTGTTAGTACT
The DNA here is from genome assembly GCA_032622095.1 of Siphonodentalium dalli. Lineage (NCBI taxonomy): Eukaryota > Metazoa > Mollusca > Scaphopoda > Gadilida > Siphonodentaliidae > Siphonodentalium > Siphonodentalium dalli. Next base: position 222,818,560 of record CP136064.1, read on the forward strand.
CTAATCAATGCAAAATTCCATTTCGTTTCAGATATTATGCAGAAATAAACCACTTTATTATGTCTTTATACACAAATAATATACCCAATCTTCAGTTTTGTCGGTGTTTTATTTACAGAAAAAGGTATTTGTAATCTTGAAATCTGGAGTTATAACAATTATAACAATTGTGGCCCGGAATAGATTGACTATCTTTAATTCTTGTTTTAATTCCAGGTTTTCTGAAATGTGGGATAACATTATTCGAAAATCAACATCCTCTGATATTTACAATGAGGAAGTTGTCTTTGGTGAGAACAGGTGAGTAAAAATCAAATCTTCAGTGACAGCATTAGACATGCTACATACTTATGGCCTTTTGTTTCTATAATCAAGGTATTCACCAATACCGCAGCAATATAGTGTCACACCATTGCTTTAGTGAGTAGCGCACAGAATGTGACTGACTGAATTACTTGCTCAAATGAATCTCGGGAGGAGTGGATATTATCCATTGGTGAGTGAGGTTATTTAGCCTGGAGACCCGTGATGACAGTAAAGGCTAAGCCTTACTTACATGCACATATTACTAGGTAAGTGTAGTACATGGGACAGCCATTAATGTTGGCACTTAATTCGATGGCGACACCCTGAACACAGCACTAGGGGGATGCATTCTCACACACAGGATGGTCTGCCTTGACACAGCAATTTTGTGCTATGGCAGTTATGTGAACTAATAAAAAAGACTTCATTTTTGTGTGTTTAACCCTTTACCCAACAGAAGGGCCCTGTGCCAATGCATTCTCTTATATATGCGAGTCGACCATAGGTCGCCTCGCATATATAAGAGAATGCATTGGCTTAACACATTAAAAATTATAAAATTGTTAAAGAATGTAAGAAAAAATGGTAAAAAGTGTTTTTTTAGGCCAATGCATTCTCTTATATATGCGAGGCGACCTATGGTCGACTCGCATATATAAGAGAATGCATTGGCACAGGGCATAACTGTAACTATCACAATGTGGTCATGGAGCCGGTTCCAATGATATCCATATTTGTATGGTTCTATTGAGACAGACCGAAGATATTTTAGGCTGTTGAAGCTTTATTTGGCCGGTTTGTTGGGTAAAGGGTTAAATTAACTGTAAATAACAGAGCATCAAACTTTTACACAAATAATGCAATCTATAACAAGCTAGTTATTTACCATGTATGTTCAATCTATAACAAGCTAGTTATTTACCATGTATGTTCAATCTATAACAAGCTAGTTATTTACCATGTATGTTCAATCTATAACAAACTAGTTATTTACCATGTATGTTCAATCTATAACAAGCTAGTTATTTACCATGTATGTTCAATCTATAACAAGCTAGTTATTTACCATGTATGTTCAATCTATAACAAGCTAGTTATTTACCATGTATGTTCAATTGAATGTTTCAATGTAGATGTTAAAAGTAATTTCCTCCGGATTGACCACTCGTCGTGTGTCCGTCCGTCCGTCTGCCTGTCTGTATGTCTGTCCGTGGACACTTTACGCATGGTGCGATAACTAAAAAAAATTCTATCCGATCGGAACCAAATTTTGTATATGAGTTTCTCAGACCAAAATACAGATCGAGTTCAAATATGGGTTTAACCCTCTCCACACATCATATGGTTTTGATGCTTTTCATTTGATCATTCTCCTATATTATGTCCAGGTTGATGGTGATCCACTTTTGATTTGCATGGATTTGGGATTAAAATTAAACCATTCCATAGACACATATTATGCGATAGACAGATATAATATTATCCATTTCACTTTGATCCAGGTTCAGTAAGGGTTTCAATAAATCACTAATTATATATTCATCATTAGAGGAAATGTCTTATTTTGAAATTCCCTCAATTGCATTTGGGCTCCAGGGTAATATTAATGGTGCTGGTATTCTTGAGACTGACTTATTGTATGGGTTTCTAAATCCAATGACATGCTTTGTATAGACTATTTTGTGTTTATCAGTTCATTAGTTTGGGTAAGATTAACCCTATTCTATCCGATTTGATAACTCAAATATTTCCATTGATTATGTTTATACATGTAGTTCTTGGCATAGTTGACAAGAACACACCCCTAACCTGCATAGTGAGGGTCATTTGGTTTATTTGCTTAAAAATATTAACATCCTCCGCCAATCCTGTTGACACAATGTGATAACTAAATATTTTTCACATGATCACTATATTAAGTGTGAATTGTTGAAACTTTAGCACTCATGAAAAGGTTGATGTAAGGATTTATAAAATTTATAAAAATAGCTAATCGCTATCGCCAAGGTATGGGTTAAACATCTGCCGATCGTGATCGGCCTCTCGTTTAATAAATATGTTTAGGATTGGAAACAAAAATATGTTTACACTAAAGTAAATGTTCCTTTTTTAATAGTGAGGAAAAGATGAAAAAAGTTGAGGATTATCTGAAATCACTCCCATCACATGGACTGAAGGCAGTGAAATGCGGCACCGAATATGTTGATGAGAAGGTTATTACAGCTATAGAACAAGAAGTCGAGGATGCAGTCGTATGTATTAATCTCTTTATTGTTTATGGAGCCTCGGATATATAAGAGCATTCATTGGCCTAACAATATTTACCTTGAAAGCCAGTTCATCTCTTGAAATTCTGAATTGAATTTTGTTTCTATGTTATGGGAATTTCCATGACTGGAGCTTCCTGATATTTTGTGTAAACCCTGTTCCAATGCATTCTATTATATATACAAGTCTCCCATATGGAGCCTCTCATATATAAGAGCATACATTGGCTTAACAATTTTTACCTAGTAAGCCAGTGCATTCTCTAATATGTGCGAGACTCCGCATTGGAGACTCGCATATATATTAGAGAATGCACTGGCACAGGATTGTTAATGCTGCACCAGCTACTCCTATCATGATAGGGTTAAATGATTAGTCATCATGACTCATGTGGCAGGCAAAGTCAGCAATTTTGTTTTTGGCACTGGTTTCCATGGCGTGACTTGGTGGATTTTGTGAGTAAATATGATATGCATAAATGTGCTAGCTCATCATCTTATAACAGACATTATCTCCAGGCTAATTTTCAGCCTACTATATTTAGAATAGGTTGTCTTCTGGCACTTTCTATTTTTTTTAATAAATGATACATAGACATTGTTACTTAATTAAGTGATAATCCACTTTATTGTTGTAAAGTTCGAACCTCCATTTTTTTCTACTTAATTTGGAGCGACGGATACGATAGGTCGATAAATAAACGAATTATTAATATACCGGCTTCATATGCTCTGAAAAACACTTGCCAAAGTCACAGCCATTTTTCAGCCGTTTTCAAGTCAGACAAATGCTCTTTATTGCTACCATATCAGGAATAGAATATCACGGAACGCTCTTTTCTGTTCCATGTGCAAATGGCTGTTTGCTTTTGTTTGGGACCCAAACACCTTGTTCATAGTTGTATTTTTCATTACTTCAAAGCGTCTTTTTGGGTTACAGAATGCTAGTAGAAAGGTAGTTAATATATTTATCCACTATTTCGATACTGGGAAAAATTAAAAAGCGAATAATAGTATTCGTATTTTGGAGCACAAACCGCCCTGTGGCTTTAAGATAACTACATCTGTGGGAGATAATTTCTTGTTAGTTTGCCAGCAAAGACAGGAAAATTAATAGGAGTTATTTATAAAGATTTTTCGAAAATATTTTTTGAATATTCAAAGTTATAGTATTCAGCCCTCATAATTAGGGAAAAAATGCCTCATGGCAAATTTTATTTTGTGGCATGTTAGATTCTACATGTTGCCATGGCTTTTCTTATGGTGCTACTTATTTCTGTGGCCAGTTTTGAGGACTGGCATTCCACCTTAATAGTAGTTGTCATTCAAGCAAATATATGTGATTTTTTTTCTTTTCTGCTTGTTGTGGTGAGGGGGGGTGGGGGGGGGGGGGGGTGGTCACATCAATATTATTATGATTTATTTAAATTTAGTGTTAGAATAGTGTAATTCTGTTTTGTCAGCAATTAAACAGAAATTATAATATTTTTAATTTCAGAGTCGGAACAGAAAAAAACAGAAGATTGTGAAGATGCAGGTGAAACCCCATCTTCTGTTCAGGGTTAGTTTATTATAATCTCCAAAATAATATCTAATATGAAAAAATACCTGTTAACCCTTTCTGTACGAAATTGATTCTTCCACTCAGTTATAAATGCATATATTTGAATAGTTTATTATTCATCTGGAGGGGTATTCAGCCAAAAAGATAAGCAGACGACAGATAATACAAGTACATATAATGTTTTCACACATGGTGGGTCATTGCTACATTATGACTATATATCTGAATTTCATAATGTAATCATGGCCCCATGCTTAGAGCCACTATGCTTATTAAACACCAAGTAAGTGATGGTTTTTCATTGCAAATTTTAAATAGAGGAAATGGTTAAAATGTTTGTGAGAAAAACATCTTAAAGTTTTCTATTTCATGAATCATATTAGATAAGCTGCCAATTCAGTAATAACTGTGTTAATCTTCCTTTCCAATAGTCATATATTAATGCGGACCCAGTATATATTGTGTGTCTTAGAAATACAAGGCATATACTGGTATCCATCCCTATACTCCTGGAAAACCCTTGAATGTTTACTCGGTTACTCCTTGAAAACTTTAATTTAACACCCTGAACTCCGGGAAAACCATGGAATTTCATATGGAAATGTATGCAGGAACCCTGTACATGTACATGTGCATGTATATTAATTGCTCACTGAACACATAATTTAGCATCCTGGGTGCACCCTGGACTCAGGTCACATAACGTTCATGATTATATATATTTAGAGCTTATAATTGTGTCATTCCATACTATAATACCACAGTATATATATATTATATATCACTTAAGAAGCATGTTCATATTATATACATGTATAGACTATAGTCCCAATGAAAGCAATTAATTTTAAATGACTAACCTCATTAAAGTTTCTCACTGCAAAACAACATTACCAACCGTTTAACTATAGTATAATCTATACAATCTAAAAAAGCATGCATATGGTATGGGGCATTTGTTCACTTGTTTTTATTTATTTATTTTTTTTTTGTCCCCCGAAAAATAAATTTTCGTGGGACTATAGAAACGTGCTTTGTCCGTTCATCCGTCTGTCTGTCCGTCACACTTTTGAGTACCTTCATGGTTCATCTCCTCCTACAGATTTCATCCCAGAGATTTGAAACTTCAGAATATTGTTGCCCATATATTGAAGATGTGTAACATGTATATAGATGACAGATTTTATTTTTTTTGACAGAGTTATTAACCCTTTTCGACTAAGAAAATTTCAACATTTTTTTTGATTTTCTGTATGATGAGGGTACCTTCATGGTGTAATCAACTCCTCCTACAGTTTTGATCGTTGATATTTGAAACTTCAGAGTATTGTTACCCACATATTGGAGATGTGCAACATGTATATAGATGACGGAAAAATTATTTTTTTACGGAATTATTAACCCTTTCAACATAGAACATTTCAACATTTTTTTAAATTTCTTTAACAAAGCGGCATCGACTTGCCACGTTGTCGGGGGACACTGTGGTCGGCTGACCTTTTATTTATTTTATTCTTATTCTTTGATAAATCATAAATCAACAAAATCAACCACATATTTTAGTACGTTATTGTTCTGTAATTACTCTGCCCGTCAGTGCATCTTGATTGACAAATAAACTATTCTAATTCTATATATATTTATAATAAAATATTTATCATGTTTTGTAGACTATTGTTGGTACAGGGAATGTCGTGCCCGACCCAGCAGCTGACTTCTGCCTGTTTGACAGAGTGGTTAACGTGAGAGGAGGTTACACGGTGCCATTCGGTCTGAGGGGAACAATCGTAGGTACGGTCCATTCTGACAAGGGAAGTGATGAGATGTTTGAAGTGGTATTTGATGAGCCATTTGTTGCTGGATTGACTCTCAGGTTAGTGTCGGAATATATACTGCTTTATAACCATTGTAAGGCCGTTAAAATAAAATACCTGGGTTCTCACGCAATTATACCTCAATTTTGACATTGGGGAGGGAGGCTTTTTATTTTTTTCTAGAAATCTTAAAAAGTATACTCCAGAATCAATATTTTATCATTTTCATGGTAAAAATCCAACATTTCTATTAGAAAAGTGGAAAAAATTTCTTGACAAGGCATGATTTCAGTGACGAGGGAGGTGCCTGAGAACCCAGGTATTTTATTTTAATGGCCTAATTATAAACCACCTTCGATTTAATTGAAATGTGTGCTTTTGATTAGTTGATAGGTGAGCTCGCGACATTACCTATACCTGTATAGAAGTATCAGTAGACAAATGATACTTTAAGAAAACCGTCACCTCAAATGGTGTCATGGATGAATTGAAAAACTTAGAATTAACATAATTTTATTGTATTTGTTTCCTTCTTTCACGCGAGTATGATGAAGGAAAATTATTTAATCTTTTACCTTAATAGCTGTATTTCGTTCTAATGAAAAACCCAGTTTTTACTCATATTTTTACCCATCGTGCATTTACTTTTTTCAACCCAAGTGTTTGTAAACCAGGCTTTTTAATGCTATGGCATAATTAAGTTTTCTATCACTTGCCAGTCTTAATAATTAGTCATATATAGAATTCATTTTGAATAAGTTTCCTGACTGTATGATACTCAAACCTGCAAATAGTGTGTCTGTCATTTGCAGAATGAGGTCCCCAGAGGGTGAATTTAGTGACACTATCTTCACCCCATTAGTCACCTCATTTATGCATTTTATCTTCTGCAAATTAGGGGATATAGCAACTTCCCAGAAGAGAAAAAGTTAACAGAAACAATGTTAATTTGAGACTATGGACGCTGTGTGGAATAGCATGGGTACTAGTCATAACGCCACACCAGTGAAACACCAGGGTTCGTACGCGGGTCTGGAATCCTGGAAAAGTTATGGAATTCGAAAATTCGATTCAATACCTTAAAAAGTCTGGAAAATGGGAGCTTTTTTCACCCTACTATGGAAAAAGTCTTGAAAATAAGCTACCCCGAGATTCAAGGTCTTGAAAAGTCATGGAATATCCCAAGGCAGAGTTCTTAGGTAAATAAACGCTGTTACTTTCCGATCTTATATCATGTAAGCTTGCGATACCATCTCCGTAGTCATAGTTGAACTACACGTTTTAAGGTATGCCGAAACACGAATTGTCTCCCTTACCGGAACTCCTGTTTGACCGCTAAATATATCAGAATTTGACCTAAATAGTAATAGTAAACAAATATGCCTGGAAACTGTGTCTTCCGTGACAAATGGGTCACGGATACGCGGTTTGAAGCATGGATAGATTGGGAACCAGAGAACCGGATGAAGGCGAAATGCCGACTGTGTGTTAAATCATTGTTTAGCTAGGTACGAGGTATGGAAAAGTTATTGAATTTTTTCACTGAAAAGTCTTGGAAAATTTGTCCGAAAGTCTTGAAAAAGTATGGAAAAGTTATCGAATTTTACTCTCAGCTAGGTGTATGAACCCTGAACACCACATTTTAATTTGGTCAGAACGCCACAGTCCATGGTCAAAACGCCACCTAAATTTAGTCAGAACACCATCTAAATTTGGTCGTAACGCCACATAGCAATGGACGAAACGCCACATGTTCTACTGAAGCTGATCTGATTAAGGGGGAGGGCGAGTAATATAATATAAATGGAGATATACATGCAAATATCCAAAGTTCCCATGCACATTTGTAATGTAACGTTTGCTCCTGATATTTGTATGGAAATGTCCATTCAAAATTGGTTACTTGACCTCCTCTTAAGAATAAAAAGAGCAGTCTGTTTAATTATTTTTTTATTTTGATAATTACGAACATAAAAACAGCAATATAATATGGTGAACATAAGCGTAACAACTTCACATATACACTCTGATATTCATCATGATCTCACACATTATGAGTTTACACCCCGTGCACCTGCACATGTACGATGTGTTTTGTATCCACATGTTTGCAAACTACCACATGTTGAGTTCTTCTTATAGTTTTTGCACACTTTGTACACCGTTCAACCAAGGAGTCGCACCGTGACCTCGGCATTGTGACGGTATGACGGGTTGTATCAAAATCGTGGATATATACTTTGAATGAGTTTTGTTCTCACCTCGGTCACCAACGAAAGCCCAAAGCGTTGGTGATTATCCGAGGTGCAAACCTAAGATAATAAAGTGGCATCCGTATAATGCACGTAACAAACACCTATCACCAAACATAAATGACGCCATTGGTCACAGGTGTCAATGATATTATTACCGGGGCATTATTACTGAATGCATCACTTCCATGTTTATACTATCTCTTCCATGTTTATACTATATAACGCATGCATTTGTGAGTATTATGAAATAACAAGCCACATATAATCCTTATACCCAAGGCATCAACACTCAACTATACGTTACGCAATATAAACATCCGCAAAGTTATAATTTTTTTTAGATTTTATTAAACATGAAAGCTGATAAAACCAATGTGGCATTTTGACAAAAATTAGGTGGCGTTTTGACAAAAAAAGAGTGGCGTTTCTTCCAAAAATGTGGTGTTCTGACCAAATGAAAATGTGGCATTCTGACAGTGTGGCTTTTGACCGGTTCCCAATAGCATCAATAAATTCGCCCTCTGGGGACCTCATTCTGCAAATGACAAACACTATTTGCAGGTTTGATGATACTCACTTTGACCCTTTCAATAAATAGTTTATTGGTTAATTTCTATTTGGCCTTCATATTTATTCATCTCTTACTAGTAGTAACTTTGTTCCAGCTTCAATCATTTAAGTGATGTCAATATATGTAATATCAATGTATGTAATATCGTCTCATTTTCAAGGTGCTCTCCAGGGCGAGGATACAAGGTGCCAAAATCATCACTAATTAATATATCATATGGCATACGTCACAATGATGGCGATCCAATCCCAGCTAAACAGGACTACGACTACAATTATAATTCTGCTAACTCATCACAGTATAATAAAGGATATGGAATGGTGCATGAATCTGGTTACAGCAAGCCAAGAGGAAACAAATACAACAACCAGGCTGGGTACTCTGACGTCATCAATGAGCCCTACGATCAGTACCGATCAAATAACGATCACCATCGCTCTAATACAGATCAGCATCGCTCTAATACAGATCAGTATCGTTCTAATAATGATCAGCAGCGATCAACTAATGATCAGCACCGATCAACTAATGATCAGCAGCAATCAACTAATGATAATACAAAAAACAAGAGTCAGAATGACAACTGGAGAAAATCGGAGAAAAGGGTGAGAAGTTCATTTATTATATGCTCAACAGTGATTTTCGAAAAAAATTTGGTTAACCCTTTACCCAACAAACCGGCCAAAACCGGCCAAATAAAGCTTCAACAGCCTAAAATTTCTTCGGTCTGTCTGAATAGAACCATACAAATATGGATATCATTGGAACCGGCTCCTTGACCACATTGTGATAGTTACAGTTATGCCCTGTGCCAATGCATTCTCTTATATATGCGAGTCGACCATAGGTCGCCTCGCATATATAAGAGAATGCATTGGCCTAAAAAACAATCTTTTTTTAACACTATTTACCATTTTTTCTTACATTCTTTAACAATTTTATAATTTTTAATGTGTTAAGCCAATGCATTCTCTTATATATGCGAGGCGACCTATGGTCGACTCGCATATATAAGAGAATGCATTGGCACAGGGTCCTTCTGTTGGGTAAAGGGTTAAATAAATTTAGATATCTCCCAGAAGGGGATATAGAAGTTTTCACTTTCACACTAGTCTGTGCGTGCGATTAATTCACTTGTGTGTTCCAATGCGCTATCAGAATATTTCTAAATTCTCGTGAATCAGTAGAGTTGAAATTCGACACATTAATTATGAGGGAAATTAAAGGAAGAATGCAGGAACTATATTTCTCTATTCTGCGGATGGTGTAAGGAATAGGCATCGATCAGCTGTTCGCTTTGATACATTGATTGAAGTCGATGACACATGAGAACATTTATCGTCATAAATGGCGAATTTCATTGGATACACATAGGTCTATAGTATGAAGATTATATAGCATATTTGAGTGGATACCGAAAATTATATCATTAGTGAATGAGTCAAATTTTTATTTTCGCTCTATATCCTCTATTTATTTCTTCAGTTTATTATACAGTGATTAAAATAATAATGTCAAAGTGATACTGTGCTCCACTGTTAAAGGGGTACTGTACACTAAATCCGGCCATTTATGTGATGATCTCCTATTATACTCAATAGAATTTATGCAACAAATGAATGAATTTGAGCAATGAATGAGTGCAAAATATGCTCATGTGCTCTATGAACGATGCAAACAACATGGTAATTATAATGAAAATGAGTTTATGACTCTTAGTGTATTTTGCACTAATCCATGTCTCAAATTCATTCATTTGTTTCATATATTCTATAGAGTATAAAAGGAGATGGTCCCATAAATGGCGGGATTTAGTTTACAGTCCCCCTTTAACCGGGGTCATATCAAATACGGGTGATAAGTCATTTTACTTGGGTATGTCACTATTTCCTTGTCATTCTTAGTGCATGCTTACTGATCTGTGTTTGGTAGTCAAACCTTGATAATCACTGGGACAATTTATGCCAAATGTTCTGTGCATATTTTTAATGGCTATGGTTCAGTTTTATATGTCAACACAAGGGAAATAATCCATGTACAAACCAAAGCCATTTTTATTTCTGACATCGCTATTAACGCCGATGGGGTCATTGTCACAAGGCTCCGGTCACATTCGTAGCCAGCTTAATATATCGATCACAAATGTAGCCAGCTTTTCTCCGGCGATCACATTTGTAGCCAGCTTTTCATGCGAGCCTCAATGAAGAAGTTTAGGTTAACCCAACAAACCGGCCAAAACCGGCCAAATAAAGCTTCAACAGCCTAAAATATCTTCGGACTGTCTCAATAGAACCATACAAATATGGGTATCATTGGAACCGGCTCCTTGACCACATTGTGATAGTTACAGTTATGCCCTGTGCCAATGCATTCTCTTATATATACGAGTCGACCATAGGTCGCCTCGCATATATAAGAGAATGCATTGGCCTAAAAAAAATCTTTTTTTAACACTTTTTACCATTTTTTCTTACATTCTTTAACAATTTTATAATTTTTAATGTGTTAAGCCAATGCATTCTCTTATATATGCGAGGCGACCTATGGTCGACTCGCATATATAAGAGAATGCATTGGCACAGGGCCGTTCTGTTGGGTAAAGGGTTAAGCTCATTTTTCCGAGTTGATGGATGTAAACCAACTTGAATTTTTATTTGAAATTAATTCATCTAATAATCTGAGGTTTCCGACCAATGTCGTTATGATCTAGAATGCTCGAATTATATTCCAATATAAGTTGATAAAAGAAGTCAGTTTTGAGGCATGACGTCGACGTCTTAGTCATGAACGCGATGACGTCATATTTCACGCCATATAGAGTATGGAATTAGAAAAGCTGGCTACGAAAGTGACCGCCGGAGAAAAGCTGGCTACATTTGTGATCGATTTAAAAAGCTGGCTACGAATGTGACCGGAGCCTTGTGACAATGACCCCATCGGCGCTATTAACCGTGGTACATTAGTCAGTATGCTGATCCTGATATGCTCCAATGCATAGCAGCTCTTAAGTGAAGTCGGGTAGACAATGCCATATGACCAGGTAATAATGATGTTAATTATCCCTTCCATGACTGGAGCTTCTGAAATTTTGCGAAAACCCTGTCATTCTCTTATATATATGAGTCCCATTGGAAGCCTCGCATATTATAAGAGAATACATTGGCCTAACAATATTTACCTTGACCTTATAAACCAGCTCTTATATATGCAAGGCTCTCTACGGGAGACTCACAAATTTAAGAGAATGCACTGGCACATAATCTTTAATGCTGAACCAGCGCAGATCCCTTCATGAAAGGGTTAAGCTCAATTAAACTACTCTATATGCAATAAAATTTCATCCATTTATGTTTATTATTATTTCTTTTCAGAAGCCAAACATGGAGTATACAAAGGACATACCAGATTTCTTTCCAGATTTCACCAAGCCGCCTCCATTAATGAAAGGAGCCACAGACAAAAATGAACCACAATTTGTTACTCCGAAAGTCAGCAGCAATAACTCAACATATCCGCCTTCCAGAGGGAATATTGTTAGTTCTAGTTCGTTATCTGTGCCCCATTTATTATATATCCGCCTTCCAGAGGGAATATTGTTAGTTCTAGTTCATTATCTATGCCCTATTTATTATATTGAAAGTACATGTATCAAAATTTACAGAAGGTTCAAGATTAATGTTTGCTCTATTTCAAAACTTTCGATAAAACATACTTAACCCTTTGAACCCTGACGCCCCACATTGATCGACACCCTGACCCGGGGCTCCCAGTGGTATTTCCGCTTAAATTAGACAGTGTCTAGTAGCATGGTGTTGATTATGTTCAAACTGTGACACAGGTCTGAAACTTGACAGGTTAGTCCCCCATGGATCAGCGATCATTATAAGATCGCGAGACTTTGCCTAGCGACAATTCCTTGGTAACGGTTGCTAGGCAACTACCCGGAATTGACTGGAAAATGTAAATATAGCTTATAGCCTCGTTATTCAACCCCAGTGATTGCGTTTTTTGATACAGGTAATACCCTAACGTGAAATTTGAGATATACCCGACCAGAATAGTGAACCAAATATCCCATTTATGGGTAGCAACGGTTGCTAAGCAAATACCACTAATGATCGAATGACATTGCACTAACTATTCAGTGGTATGTTTTGCCTTAATTTAGACAGTGTCTATAGTCGCGTGGTGTTGGTTATGTTCAAAGGGGACACATAACTGAAACTGTACAGGCATGCTATGCATGCATGGACCACTGATCATTGTAAGACCGGGATACTTTGCCACCCGATCTCTCCTTAGAAACGTTTACTAGGCATGCAACTACCCGAAATTTACAGAATAAACGAATTCTAGCTTTTAACCCTTTATCCAACAGAAGGGCCCTGTGCCAATGCATTCTCTTATATATGCGAGTCGACCATAGGTCGCCTCGCATATATAAGAGAATGCATTGGCTTAACACATTAAAAATTATAAAATTGTTAAAGAATGTAAGAAAAAATGGTAAAAAGTGTTAAAAAAAGATTTTTTTTAGGCCAATGCATTCTCTTATATATGCGAGGCGACCTATGGTCGACTCGCATATATAAGAGAATGCATTGGCACAGGGCATAACTGTAACTATCACAATGTGGTCAAGGAGCCGGTTCCAATGATATCCATATTTGTATGGTTTTATTGAGACAGACCGAAGATATTTTAGGCTGTTGAAGCTTTATTTGGCCGGTTTTGGCCGGATTGTTGGGTAAAGGGTTAACGTTGTAATTATACATCAGCGAATTGCGTTTCAATGCAACCAATATCCTAATATGAAATTTAAGATATACCTGACCATGTGCGAGTAAGTCAACTTGATATGCGATAGACTTTTTGCCGCATGTGGCATAACAGAGACTGATATTACAGAGACCACGCAGAAACAACGTAATTTTCCGTAACATATCGTGGCCACATTGTTCAAGTAAGCTGTCTAGATTGTGTCTACTGAACATGTGAAACATGCAACTATATGTCATATATAGCGCCACAATTCACTTAAACGCATTTTTCAAAATGAATTATAGCCTGCGCGCATGTGCATATTTTCCTACCCGCGTTTCTAGCGGGCAGCCAATCCATAAACACACCTTTGCCAGCGCTGACTTCAATAGGCCCATTTAAATATATATATTAGTTGGTATGTCGTGTATAAGTACGTTATAAACCATTTATTTGTCATTGTGCTGGTCTGCGCATGCGCAAATAAATCAACTTGATAGGCGATAGACCCTTCCCCATATGTAGCAGAACACTGACTAATATACGCGAGGGTAATTTAAACTGAAATTGTGTATCTAAATTATGTCTGTTCTGTACACACAGGGAACACGAAATTGTATGCCCTAAATATAGCGGCACAGTTCGCTTAAAATATCGTATGTTTTTGTAGATTATAAGCTATGCGCATGCGCATATATTTCTACCCGATACTAGCGGCCAAACTTTCCATACGAACCATGGGCGCCGCTGACATATGTGGGGGCAATTTAAATATAAATCAGTGGGTCTGACGCTCGTTATACTATATATAAATTTGCTACCGAAACATGTCGTCGCTGCACCGAAATATCGGTGTTACGGGATATAGTCACGGTTCGTTTGCACCTAAATATCGGTGTTACGGGTTCAACGGGTTAAATCAACAAACAAACTTTTGTAATATGTCGAAGAGTCTTTATTTATTTAGGACTATTTCTTTACCTTATAGAAGCCGATGTTAGTTTCACGTCCCATTTGTTGATTTAAGTATGTTTTATTGAGGTTTTGGATCATGTAATAAATAGAATCTACAACTCGTCCCCAGTTTATAGCGGAATTTACAAAACTCATCCAGTAAATTAGGTATGGAGCAAATTTACTGGACTTGTTTTGTAAATTCCGCTATAAACTGGGGACGAGTTGTAGATCCTCTATTTATGGAAGGTTCAAGAATAATGTTTGCACTAATCCAAAACTTTCTTTTGCGAAACATTTTCAGACTTCGTAGTGGTTATTTAAAAAAATAAAAATATTGATGAAATTTTTATCAATGGCTCCAGCAGTCCACACAAAAAAAAAGAAACTAAGAAGTCTTAGTTCATCGACCTGCTTGGCTTAGTGCCAACACCATATAACATGAGGAGGTCCCCTGTGGCTCAAGTCCAAGCCTTGAAATATTGTGTGTCATGAATGAGGTCCCCAGAGGGTGAATTTAGTGATGCTATCCCACACGGCGAGCTGGCATCACCAAATACACCCTCTGGGAACCTCATTCTGCTGAGGTCTCAACTGCTTTGGGAGACCTAAGATCAGATTGAAGTTCCCCAGTTGAAGTTAGTGATGTTCACCCATTATTCACCTCAATTATTCATTTTGTCTTCTGCAAATTATGGGATATAGAAACTGAACAGAAGGAAAAAAGTAACTAACAATGTTAATTTGAGACAATTGATACTTCCCAGAAGGCCTAAGCAGAATAACATCCTCAGAGGGTGAATTTAGTGATAGCGTCACTATATTCACACTCTGGGGACCTCATTCTGCAAATGACAAACAGACTCCCGCTTGCTCAAGATACATAACACATTAGGCCATCATAATCCGTCAAGCAATGTCAAAGCTGGTATGATTTACATCCAATGCAGAGTATTCTGATTGTGTATTTGGGGAGGATTAATATCAGTTGCTTACTTGGGGGTCACTAAAACGATAAAAAACCAAACCATAGAAGATGAAAGTAAAATACATCTATTGGCTTTACCTACTTGAAAATTAGATGATAAAATATCAATTAGCCCCCAATTATTTATTAAAGATGGTCTATCTCTTCTTATAACAAGTTTTATATAGTTTCCTGGAATAAAATAATAAAAATGAATCAATTTCCCGTCACGAAACCCTTCTATCAGTTAATAATATTGATTTTATTTCGAATTTTCTGGTATAATACATATGATCAATTTGGGACATGTTACGGCTCACCGAAACATTCGAAGCATATCACGTGGGAGAACTCTATCTCTATTTGAGATTTCCTGATAGTTTCATGATGGTATGTTATAAACGAAAAAATGTCCCAGTTAATCATTGGATTATATAAGAAAGTATTCATATCAAATCAATATTATTAATTGATAAAAGCATTTCCAGATAGTTGTCTTTGACTCATATTTATTATTGTAAAATATATAAACACATTTTAGGAAGAGATAATCCATCTGTAACTATTTTTCTACCTGGTAGACTTTATATAAAATAAACACCAATGAGCTGATGCTATAATTGTTAAGAATTTTTGCATGAAATTTAGGGGATAATCTGTATACACATTACCTCATGTGTCATAATTTAGTCAAACTAACAATAGGTTGACAAAGTTATAAATTTTTTATTTATATTTATATAAGCTGTCGATGCACTTGTGAAAGTTACATGTTGTCTAAATGGCGTTTATTGCATTCACTGATGAAAAGCTATTTGCCAAATGGCAATTATTTTTTCTATTGACAAATGGTAGTGTAAATCTTGCTCAAGTTCACAGAAGGCTGTGATCGTGTACAACATGATTCTCTGAATATTGTTTAACGAATTTGGTTATTTATTTTTAAGGAGGTAAATGATGACTTCTCAAACATATGGCAACAGCTGAAGTCACCAAGAAATGATCCATCGCTGACTGATGCAGCAGCTGCTCTCAGCAACGTCCAGAGGCCTGCTAACAATAAAACACTGGCTACACACCAGCGATCAATCGGAAAAGATAACGAGCCAGATGAGCATATAGGTGAACAGATAGACTCTCAGAAGATAGACTTAAATAAACTATTCACACAAGCAGGGAGTGTTTCTCAACAAAATGATGAGTTTAGTGCTATGTTCAAATCATTGGAGATCTCCCAAAAAGGTGCTGATTCAGTAAATGTGAATAATAGCTCAGCTGAGTTTCGGGTATGTACAACTGTTATAATTAACCCTTCTGTGACTGGAGCTTCCTAAAATTTTGTGAAAACCCTGTGTCAGTGCATTCTCTTATATATGCGAGTCTCCCATAGTGAGCCTCGCTTATAGAAGAGAATACATTGGTCATAACATTATTTACCTCGATCTTGTAAGCCAGTGATTCTCTTATATATGCAAGGCTCTCTAAGGGAGAATCACATATATAAGAGAATGCATTGGCACAAGATCTTAAATGTACTCAATCCGATTTGATGGTCCCCATATCATTAGATTCCAACAACAACAACAACATTTTTTTAAATGCCACTTCAGTTATCACAATAGATTAATTGCCCAAAAATAATGCTAACCACGGTAGTATAAAATTGTCCAAAACCTGTTATTTATCAACATTTTGTTCAAAGAAATTTGGCCGGGTTGTCAAATATCTACCATCCATAGCCACTTGATTTTAGAGTTATCCATCTTCATTCGCAATTTGATCCGAAACCATCAGATCATCGATTTTTTGCCAGGCCGCCAATGAGTACTGGTGGTGAAAAATAATAGAATTAAAAAAATCAATATCTGATCACTGAGCTTTGCTAGGTGGGTTCCTCGACTCAAATCAAATATTTGTTTATCCCCGAACCAAAGAAATAGTAATTTGAGAGCTTAATTCGGATTATGCATCTTTAAATGCTGCACCAGCACAGCTCTCCTCATGAAAGGGATATACCAGGGCCTGGAACCTACGTCATAAAACAAAGTTTTTCACCGAAAAATGGCGGCTGCTCGGTGCGACTCGACGTGAGTATTTATCGTTTTTGCAAACTATGTTCATAAACCACTAAAAAAATCATTGCTTATGAGCTGTAAAACATTGTTTGCTAGCTCACAGTCATCTATACCGAGATATATATGTAACGGTTGTAAAGATTATCGCGTTCAGGTGGTTTCCGTCACCAATTTTCGAGGCATGTTTCAGAGTTTTGAAATGGTAACGCCTACATTGACTTTTAAAACTGGAATTGTGACATAGATGGTAACGCCTACATATAGTCAACATTTGATTCCAAAATCGGCAATTTGGCTGAATTCTTTCTTTCACTTGCCGAATATCACAATTAGTTTTAGGACTAGTGAGTATAGTGTATGCCTTCACAGTTAATGGAACTTATGGAAGCGCAAGAGTATAATTCTTCCCTCGCTATAAGATCCCCGAATATTGCCGAGGCGAATCGGTATACATCGGCTCAAAAGTAGACTACTTCACTTGTGGCAGGCTAATTAATACTCACAAGACATAAATGAATACAATAATAAGTAATTATATGACCTTTATATATCAATATTATTATAGGGAATAAGAAAAAGGGTCATTCTGGTTGATGCATCATATACATGTATAATTATAGGCTAAAATAAACCAAACTTTGATAAATGAATAAATCGCAATATCGTCACTGCTTGAATTGAACCAGGAAGAAGCTTTAAGTTGTATTATGAAATTTTTGTTTCAAATTCAAATGTAAGTGTTCCATGACACCCCTGCACTTATATTGGCCTTAAAATCACTCATATAGTCCATATGGGGGGTCCGGGCTGGACCGGGATGGTCCGGGCTGTCAGCGTCGTTATCGGTAAACATAATAGTCGATGGCGGCATTTTGGGGGTTAATTGCCAGGCATTCGTGGGCGACTCGCCCTTGTATCTTCGTGAGTGTAGTCGAGGGTAGTTCCACAACACATATGTAAGGAGTTATTAGAAGTACGAGGACATTAAGGGGGTCCGGGCTGTGAGTTTGTTTATTGGGGGGCGCAATTTGTAATTCTGGCTGAATGTGGGAAGTTTAGGGGTTAATAAGCGGCACTTCCGTTTGACCTTGACCACTCTCCGTGCGTATTTGGGATTAATTAACACCCTCGCACAGATATGGATACTAAAATCATACCTGGACGCAGCAGGGGCGGTCCGGGCTGTTAGCTTCATTTCGCGGCGAACATTTTCGCCGATGCCGGCATTTTGAGGGTTAATAGCGACCCTGAGTGGGTTTCCATGACACCCCTGCACTTATATTGCCCTTAAAATCACTCATATAGTCCATATGGGGGGTCCGGGCTGGTCCGGGCTGGTCCGGGCGGTGTTTAGTCACACCCGCACATAACATGTAGAATTTAAGGTAATAGATAATATATTGACATATTAGAAATCAATACTATATATCGGATTCAGCATTCAATGGTGCATGCATATATCGCAAGATGCCAGTGATGATAGCCGTCTGAAGTCGACAGAAGTCGCAATGTAACTTATACCGATTGTATAGATGGGAAACTACATAGTACATCCCTGCCAGTCATTTTCTGAGTCCTTCGTGTATTCTCGCCATAACGGAAAAGCCCAACACCAAAAAAACAAAACACGCGTGGTCTGGAATTCTACGGGTTCACAACAAACGCTAAAACCAGCGGGTGTCTATAACCGGGTATTAGGAATATTTCGGAAACGAAATACTCTGAATGATAACGTCTCGGCCGACTGAGCCGCCATATTTCGTCAGCCACGAACGTCGTGACTAAGCCGGCTTAGCTAGATAACCAGCCACGAAAATTGGTTGAGCCAGCCAGGGGGGGGGGGGGGGGGTCTGGAAAAAATTGCACACCAAAAAGTTTTTTTTCCGACCAGAGGGACCCACCACCCCAAAAATAATTTTTTTCCTCCAAAATTTTGGGGACCCACCCCCTCTTTCTCATGTTTTTATCAAAATTTCAGAGTTTTTTTTAGCAGTTCTTCAATAACTGTGCTAACTGTCTTACTAATTGGTAAACACAGATCAGAAAAAAACAAAAATAAACTGTATTTCCAGACGTTTCCTGGTGTTTTCAGTATCTAACAACAATAATAAAGCATTGTGTAGGTACACTATGTGTCACAAATCGCCCTAGACCCCATTATAGCCTTAATAAATCGAGTGTGTTGTGTCTGACAGAGAACACTGACCAGTGTAAATAGTGGTAAACAGGTCAGGGGTTCCACAATTATTTGTAGATGGCCAAAGAACTCTTTTAAGTCTTCTCCACCGGGGTGGGGTGGGGTGGGGGAGGGGAATTGTTTTTGGTTAGGTATACACATAGATATATGGTTATTATACCGCCCAATATTAGTCGGCGGGTATATAGTTGACGCCTCGAGCCGTCCGTCCGTACAATCATTTTGCATTATAACTCAAGAGTCGGTTGTCATATTTTTATGCCCTATGGCATGGTGACGGACCAGAAATGGGGAACGAATATGCATAATATCACGAGTTGTGACTATTAATCCCTACCAGAGTTATGGGCCATGTTCGACTTCATGAAATTCAGTCCGTACAAAGCTTTTGCAATATAAGTTAAGTGTCGGTTGTCGAATTTTGATGTGGTTTGGTATGGTGATAGACAAGAATGAAGAATTGAATGTCATTTCTTAATGCATCTGAATGCATCACTTTATTTCAGTTCATCTATTTGTAAGTGATAACAGTATACAATAAGTATTTTAGTTTAGTCTTGTTGAGCAGTAAAGCTCCAAGATGAAGTTCGGAAATTCAATGAGAATAGCGTCACCTTCAGTTGGGATTGTCTGCGCAGTAAACAGTTAACGGTCATTCATCATGACCAATTCAGTTTTATTTGGATAATTGTTGCAAATTAACATTACTTCCAATCATTCAAGATGAGAAATAACCAGAAGGAATGAATTTGATTACATGCCAGGACAAGACAGTATTTCAGACATTAGAAATTTATGAGATACCCTTTTCAATTTCATGTTATGCAACAATCATGTTAATGATATATAGTCATCATTGAGTATTCACCATGTAGTATCCAATTTGTGATACAGTTTTTATGTTTTATCACTTATATTCAAGTTATACAACTGGGTAATATATTAATTGTGTTACTAAATATTTCTTCCGCTGATAATAAGTTTCCTGAACGCTATTACGGTGGTCCACTGTGAAGTGGTCCGGGATCCTGTGAAATCCAGAATGTTGCTAAATCTGAGGCTAAAGAGTCACTATAGCTGCTATATAGCTATATAGGAAAAAATTACAAGCACGATTTTTTCCGCCTCTGGACAACCCACCCACCCCGGCCCTATATACGGATTTTTTTGGTAGACCCCCCCCCCCCCCTTAGAGGACGCAACAAGCCTCTTTTTGTTGTAATTTTTTCTTCTATTCAACTTTAAGTTGTTTTTTTTCGTTGTATATATCATTTTTGTCTGCAAAAGTATTCAATAAACGGAATATCCAGTTTATATAAAATTTTGTAATATATAATGTTAAACATAACCAAACTAAATGAATATCCAGCCACAGGAACCATATTATGTTCACAATTCACTATATAACCTGCTATATATAGTTAATACTATATGTGACCAATTAGTTTTTGGGACTTGAGTACCTAACCATACTTTATGATTATTGACTGATGATGGGACAGGGTGTTTGAAAATGTATTTATCCGTTACATATATCCCGATGTTTTGGTTTTGGATTGCGAATATAATTGATGCGTGACCAGATTAATTGTTTGACAACGAAGGTTCCTGGACCGAATAACACATTCAATTCATTATTAATAAACATGGGTAAACAATGAATGTTAGTAATAGAATATAATTAAAGAAATCTTTATTGCATGATAATGTTTTAACGACAACTATATGAGACGAAACTGGAAATATGAACAAATTAACATGGATTCAACCAACGGAAATAGACTGGAATAGCAAAGTAATACTACAATGAATATGGAATAAGAGAACGAATGACATGACATACACTTAATTAAACTACCGAATATACAACGAGAACATAAAAACAATGATTATGCCATGAATTTATATTCGTCTTTATATATAGTATTATCATGCAAATAGTATATTGGCATCTCTATAACAGCCATTTGTGTATTGTAACGCATTTAACAGAGTGTGTATATGTGAACACGATCGTTAATAGTTCATCTACCGGATTATGCGGATGGTGACTCAATTGTTAGTGCAAACTGGCCAATATTATGTGAGCGTCAACGCGATGTGGGCGTTACCATTAATAGACAAATTCATAAAAATTCTTTGTGTCTTAAGAAATTTACAAACAAACCACGGAAAAGTTATTTTTTTGTTATTGATTCAAATTTTAGCATTTATAATATCCCGAAACTCAATGTATACGGTTTTTAAATGAGTTTTGGGCGCGGAGAACATGAAATGTTGGCGTTAACACCTGCACGAAAATAGGAAATCGGACGCGATTTTGAATTGCGAACGCGAAATTCTCATTATAAGCAATTCTTTCCGATTTTCGGTTTCTGTATTTGTTGAGATTTGCAGGTCGCATAGCTCCTTTGCTTATAATACTACATCGAAATCGATTGTATTTATTTAAAAAACGATGTCGAAGTAGCGAGTCGAACTTTATTTACAGTTATTTTGATGTAGGGTTACCCTTCCGGTGACGTAGGTTCCAGGCCCTGTATACATGGTATTTATGTTCAGCATAGGATGGCCATCATCACCAACATTGCCATCATTATCATAATACCCCCTGCAACAAAGTTATGGGGGGGGGTATACTGGAATCAGCTTGTCCATCCATCTGTGGGCGCAACTTTGTCCGAGATTCGTGTTTCTGTCATTATTTATTAAACTTGGCACATATATTTAGTACCATGGGAGTCTGTAGCACCTGTGTTTATGATGTCCATCTGACATCACCTTTTCCAACTTCGAAATGTTTTTTTGCAACCCTGTAATTTTGTCCCAGGTTATATTTCTTCAACTTGTCACAATTATTGACCATCATCGGAACCTGTGCACCCACAATTATGAGATCCATCCCAGCTTTTTCACTATATTTCCCCTTTTCGACTTAGATATGCTATCTGCATATGTGAAGATATGAACTATGTGTACAGTAATGCCCTAAATAATCGACTCCTTAACCACATCAGAATTATGGATAATTTTCAGGATTTAGTCGGAAATATGGCTTGTTGCCATTCATCGGAAAGCTCTCCCCGAGAGCTTTCCGATGAATGGCAACAAGCCATATTTCCGACTAATTCCTGAAAAGTTACCCATAATTCTGCTGTGGTTATGGAGTTGATTACTTAGGTCATTACTGTATTTTACTCATTGTACCGGAAAGCTCGAAATAGGGTTATGAACATATTATGATATGTTTTCTCATACAGGTTGAGAAAGATGCATTGGCTGCAGAAAGTGTCCACGATGAGCAACTCAAGTCCAGGTCTCCATCTTACGGAAGACAGTTGTCAGTCCAAGAATTGTTTGACGGTACCAGTTCCATATATTAACCCTTCCTATACTAAATACTCACCGACGAGTAGTTTCCTTAGTAAATGTTCAGATAATAAGTTCAACAAAATGACCATGGATTTGAACTTGTTATCTGTACATTTCCCACCTATGATTATGAATTCTGCTCCCGTATTACCGGTAGCTGTTTTCTGTCTGTCGTCTGCTTTTATTACCTGAAAACTCCTCTGAATGAATAATAGACCATTCCAATGTAAACTTTTATAGCTGAATGAGAGTACCCAGTGAGATTTTTTCCCCTCAGAAAATGTATCATGTCCCCTTACATTTTGTACTTTCTCTATGCTACTGATGTATAATTACTATTTGCCAAAGTAGAAAATAAACTGCTCATCATAAGGGGTTTTAGCATTTATTAATTGTAAGAATTTACAAATAACTTCTTATAATGCATAAATGTACACTAAATCTGACCATTTATGGGACCATCTCCTTTTATTCTCAACAGAATATATGGAACAAATGAATAAATTTGAGCAATGGATTAGTGCAAAAAATAACTGTGTGCTCTATTAACGATGCAAATATCATGGTAATTATAATGAAAATGAAGTTATGACTCCAGTCATAAATTCATTTCATTATAATTACCATGTTTTGTGCATAGAGCACATGAGTTTATTTTGCACTAATCCATGGCTCAAATTCATTCAGTTGTTGCATATATTATGTTGAGTATAAAAGGAGATGGTTCCACAAATGGTCAGATTTAGTGTACAGTACCCTTTTAATATTATGTGACTTTCCTTGGTAAAAGTATACTTCTTTGAAATCGGTGAATAGAGATAAGTGACTGATCTCATTAAAAACATTCAGACTTATCCCTCTGCTTCTTTTATTTATAATTCAACATGTTTTCAGGTGCTGCAAAACAACAATCAAATGAAAAATTAGAAGCAACAGTGATGCCACAGGTTCATGTCCCACCTCCTCCCATCCCGCCTGTGATGTCGATACCGGCCCATAAACAGCAACATCAGCAGCAGAACAAACAGCAACAAAAACAGCAGCTGTGGAATCAAGCTCAACAGAATCCAAGATATAGGGCGCCTCAAGCAGTGATACAACCTGTCCGTCCCTGTGTTCCTGTTCACACAGTCCCTCCTAGAAGGTAAAAACTCAACTTACTTCTTGTTTTTCATCAATGGCAATAATATCATCAATTATTCATGCCAGTGTTTGCGCTGTCGGGGCCAATCGGTCCAAAATGCCTGAAAAATACAATATGGCCCAAAAAATATCGCCTATGGCCCGAAAAATGGCCCAAGGAAAGTTGCTTTACTTAACGTAGACCAGCTCTGATTACGCTGTCGAGACAGTGCAGCCAATAGTCGACATACTAATTAAACATAGCATCCAGCTGTAGCATCCGGATTAAATCTAGCAATAAAGAACTCACACCTCGCTTGGTTCAGGCTTGGATACTTCTCGACATGCATGTTTAGGATTTCACAAAGCCATGAGGATTAGCATCCGCAATAAAGAACTCAAACATTGCTTGCTGCAGGCTTGTATACTTCTTGACATTCGGATTTCACAAAGCCATCAGCTTTGTCCATTAGGAAACAAAAGCGAGTACATTTTCTCTCAAACAAATGCGAGTTGTATTTATTCAAAGTAATGTTATAAAATAGATATCATATGTGTTGAAACCTGGAGGCCATAATTGCAAACATGAATCGTAAACGCAAGTTAGATTTCAACGATGAATATGAACAACCAGCATGTCATGTTTATTGTTTTCTGTTAAATACACTTTATTATACCATGTATGTCAGTAATTCTCCTCGATGAAATTTCCTTAAAGGATTACACCGATGTAACTTTTCTCCATCATTACCCCCGTGAATCCACTGAGCATGTTGCAGAAAAGATTTTTGTGATATGCCACCCGTAACTAAAGTTATGCCGATTCATGCGATTGAATATTCAATTACGGATTATGCAGTCTGAATTGTTAATCTTCCCTCATGTGACATCACATGAGGGACTACTAGCGACAACAGTGTCAAACTTGAAAGACTGTCACAATTGGCTTTAATCTATTGATTGTTTATACAGAAACGGCTAGATCATTGGAGTTGAAAATTTGCACATATGAGTAATTTGACATAGGGAATCTTATTACATAGGTCCTGTTGACATCAGATGTCTTAAAAGGGCTCTTATAATTAATTTAAATTAATAATTAATTATATACCCAAAATGGTTGCAATCTGGTCCGTGAATATTAAAACCAATGTGTTAGGAGATAGATGCCATTGACCTCAGACAACTAAAAGGGGCAAATATGAGCAATAAAGAGCGTTCCTTATGTGTGAAATTTGGTACAGATGGGTTTCTCACAATAATATTTGCATTATTAGTTCTCGGTGGACTTAGAGGTCATACATATTTTATACCACTTAAATTTTGGGGGAAAAGATTCATTTATGGTACAGTAAAACCATGGAATTACCATCCTTGTCTGGGCTTAAACATTGTGGTAGAAGAGTCATGAGTTGAATTTGACTACCCCACCAGCTCCTACCACAGCCAATATACCAAGCTAGCATGGTCAGAGGAAACATGTCTCGAGATATTACAATGGAATATCATTTGTTGCATTTAAATTGGAAGCTTAGAATACATTCATGCATGTCAGTCTATTATTAGGCACCCAATCTTGAGACAGTGGCGCACCTGGATTTATCCATAGATCTATTTCTGATTTGCCATTCAAATGTAGATTGCCTGAAGATTGTAAACTATATATTACTACTTTATTCGGATTAACATGTCTGTCGATTTATTTGCAGAGGAAATCCTGTGTTAGACCTGTTATCGTTGTGTCAGTCAATAGGCCAACCAGCTCCAAAATATGAATATTACAATCAACAGGTGGGTATATTGCATATGAGCATGTTTTCTTTAATTAAAGGTTATGGTCATATACATGTATACTAAGTTAACCCATTCACTTTCATATGCTTTCTGACGATCTACCATGTTAATTTTTAATTTCAGACTAATACTTAATATTGAAATTTAGTTCCAATTAATCATCATGAAAACCCCCCAAAAGCATTTAATAGTAAAACATGCAAGTAAGAATATTTTTTTTAATGTATATGGTTATTAATGATTATAGCCTTTGTATACTCTTAATGTAGACATGCATAATGTCACTATTACTTTGTCCTATGTGAACACTGAACAGTTATATATGAGAGTTGTGGCTGCAATGCACTCTTGTTGTCTTGAATTACATTTAAACACTTTGACAAATTAGTTTTTGTAGTTCTATGAATCGCACTTGTATGTTGCAGGCAGTCTCTTTATCCCAAAATTGATTAATTTGATATTGAATTTTCTGCGGAACGCAACTCTCTTCAGACATCAATTTCTGAAGAAAGCAAGCAGTATTTATTTTTACGTCTTTGTTTTTTATCTTCAAATTATTTTTTAAGAGGAAGAAAAACTAAATTTCATCAGGTCAACATGACCACTTCTGCAGAATTACTGCAGTAAAATATTCAAATCGTTTTATGTTCATGCTTTGAAGATTTTTTATTATCTAATGGCATTTAAATTCTAGTGTATTTACATGTGAATACACACCACAAAATTATTGAATATTTTGATATCGTCTGTATTGCTGAAACCAAAATACAGATGATTTCAAAACATTTAATAAAAATTGTTGACTTGTCCTTGAAAAATACAAACCTATTATGTCAAAAATGTCATCACTAAATTATGAGGTACACAAATTTAATAAAACAATAACGACCTAAATTTCACTATGTTACAAGCTACAATCTCCAGAGTGTACAATAAATAAAGAACAACACAGTTGTGTGAACATGTTAACTTTATTGCATGTGGTTGTTATGTGGTTGTTGTGCAACAAAATTGTGCAACAACGTTAACCAGTTCACACATGTGTGTCGTTCTATCTATATACCTCCCTCATCACTATTTTGTTTACTACAATATAGGTTTTAGCACATTGTGTGGCTTTAATGTACTGAGCTGTGCCTCACTTCAATGAATGTATCCTCATTTCAGTTCATCATTCCTGGGTTCTACAATTTCTATACTCAGGCAAGCACCAATATCAATGTTTCATATATTCCTCATTTTTTTTCGTCATTCGTTTTGTCTTTGTGTAGCATCAGACTTCTGCTGTCTTCAGCTGAATTCTATTGAAAATTAGTCTCTCGAAAAGCTATGCATTACTGAGTCTAAAGAATTTTACTATTTTTCATATTAATGCCGCTATAAATAGCTTCTGCATGCAATACCTGCAGTATGACGTCACAGCGCATGGAGAGTTTTATGATTCACAGAATGATATCTCCTTTTGGTTTCGGTTAGGTGATTTCAAATAAAAACTGGGTGTTAACTGTTGAAATTCTTGGAAATTGTTCATTCAAGTATCATTGCTAGCTATTATTGATTAATTCAGGACGCTCATAGACGTGTTTTAGTGCTTAATTAATTGTTGTAATCTCCAAATTTGTAAAATTGGCGATATGACAGGCAATTTGTTACGCTATTATTAGCCATGTGGCGAGAAACTGGGTAGTCGCGGAATTCCGACAATGGATTGTTTGGCTTCATCACTTTCCTGTTAAATGTTGTGATTGCTGACAATGGTAATGGTAATCCCCACCATTTTCTTTAGACTCTGTAATGCGCAGCTTGTTTGAGAGTCTAATTTTAGTTATAACTGTCTTCAGCTGTGGTAGGACCATAAAAATAATTGTCTTTATCCTTTTTAGCTCACCTGAGACGAAGTCTCCGGTGGAGCTTTAGTCATCATCCGTCGTCCGTCCGTCCGTCGAGCCGTCCATCCGTCCTTCAACAATTCTTTGAACATCTCCTCAGATTCCATAGGACCGAATGGGTTCATATTTGGTGTGGATGTTCCCTAGGTGACTCTCATTCAGATTTGTTCAAATGAGGTCACTGGGTCAAATAGTTGCGAAGCCAGGGCCATAACTCTTTCCCACCATAGTAATTCTTACAACGACTTCTTCTCAAATTTCATTGGGCCGAATGGGTTCATATTTGGTACAAAGGGTCCTTGGGGGACTGTTATTCAGAATTGTTCAAATGAGGTCACTGGGTCGAATGTGGGCGGTTAAATTCAGATTTTTGGAATTTTCATCTTGCTCAATTTAACAAACAAATAATTTTTAAACATGTTAGAAAATTTGAAAAAGTGACCTCATTATAACATCTGCAGAGTTATGAAACTTCAATCTTTAATGAAATTACAGAAATATTCCATTACCCATCCCCCCTCCCACATGGCCCAGACCCACCCCACCCCCTTCCCCCACCCCCACTCTGCAGTGGCCTGCACCTAACCAACATCCCTTCCAACGGATATCATCTCCAGCTTATAACTTTAATACCTGTTCTAGTTGCAGATATATCTTTGTGGATAGATGGAGAGATATACAGGTCATTAATCTAGATTAGAATAATATGTCATCTAGCAGCTTGTGTAAACATTGTAACTGCTAGCAATTTTAAACAAACTCCCTTAATTTAGTGTGTCTGACATTTGCAGAATGAGGTCCCCAGAGGGTGAATTTAGTGTTGCTACCATGTACTGCAGGCTAGCATCACAAAATACACCCTCCATGGACCTAATTCTGCTTAGGCATCATCTTCTTGGAAGTATCTTAAGTATTGTTTTAGTTAATTTTTGACTTGTTCCCTTCTGTTCAGTTTCTATGTCCCCCTAATTTGCAGAAGATAAAATGCATAATTGAGGTGCTCAATGGGTGTGCATTACAAACTTCAACTGTAGAACTTCAATCTGTTCCTAGGTTTCCCATGGCTGGTGAGGCCTAATCAGACTGAGGATGAATCTGGTGATGCTAGCCCACCTTGCAGAATATTGTCATTAAATTCACCTTCTGGGGACCTCATTCTGCAAATGTCAGACACACTATATTCAGACTTGGCTGGCATATTATTTTCTTAACCACCGCTTATCCGGATGAAATCATACCCTGATTTTTCAAAGAAACATTGGGGGGGGGGTATATTGGATTGAATTTGTCTTCTGTCTGTCAGGCGGTCCTTCCATCCGTTTGTCTGTTGGGATGTCTATCCATCCGTCTATCAACATTTGTTTTCTTATCCATATTAACGACCAAATATGTTTATATATTTCAGTGTGCATGTTCCCTAGGTGACTCACAATCAGATTTGTTCAAATAAGTTCATCAGATCAAATAGGTGCAAAGCTAGGGCCTTAACTCTTTCCCTCCATAGTAAATCTTAAAATAATTTCTTCTCAAGAACCATTAAGCCTATATTAGCTTATATTTGGTATGGGTGGGCCTTGGGTGACCGGGTTCAGATTTGTTCAAATGGGGTCATTTTTAGGAAATGAGGTCCCCAGAGGGTGAATTCGTTGATGCTATTCCACCTTGGGGAATAATGTCATTAAATTCACCTTTTGGGGACTTCATTCTGCAAAGATCAGACATACCAAATACAGACTTGGCTGTTCCAATATTATTTTCTTAACCACCACTTATCCAGGTGAAATCATATCCTATTGAATATTGGGGGGAGGGGGGGGGGTGTATATTGATAATACTAGATGAATGGATCTTATAGGTGGAGATTCACATTTGTTCTAATAGGGGCAGAGCTAAGAGATTTAACTCTCCTCTAATCCTGTTTGGTACTGGTATAATAATATTGATTTCTAGGCAGCCTGGGTGGGGGCAATGGGGAAGGAGTGTAGAGGGGGTGGGGTTTTGACCCCCTACTTTGATCAAAATTTAAACAGTTGAAAATTTCACGCCTGGTATAACATTAGATGTAGATTAGATGTTCACATCAAAAATAGGTTAGAATTGTTCTCATAGTTTTGGTTTTATTTTCCAACATGTATGTTTTTATACCAACAGTCCATATGTTCCTACTTCAGGTTAAACTGTTGGACCAAATTGGCCACAAATTTTAGTTTTAGTAATTTTCAAATGTTTGAGAGCTTGAAGTACTGGTACCAGTTGTAAAATTCAACCTAAGAGGGATGTGCAGAATGATTTTTTGTTAACTTAGTACTGTGGTATGGTTGTCTTCTTTAAAAGGTAAGAGGTTGGAGATTTGTCAGTGGTGTGCAATTAGAAATTTCAAGTTGAAGAGCCCTGCTCATCGGAGAACCTCCAGCTATGTCCTTGTTTAGAACTAATTGTCATAAGTGATATTGTCACATACTGACTCTTGTAGTCTTCAGAGTCCCAGTCTTCTCAGTCTTTACAGTCTGGTGAGCGACCCACAGTCATTGACTGTCTTGTTTGAGCAGAGTTCTCTGGAACAAATGATAATTCTTATCACCCTCTCATGGAGGATCATATTATGCTAATAGGCGTGCCGCCAGTACATGTATACTCAAAATCTTAACTCCATCATAATCATCAACTGAGTTCTCATGAGTTTACATTTATGTGTGCCACTTAAATACACATTTCTGAGCTCATACTTTTTGCAAGGTTTAGATTGATAAATTTCTAACTTCACCTGTCTAGAAGCCACAGATTATAACACTATGCCTGCTGCAGGAAAATGTTATCCAGTATAGTGGGGTAGATTATTAACAAAATTGTTCTCTTTGTGACTAAATCATGAAATTCGCACATATAGTTGTTGTATCATTAATAATAAAACAGTCTAAATATTTAATATACTATTATGATTATGGGAATCAAGCAAACATTTGAAGAAATAACTTCACAGTTTTCTGCCCAGTAATGACATCTATTTGTTGTAAATCAGATTAGCTTAGCAACCTGCAGGAGCATCAATAGTACAGTAATGCTCTAATTAATCGACATCTTAACCACAGCAGAATTATGGGTAACTTTTCAGGATTTAGTTGGAAATATGGCTTGTTGCCATTCATCGGAAAGATCTTGCCGAGAGCTTTCCGATGAATGGCAACAAGCCATATTTTCGACTAAATCCTGAAAAGTTACCCATAATTCCTCTGTGGTTAAGAGGTTGATTAATTAGAGCATTACTGTATCTTTAGTATCCAAGTCACTTTTAAACATATTTCATATAAACATGTATTATATTAGAACATTTCAATGAATTTCTAACCAAGTTATACTGACAATTCCTTTCTTTTTTCATGACAGAAAAAAAAAATGTTTTGTTATATGGACGATGGTACATTTCCACTTTGGGTAATTCTGACCAACATAATTTTATGGATAAAATAACTGAACTATATATGCTTAAAAAGTGTTTGGTAATATATGCGATTGCAGTTTCTATTTTTGTTTAAAATACTAAATTATAAAGATCCACTGGCATAAATAGCGGTCTAAAATATTACTAATAGTAGGTCCCTGCGAATAGTGGGTTTGTTATCAAATAAAATTTCGAACTGAATAGCTCTCGAAAAATTCGAAAACGAATCAAATATTGAATCGAATATTTCATTTAAATCTTGGGTTGCCGATATGATAAGATACAGATATGTTCCCGTTTTCATCTGTATGTCAGAATTATCTATTAAATAAAACATGTCATCTTTTTTTTTGTGAACGGTGGATCAAACAAATAAAGACATAATTTCTTTAAAATTTAACAAACAATTTTAAAATAACTTTTGTCAATTTTCATGTGCGGTAAATAAAAATAACCAGAATAGAATTATGTCACTAATGGGGAATTATACACTTTGTCAATTCAAAACGCGGATAATGAGATGGACCATTGCAGAATTACACTATTATCACTTTCTCAAAAATAAAACAGGCTTTTGATTAAAGGGCTTTAACCTGCCCATTGGGGAGTAACATTACAACTGTCACTGCAAGTCAAAACTGAGCAAACACAATCAAATAATGAAAAGATAATACATCTTATGGCGTGTATAGTCAGTCACGTGACGTACTGTTCAACAGAATTGTGAAGTATCTTTCCATCTTCAATTGATAAATTATAAACTGTTATATTCACGGTCGCGAAACAAGAAGGTTAGAACAGTGAAAGTTAACTTAAAATGGCAGATTTTGAGGAAATACTTAAGAGTGTATCTACTTTTATACTTTTCAGTTGATGTGAATGTTCCAAATAATACCGATAAATACATCACGTTCGCGTTGACTGGTTTGAAATATTCAAAGTTACTATTCATTGTTAAAAATTCAAATCGAATATCAAGGTCGAATCGAATAACAAAATGAATATCAAATAATAACTAATAGTATAATCAAAATATTACTGGAAATTTGGTCTGTTAGTTCTGGAAAAGTAGTGGAATTTCACTTTGAATTTTTTTTTACAAATTCTAGCGTGTTGCTGCTTGACAGGAGAAGTAGGAATCTTTTGAATCTAAACCTGAATATTACGTAATCATGGCCCAGGGATTCATGAAATAGAAGCTACAGTTGACTTAGACTGGTGGGTTAATAGCCAGATTCAGATCCAAACTTCAATCGTCAAAGGACTTTAATGATATATAGGCCTATGCATGGCGGGTAATAATCATCCAGTATAAAAATGGCTGTTTGTTTCTAAACAAGCTCTGTGTAACAGTCTGAGTGAACCCAGTCTATTGAACAGCTACTTCATGTTCAGTGGTCTGAAACAAATAGCAGTGAATATCATTACGTAAAAAAATATTACGTCAGATACAGCTAATCACAAATCGCAACCAAAGCCAATCAAGACAGTTGTGTGGAATTTTAACTAAGACATGTTGGTTATGACATCATAGTGTGGGGAAGGCCCTATTTAACGAAAGATATCAGAATTTTCAGACCATTAAACACATAGCTGTTCAATAGTCTTGAGTTCACTCAGACTTTTAACTCAGACTGCATGTAACATGGATATCTTTAGTCGAAAGAGAAGTCTACCCAGCCTGGATTTAGTGTGTGTCTGACAATTTGCAGAATGAGGTCCCCAGAGCATGAATTTAGTGATGCTCTCCTGCACAGCGGGCTATATTCACCCTCTGGGGACCTCATTCTGTTTAGGCCTCATCTTCTGGGAAGTATCTATAGTCTCAAATTAACAATGTTTTTAGTTACTTTTTCCCTTATTTTCAGTTTCTATATCCCCTAATTTGCAGAAGATAAAATGCATAATCGATGTGACTAATGGGTGAACATCACCTTAAACTGGGGAACTTCAATCTGAACCTAGGTCTCCCATAGTATTTGAGGCCTAAGCAGAATGACATTCCCAGAGGGTGAATTTGGTGACCCTAGCCCACCATGTGGGATAATGTCACAAAATTCACCCTCTGGTAACCTCCTTCTGTAAATGTCAGACACACTATATCCAGCACTTTGAATACATCTTGATGTTTTCTTAAGTATCTAGCAAAGATAACAAAATGAAACTGCATGCATCCATCATCTGGTTGTGTATGTCTGTCCCATGTCCGTATGTTGTATATGCTGGTAAAAAGTAGTAGTCATTATTTTCATTTTGCTTTCAAGTCTGTTAGACCACTCATCTCTCAAAGGCATAGGATCATCTCACATTTGTATTCTATACTTTTTTAATCCTTTTGTGTAGCTAATAACAATGTTATTGATACAAACTCTGGTGGAATATTCTATAGGTAGTGATTTCAGGCAACTTTCATAATTTAATCTCAGATTTTGCTGTCTATATAAAACTGTTAGGGGGTAGCGATTAATCGTGATACATGCGTATCGTGATTCTTTATGAAGAATCGTATCACGAGACGTTTTAAAAGATGTATATTGTCCACTTATTCCCATATTTTTATATATTTTTAAACTTAAACTACATGTAAATGTACAGTTCCTTATTGGATCTGAGTGGTAAATATAGCAGTCAACACTATAGTGTCCAGCTAAAGGATAAATTCAATTGGCTCAGTATGTCTATATAAGCTTAGGCAAGGAATGGTATGGTATGCTCTTAGAAATCAGAAATGGAATTATTAGATACCAGACCACCATTTGTCACCATTTAAGCAATTTCTGAGACATGATGGCATGATTGGCGGTACTATAGATCGCTCGAAATTAGTTTGATATTTCCTCAGATAGAATCACTGATATAACAATGTTACAGTAAAATGAAAGCTGGTGACAAGCCTGAGTTTAGTGTGCCTGTCATTTGCAGAATGAGGTCCCCAGATGGTGAATTTAGTGATGCAATCCCACACAGTGGGCTAGGATCACTAAATTCACCCTCTGGGAACCTCATTCTGCATGGCGTCATCTGCTATGGGAGACGTAGACTCAGATTGAAGTTCCCAAATGATAAATATTGTGATGTACACCCATTGGGAATGTTGATTATGCAATGTTTCGTCTGCTAATTTGGGGATATAGAGAAACAAAACAAAAAAAAGAAATAGAATATATGTAAAGAAGTTTCTCTGGGGACCTCATTCTGCAAATGACAGGCACACTAAACTCAGGCTTGGCTGGTGAATGAAAATTTTGTAGGAAAATGATTATATATATGCCTAGCCAGATCATATATATTTCATGCAACCAATCATTTGTTGCTTGTTGCCATTCATCGGAAAGATCTCATTAAGAGCTTTCCGATGAATGGCAACAAGCCATATTTCCGACTAAATCGTAAAAAGTTACCCATAATTCTGCTGTGGATAGGAGTCGATTATTTAGGGCATTACTGTAGTTGCTATAGCTCAAACTTGACCTTTAATGTTCTCTGTATTTTAATATTTCAACTTTGTGACATCATACTTATTTTCACTCTATTTTGGTGTTTTTATGTTGGCGTTCAGTCTAGTCCATTCATATGTGAGAATATTATGGTGTTTCTGTTGTCAATTCCTGTGTCTTCAATAGAGATGTTAATTTTCTCTTCTCGCCTATCTTTGTTATGAATGTTATCATAATACTGGATACATTCAGATTTTTTTAAGTTTCTTCAATGCTTACACATGAATGATTGAAGGAATTTTACACATCAATCTGCTTTTGTATGCTTTCCTAATAATACATTATTCAATTTTGTTGGTATATTACAATTTAAGAATAAGGTCAGCAGGCAAAGCCTTCTAGTACCTGCATCAGAATCCTTATGAGTCACAATTATTTCGCAAGACTGTTTGTCTGAATTATTTTTGCAATAAATTATATGTTTGTTGCAAGAGGCAAAATTTTCTCACTTTTGGTAGAAAAATAGGGGGTGTATTGAATTGACTTTGTCATCTGGCTTACAGTCAGGGTATCTTAGCCATGGGTTATAACAACTGAATGAATGTTCTAGAGTTATTCTTCTTTGTTTATCTGGAAAATGATGGTTTTCTCTCCATCCGCTCAGATTACTCAGATATTTTATAGGATCTCAGTGAAATTTGGGATGGATGTTCACAAAGGTTTTCAATCGAGTGCTCAAATTGAAAGTGATAAGAAGTTTGACAAGTCATGCCCTATAACTCACCACAACTCTCTTATCATTGTTTTGTAATTTTGACTTATTTTTTCCTTTACATAGAGGATCTCTCATGAGTCGCAATTCTATGTGAAATTTATTAATCAAATTTGGTGGATGAGGTTAATAAATTTTGTATAGAATTGCGACGAATTTGAGATCCATTTTATCACTTAATCACATTTTAGCAAGGAAAAACAATCTTGAAACTTCTGGGGTTAAAAAAAAAATAATATTGATTTCCTTATCACAACCAAAGAGCTAGTAAAAACACCTTAGAAAAAATATGATTCCATATTGAATGCGTCTTTTCATTATTACACATGTCCATTTCACAGTCAACACTAAGTAACCAAACACAAATTTAATGTCATAATCATATTCTAATTATTCTAATTAACATAATAATAAAATTCCGACATTGACATCGTTGCTCTTACGTCTCTGCACATGCCAATGGAGCTTTCCACAGATGTCACACCCACAGCGGTAGTACCGCCCACTGGCAATAAGTCTTTGATCATATAAATATTGTCTGTTACCCGTGATCGACTTCCGAAGTGAACACATCATCACTTGCCCTTATGTTAACTGGCTGAAACAGACTCATGTGTATATGATTTGTGCAAATTTTGATCTTAAACTGTTTGAATTAAAAAATAAATATTTAAAATATAAACTAAAAAATTATTTTTTTTTAGATTGATCTCTGATCTGCTGTTGAAAAAAAAAAAAATCAAAAACATTTTAAATTCAAAAAAAAAAAAAAAAAAATATTTTTTTAATTTAATTTTTTGATTGAAACTTAAAAAAAAAAAAATTAAATGATTTTTTTGATTTTTCTTAAATTTAATTTTTAGATTTTCATTTTAGATTTTTAGATTGAAAGTTCTTGCTAAAAAAATATAAATTTTGAAAAACTAATTAAATAAACATTTTATTTAAAAAAATAAGGCTGTTATCACATCTGCCGGGGTACCCCGAGGCACCACACCAAATTAGGTTGAAATCGGTCAAGGGCTCTGAAAGAAAAATTGCGATCAGACCAGAACAGACAGACATATCCCTGAACTCTTTAATATATCTAAACCAGAGAACACACATTAGTTTTGCCTTTAAATGTGAAAATTATGACAAATGAAAACATTGTTATAATCATGGATAAATTTATAAAATCATGGCGCAAATATAAATCTCAGTACATTATCAAAAAAGTTGTATGATTTTAACCAATTTAAAACGGATTGTTTGCATGGATATCAAAATTAGGATGAAGAAAGATGGCAGCAAAATTTTCAATTCAGCCATTGGCCGGCTCAGTCGCTGATTGGTCGAAAATATCCGCTAATAATTATTTGATTGACAGCTGTGGAAACGTCCATAATACATGTGTCTCTTACTAAAAAAAATATGAGGCCCGGGTTTAGGGGCTAATTATGTGATAAAAGTATATCTTCTACAAAGTATCACAAAATGTTAATGTTGAAAACAAAGACAAACTTTGAGTACCTACCATCCAGCTTTCATTTAATGTTATGCTTTTATTGCAGAGAGGGATAACTGCCTGTGTATCTATAGCAGGAATAAAATACCCGGGATCCGTGTGCAGCATGAAAGAAGAAGCAGCCGAGAGTGCAGCTACCATGGCTTTACTGCAGCTGGTGTGTATCAACAATAAGTGGTTTGAACTAGTGCTGGGCGGTTTCCCGATTAATCGGCAGTACCCGGTTAAAATTTCAATATCGTCAGTAATATCGTCTAAAATAAAATAATCGTAATATCGTCGGCAATCAATGGGTGCCAGTCGGTCATAAACGTGTACAAATAAATAATTTAACTCTAAGCCTAAATCGAGTTATTTAAGTTTTAAAATCCCAGCGTATAACATCCAGGCCTCATGCGTGCAATCAAAACACACACATACCAGAGAACAGGGTCAGATCGGGAACGAGGCTCCGGGAGCATTGGGCTTGAATCAAGTAAGTATGGTCCACATTTTGCGTGTTGATTGGGAATTGGAGAACACAGTTCATTCGGTGCAGCGTGGTTATATGATTACGCAACCGTGAGAAACACCCGCTTTGACACAATGTTGCAAAGACGTCACTCACTGTCCATGGCAATGTGTAGCTATATTGTAGCATGACATAAAAAGTACAAAGTGCACTCATCAAAGCGAGTAGTCGACTGGTCATAAGCGTTTATGTTAACCAGTGTACCTTTGTGTAAATATCGTTTCGCAGGCTCAGAAACAGTGTATAAAAATATTCAGTTACTCCCCTTTGATCATTCTCCGACATATTAAAGAGTGACATCCCTTTCCATGCCAAATGTTTTGTAACCGCCATTTTCAAAACAACAATGGCAGCCGATAATTCTAAGACATTTGTCGTGAAAAAAAAAATTACTTCGCCAGTTTGGGCCTACTTTGGGTTCCTGGAAGAGGGTCCAGAGGGAGAAACAAAATCCCTGAATTTCGACAAGCCTTCATGCAAGCTATGCTCAAAGATAATTTCTGCAAAAGATGGAAACACGACAAATTTGTATAATCATCTCAAATTACGTCACCCTGTAGAATATGCAAAAGCATCACAATCAACTAAGAGACCCGCCACGAAGTCTATTGTCGGCATCAAAGGTGGTGGGGACAACGAATCTCAGGCTCAGCCCTCAATTTCAGATTCTTTCACCAAGTGTCAGAAATATGACAAAAATGGCAAGCGGTGGCGAAAATTGACGAATTCTGTCACCCATTGTATCGCCAAAGACATGCTTCCCATCTATACAGTTGAAAAAAGTGGCTTTCGCAAAATGTTAACCGAATTTGATGCCAGATATGACATGCCCAGTAGGAAATATTTCTAAAAAATTGCCATCCCAACACTGTATAATGAAACGAGGGACGGTCTACGTGAATCACTGACAAACGACATGGAATACTTCTCCATTACAACCGATATGTGGACAAGTATATCAAAAGCCCCATATATGAGCCTAACGGTGCATTACATAGACCCACACTGGAAGTTGCAATCAAACTGCTTGGAAACGTTATTTGCACCCGAAGATCACACAGGCCCAATGATTGGGGACGCTATGAGGGAAATTCTAGCCCAATGGGGGCTTCCGGAATCGAAATTGGTTGCTGCGACATCTGATAATGCAGCAAATGCTATTTCGGCAGTTGAATTTAACAAGTGGACACGAATGTCTTGCTTTGGCCATAGACTGAACTTAGCAGTAAATAAAGGGCTTGATAGTAAAGATGACCGAATGAGTAGGGCGACAGGTGTTGTTTCCAAAATAGTCACACATTTCAGCCACAGCTGGAAAAAGAAGAGGGATCTGACAGAGGCACAGCTGGAAATGGGTCTTCCATCTCATGCACTTGTGACAGCTTGTGACACACGGTGGGGCTCGAAGCATA
The DNA here is from genome assembly GCA_032622095.1 of Siphonodentalium dalli. Taxonomy (NCBI): domain Eukaryota; kingdom Metazoa; phylum Mollusca; class Scaphopoda; order Gadilida; family Siphonodentaliidae; genus Siphonodentalium; species Siphonodentalium dalli. The sequence continues at coordinate 222,857,546 of CP136064.1, forward strand.
AAATGATCTCCCGAATCCTCGAGCAGGAAAAGGCAATAGTCAAAGTCTTGAGCGCTGATAGAAAAGCAACACACCTAATCCCAAAATGGCAAGATATTGCTGTACTTGAGTCAATGAATGCTGCCCTTCAGCCACTAGCAGAGTTTACTGACATTCTTTCGGGCGAACATCATGTCACCATTTCATATGTTTTGCCCGTTCTCAGTCTGTTTGAAAATGATATCATGAAAGCGAAGGAAGGCGACAGCGAACTTACAACAGATATAAAATCAAGGGCACTGAACTATATAATAGCGAAATACAGCGATGGTGCCGATGGTGAAGTTCGAAACATCATTGAACGGGCAAGTATACTCGACCCGAGGTTCAAAACTGAATATATAAATACCACCAAACGAAAGATGTTAACAGACAGTGTCATCTCAGAGGCAGTCACAATGAATATGGAAAAATGCCAAGATGGAAAAATACCTGATAAGACAGCTACTGACTTGGGTCTATCTGAACCACCTGCTAAAAAAAAAAAATCCTTGAGTGATTTTTTCAAATCGGCTAATTTGGCTTCTTCGTCACAATCCACCGACAAACAGTCTGACCCAAAGAAAGAACTAGTCGACGCATGCAGCAAAGAAATGGAAAGCTATTTGATGTTCCAGGAGGTAGACAAAGAAGAGGATCCACTGAACTGGTGGAAGCTCAACTGTAAAATATTTCCGAAATTAGCAGTGTTAGCTAAAAAGTATTTATGCATTCAGGCCATGAGCTGCGCTTCTGAGCGACTTTTCAGTACAGCTGGGAACGTAGTAACAAAGAAACGTTCCTGTCTGAACCCCGATAAGGTGAACATGTTGGTATTCCTGACCAAAAACTTACCTGAGTGAAAGTATCTCATTCGTGACTAAAATATCGTGAGTTGGCTGAAGTCATGACTCTCGATAGAGTTGATACTGTTCCTGACAGACATTTTGTGTTCATTGTTTAACTTTACGAAATTCCCAATTTGAAAAAAAAAATATGAGTGCCAGTGCTTGTTTATTTACATAACTTTCCCAAGTGTAATACCAATTCTCGTGTCCTGCTTTTTCAATATCCAATCATCATATTAAACACCATTTAGAACGACTAACGAAATTAGGGAAGGGAATATGAAAACCCAAAATACGTCCCCCTTTCGCTCTCAATATTGCACAAACCCTCCGACTTCCCTGTGTATCGTCATGAGATCTTATTGAGTCCTCACAAACAGTCAATGATCGTGAAACGCGTTGTGAAATAACACGCTTACTTTCGTCAATATCAATCACGGCTTATCAGGCGGCTGTCAGCCTGACACTGAGTTGTCGAGGTGTGAATTGTCACGTGCCAATGACGCAATGTTTGTCAGGGCGTGCGGTGGCTCTTTGATGTGTGTGACATCGAATCCCGATACAGGAAGGATAACTCTAAATACACAGCATATTGAACGTAATTGTTACGTACCGCTTACAATGGTACTACATGTGGGGGGGGGAGGGGACAATAGTACTTTGTATGGTTCTGCACGCACAGAAAACTGATGCTCCATACTGCAAGCTAGTTTAGTAATCAGTGCGAATGGATGGTCGCAATTGGGATATCTTTTTGTGAAATTGTGACGTGCATTTTCACAATTTATTACACACGTAGCCTTAAGCTGACTTTGCGGAGATTTATAAATATTTCTCGGTGAATTAAAAGTAATAATGTCACGCCTGTGAATTACGTCTCAGTGAGCGCACGCGACAGCTTGTTGGGGACTAATTTGTCACACATTATATTTAGAAATTTAAAAGAATTAGCGCTTTTAAGTCACGAAAAGTGTGTAAAACTGTAAATAAACAGAATAAATTATTGGTTCAAGTAACCGCCCTCTGACCTCTTCCCCGGGTTCCAGAAGAAATCATTGACTGCGATTGGTTAAAACCAATTAATTGAATTAGAGCTTCAAATCCGCCCAAAAAACATGGTGTCTTTGCTTGATCGAATTCCAAAGATTATGTACTATGCGTGTTTGAACTTTGCTGAAAGACTTACCAAATTTGTCTTGTCAGTAAACCACATTTCCATTTGTCAAGCGACTCGAGTGTCATCGGGAATAACATATATATATATATATTAGCTACTCAACATAGTATACCATGCCGAGTTAGCAAAGGATACTATATAATATGGAACGCTTTTAGTTTTGTCATAGACGAGATAATGAGTTTACTAATTACCGGTATAAACCAGAATATGTCAAGTGACCGGACCGAAATTGTCCGGCCAAATAGCGTAATTTAACCAGTGAATTTACTTTTCATTCCGAATATCGATCAAGCACGAGGTTGTCACTTGTTGAGTGGTTGTGTATGTTATTCCCAACGTTACTTGTTAAATTAATGATAATGATATGCGTTTCTTTCGAATAGTGACAAATTGTTTTCAGTCTCCAGTATCTGTTTAAAAAAACCGCGATTATATCGTTAACCGCGGTTTTAATTTCCAAAAATCGCGGGTTTTTTTTTCGTTAATATCGTCCAGCCCTAGTTTGAACAGACATTTAAGCTCATTTAACCCTTCCATGACTGGAGCTTCCTGAAATTTTGGGAAAATCCTGTGCCAATACATTCTCTTATATATGCGATATATAAGAGAATACATTGGCCTAACAATATTTACCTTGACCTTTTAAGCCAGTGCATTCGCTTGTATATGCGAGGCTCCCAATTGGGAGAATATTTAATGCTGCACCAGCGCAACTCCCGTCATGAAAGGGTTAGCATCCAAATTATGGCTACATGATTTTGAAGGAGAGATAAGATAGGTTGTTAACTTGGTGAAATTCCAGCTCTTTTAAATTTTTCCACAAAAGTGAGACAAATGCCCTTTTATTTTTACAGTATCAGGAATTCTAAGAATGCTCTTTATTCTTCCTTTCTGAAGAAAATTTGAGACCAAACTGTTCTAAATTCTATCACTTGCTTTGTAGATTTTGCCATTATAAAAAAATTGCTAGCTTTACATACCCTCCTAACCCTATTTTAGTCCCCTCCTCGAATGCCCTGGCTCTTACGGACCCTGGCTCATACGGACCCTGGCTTTTACGGACCACCGGCTGATACGGACCCTGGCTTATACGGACCCTCGGCTTATACGGACCCTGGCTCATACGGACCTCAATTAAAATATACAATTTTATTTTTTTTGTTTATTTAAATAAAATCTAAATACTGACATACTGAGATAACAAAAAATCTGATGATAACAAAAATGGAACAACATTACATCAGACGAACATTATCTAAATTGGGGCGTACAGCTTGGCGTCTTATGTCAGTAGTTTGCTGGCAGTTATCCTCATCGACGAGTAGTAGCTGTTGTGCTCTCAAGTAGAACATTCAGGTTCAATTCAGTCATTGTGGAATTATGCCAGTCAAAAATAAATCAGTTGAATATATACCAGTTGTGTTTTTACTAACATGTTTTCATAACAAATCAAACTCAGTGGATTCATACTGGTCACCATTCACTGACCATTCATCATCGCGTGTCTGTTTATAAAACAATATAAGGGATCACACACGAGTGTGTATACAAGGGACAATAAATGAGTTGAAACAAGTTGTGTTTTTACTAACATGTTTTCGTAACAAATCAAACTCAGTGGATTCATCCTGGTCACCATACACTGACCATTTATCACCGCGTGTCTGTTTATACAATGACATAAAGGGATCACACGCGCGTGTTTATACAACGATGAAGAGATTAATTAACGCGATTCAATAAATGCTTTTTCAAGCCAGAACATCCCCGAAATTCTCAATTAATACAGATATATGTGTGAAAATACAATCATAATTATATATTATATTCATAAATATAAGTTTGAAGAAAAAAAACGAAAAAATCGGTTAAATTCATAAATATAAGTTTGAAAATCACCAAAAATTCTCAATTAATACAGATATATGTGTGAAATGACAATCATAATTATATATTAAATTCATAAATATAAGTTTGAAAATAACTGAAAAAATCAGCTATATTCATAAATATAAGTTTGAAAATCACCAAAAAAAATCACCGAAATTCTTAATTAATACAGATATATGTGTAAAAAGACAATCATAATTATATATTAAATTCATAAATATAAGTTTGAAAATTGCATATTTTAATTGAGGTCCATATGAGCCCGGGTCCGTATAAGCCAGGGTCCGTATTAGCCGGTGGTCCGTAAAAGCCAGGGTCCGTAAGAGCCAGGGTCCGTATAAGCCGCATACCCCCTCCTCAATTTGTTTTTAATATGGATATCTTTTTACATGTAGATGTAAATATTATTCTTGTCTTACCCGTCAAATTAGATTTCAATGAACTATTATTCAGTCTATTTTTATCAAATTGGACTATCTAAATCACCTTTTATCATATAATTTAGGATATTGATTCAATATCTAGAACTGTCCATGACCATTTATTTTGGAAGAATAAAATTTTAAAAATTAAATTTGACCTCCTGCCCCATTTCTCAGAAAAAGTTGGATGTAAATCTAGTAATTTATTTATATTGACCTAATCTTTGTGGCAGAAGAGAATTCACCATTTGTATCGTCCAACTGAACCAGGATATAACAAAAACAAGCATAAGTCCCAGTCAGAGAAGTACAGTTTGCTCAAAACTGCCTCCACGAATTCAACACAGCCATGCATGATAATCGTGAATTTCATTTCTCCATCATTATGTTAGTGGTATCAAGCCTTTTTATGTTTTCTCAAATGTAGTTTGTGTTCTTATCTACTATATATTTTGAGACATATGTATATATATATATATCCTTTATAGACTCGAAAACGGCTCGACCAATTGAGCCCAAACTTCCTATCTAAGGGTAAAAAGCCACTGGGAAGTGTCATCGCACCTCTTCTGAGAACGTCCGAGCACTCCTTCACCATTCCCCATGACACCGTCCTTGGAATCGAGGGGTTAAATACTTGCCGAAATTTTTGAGTTACTTCGCCTACATCATACAGAAACATGTGATGGCAGAATTCGCGTTTCTGATCAAAACATTACCAAGTTTTCTCCACTCGATTCTCTTAAAATGCACCCTAATTGGTCAAATTCTTTCAATAATTCTATCTAAATACATCTTAGCTATTATTCGGATCAGCTCTCCCCGTCGAAAAAGTTATATTTGCACCAAAACGACACTTGAGATAAGTTTCTTTACGATATCAACGTATTGAATACGTGGAGCCGATCGCACGTTCGTCGGCTAATCGTAAAATACACACAAATGTGCAGACTAATTCACCACCTTCGTGTATTCAAGAATATGAATCACACCAAAATTAAGCGAATTGTATATGGAATGTGCAGATATAAGCTGACATGTACATATCATTCCCCAAATGCTTCAATATCATGACAATCTATTAGTTATTATAACAAAACCCCAAAGTGTTCGCAACGCCGCGATATAGGCAACGTGGCCAACATCCTATCATTATACGCCTATTCGTTGTTGCAAAACGGGCCAGTTGGTTTGTGGTTCCGTGAGCCCGATAACCGGAACTGAGTCGTTTCATAAAAAAAAAATGAATGTGTAATCAGCATGTCTGTCCGTCCGTTCGTCCGAGATGGTTTCTGATTGATGACTTCAGTATTAGTTAACTTATTCCAATGTGACATGTCCGTGATATTTCTACAATGTGAGAGTTGGAGTATAGTAGATCTTCAATTATACAAATACATTCAGGTGAATGTAATGATCAAAAATGGTCAACTCGGGACGGGTACCTTGAAAAACAAAAATTAATGGATCGACCAAAGCCATGGGACCAATCCCGCCAGTGGCGGGCTAATCTGTTATTTTGTCATGCCTGTACGGGGTTACCTTGAAAAAAAAAATTAATGGATCGACCAAAGCCATGGGACCAATCTCGCCAGTGGCGGGCTAATCTGCTAGTTAAAATATATACATGTAATTAACTAAATTTTCTAATTACATTTCTTCCTTATCTACTACTCTATTACCATAAGCTGGGGCATGTTTTCACCAGTTTGTTTTATTAACCCTTTCATGACTGGAGCTTCCTGAATATTTGCGAAAAACCCTGTGCCAATGCATTCTCTTATATATGCGAGTCTCCCATAGAAAACCTTGCATATATAAGAATACATTGGCCTAACAATAATTACCATTACCTTGTAAGCTAGTGCATTTTTTTGTATATGTGAGGCTCTCTGTGGGAGACTCGCATATAAAAGAGAATGCACTGCCGCATGGTATTTAATGCTGCACCAGCCAATCCTGCAAATAGTGTGTCTGTCATTTGCAGAATGAGGTCCCCAGAGGGTGAATTTAGTGATGCTATCCCGCACAGCGGGCTAGCATCACCAAATTCACCCTCTGGAGACCTCATTCTGCTTAGGCTTCATCTTCTGGGAAGTATCTATGGTATCAAATTAAGATTGTTTTAGTTACATTTCCCTTCTAGGAAGTTTCTATATCCCCTAATTTGCAGAAGATAAAATTCATAATTGAGGTGCCCGATGGGTGAACATCACCAACTTCAACTGGGGAACTTCAATCTGATCCTAGGTCTGCCATAGCAGTTGAGGGCCTAAGCAGAATGAGGTCCCCAGAGGGTGAATTTAGTGATGCTAGCCCGCTATGCGGGATAGCGTCACTAAATTCACCCTCTGGGGACCTCATTCTGCAAATGACAGACACACTATTTGCAGGCTTGGCACCAGCGAAGCTCCCATCATGAAAGGGTTAACTCACCATTTTGTTATTTGTAGCAAAACATGCATCCAATGATGATGGCTAACTACAGTCATATCCGAGCAGGAGGAAAACAGCAGGTGCCAGCTGACCAGAAGTTCATTTCTCAGAATTCAGCTTTCAGTCCAGTGTCACCAAAAACTATCGAGCAAGGTATAAACACATTTTTATTTATTTTCCTACATGTATTTGTAATGAACCGATATAGATAAGCCACGATTGGCTGATTGCTGATTCTGCATATCGTCGGTGAGAATCGAATAGGTCATAAAGTCAAATTAGCAATTATTCAGGCGAGACAAAAAACTGATAGTGACATAATTACGACAAATTTTGAATCATCAATTTTCGTTGTTTCCATGTTTTACTATGTTTCGTAAGTATAAATAAGTAACAATTGATCACACTTTGCAGAGGTTGTGATTGAATGTGCATGTATGATTCCATATACCTGTCATACAGGTTCTGTCAAATCTCATTGGGGTGTGATATAAGGGTAATGCCTTTTGAATCCAATATCCATGACTCCATGACTGAGATGGTAATTCTAAAATGGCATAATGTTTATGTCCTTTTCGATCTGGATTTTTCGGCCAATCAGATTTATGTATTTTTGTCACATGTTGAAAAAGTCACACTTTGATTAGATATTGGGGTCACAGTTTAATATACCCGATATAATTGAGTCTGCGGATCCCGAATCTGCAATAAAACATTTCCCGCCAAAACTACTTTACGATTTTTTCGAATTTCACTGACGATATGTAATAATCGTCATATTGCTGATTATACCTAAGCAGGGGTCTGGAATCCTGGAAATGTCATGAAATTGATAAATTACGATTCTATGCCTGGAAAAGTCTTGAAAATGACACCTTTTTGGGGTAGTATGGAAAAAGTCATGGATCAATAGCTCCCCTCTGGGCAAGGTTTTGGAAAAGTCATGGAATTGTGTTCCCTTCCTTTTAAAAGTTTTAAAGTTATGGAATTGCGCTCTTTCCCTCGCTAATAACTTCGACACTGAAGAACGCAAACTCCAAGCACCTGGCTTACGTGTCCAGATCTGGAGTAAGACTGTATTTTTATTGCAACCGCGCAACTTCCTGTTTGATACCTTTGACATTCAAATTCAATGTCGCTGATGATAAAAAAGGAAAATTTCCTGTATCAATGAAATCCTGACACAATACCTGGACAATGTCATCTCGGTTTGCATGGTTGACAGATTTGGATAGCTCGAAATAACAATCCATCGAAAGTGAAGTGCAATCAAGCCTTGAAATAGGGTGTCTGTCATTTGCAGAATGAGGTCCCCAGAGGGTGAATTTAGTGATGCTACCCCGCATAGCGGGCTAGCATCACCAAATTCACCCTCTGGGGACCTCATTCTGCTTACACCTCAGCAGAATGAGGTTCCCAGAGGGTGAATTTGGTGATGCTAGCCCGCTATGCGGGGTAGCATCACTAAATTCACCCTCTGGGGACCTCATTCTGCAAATGACAGACACCCTATTTCAAGGCTTGAGTGCAATCTATGACAAAAACATATTGACATTGTATTATCTTTTGTCTGTCTGTTGTCTGCTTTTTTTTACATGAACTTCATTGCAAATATATAATAGACCATTCCAATGTGTTCATTTATAACTGATGGGAGAATCCATTCAGTATAGAATGGGTTAATATAACAGAAATCATGAAATTAGTTACTTCAATTTGAGGCTTGAAGAATATACAGTAATTCTCAGTGAGAGCTTTCAGATGAATGGCAACAAGCCATATTTCCGACTATATCCTGAAAAGTTACCCATAATTCTGCTGTGGTTAAGGGGTCGATTACTAAGGCATTACTGTATGTTGTGCTTCAATGTTGAATTGCACTATTCACTTTATACTATAATTGTTATAAGATTTAGCTCTGTCTGTTCCAGCTCAAAGTGAAGCCTACCACCAGATATCTATACAGGGTAATTACCCTCAAAGTCCCGGTGGCTATAATAACAGCCAGGGTACATGCTACCCAGCAGATCAACAGTCGGGTGAAAACAAACAATCATCAGATGACAAACCAGCTGCAAATCCATTTATACCATTACAGGTCTATATCAAATCACATTGTTCATTTAATTACTATTTTATATCGATTTTAATTCGCTTCCCAAACATTCTGCTTCCAGGAAAGGCGTAAAAACTCACCAGAATGCCCATATTGTTAAAATTGGAATAAAATTTCCTCCCCGATGAGTTTTTGCACCTCATTTTTCTGCTTTAACACTTTCATGACGGGAGCTGCGCTGGTGCAGCATTAAAAATCATGTGCCAGTGCATTCTCTTATATATGCAAGTCTCCCATAGGGACCCTCACATATTTACATATATAAGAGAATGTACCGGCTTGCAAGGTCAAGGTAAATACAAGCCTTGAAATAATTATTGTCACGGTGCCTGTCAAAATGACAGACACCAAATGGATGGTGGCTGTCATTTTCTGGGCTGTGTCTGTCAAAATTGTGTGCTGTCAATTGTTCTCATATCTTATTTTTATGTGATAAATAATGCTTCAATACCATGTAAAATAATCTTCTGTGACCTTAAAAGGTGACTCTCAGTGCTACTGCTACCATCATGCTTTGTTTATAATAGAAATGTGTCGATCCATCAACCCAAGATCTATTAAAGTCCTTTCAAATTTTGATTTCCTTTACTTTGGAGATGCAGTATTTGCATTTTAAAGTGGGTATATAAACAACCCCCTTCTTGTCTGCATCGAATTGAATTTGCAACCACCGAATAAGGTTGTGCTCCGGCAATTCGGAAATCCATTTGAGAACTGTGGTTACTTTTACTGTTCGACCAGTGATCCCCCCGTTTCATTATTTCATTTCATTACATACTGCTTTAAACTTCCGTACATCTATCAGTACACTAGACAAGGAGTACAGGCATTTTTTGTTTCTTAATTCTTATTTTTAAAATCGTATAAATGACCTTGATTTAAAACGGAAGTGTTAAAAGGTGAACGGTAAGCCAATAATTACAAACTGCACTTAAAACGAAACGAAACTTCTGAGTTGCTGACGCGATTAAAGAACAACAAAAATAACTTGACAGAAATGTCTTATCCAGTTATATTTTATCTGATGGGAGTAGAAATATGCTGTCAGACAAAATGTCCGACCAGACGCAAATTTTGTCGGTCAAAGCTGTTTTGGTGACTCATTGACCGTGACCGACCACTTATTTCAAGCCTTGGGTAAATATTGTTTGGCCAATACATGTATTCTCTTGTATATGCGAGGCTCGCATATATAAGAGAATGCATTGGCACAGAGTTTTCGCAAAATTTCAGGAAGCTCCAGTCATGGAAGGGTTAAGCACAAGTCACATTGCCCAATGACAGACTGGACATCACCACATGACCCCCCTCTAACTGATAAATGCAAAATTGTTGATATATTCCTTGATCGATAAATTTTATTTAAAAGTTAGAGGTAAAAACATTATACAAACACAAGCTCTGAAGAGCTTTTGACCGACTAAATTAATTCATATATGAATTAAACACACAATCAATTCAAATTTATACAAGTTAAAATAAGTTATCCCATTGTTTAAAATACCTAATTGACATCTGGTTCCTTCTGCACTTGTATTATCTGTCATCTGCTTATTTTTCTTGAAAAGCCCTCCAATGAATAATAGATCATTCCAATGTCTACTCTGATAACTGAATGGGAGAATCCATTTGGTAAAGAAAGGGTTAATTTTTTATAGCATATTTAATTTTCTTTATCCAAAGCATTCACTGTCTATATATAGCTAGCCTTCTTAATTTTATACCTCAGGTTCAGAAGAAAACCACTCCACACAAAAAGAAGGAATCTGACGAGAAGAAAACGAAAAAAGAATCGGAGAATAGTACTAGTGCCAAATTATTTTCTGATGGGAATACAACAGATCTAAAATATGGAACATTAGATACGAAATCAAAGTTAAAAAATGAAACCGGTGCAAATTCAGTGCAGAGCTCAGTGTTGTCCAAAGACAGTGCAAAACAAGAGTATCATAAACAGTCTGTTAGTAGTACGACGGAGACTCAAAGTTCTAATCATCCAGGAGATGGTCAACCAACGTCCACTTCTGCTTCTAATAAGACGACACCAGCGTCGGCATCAAAAGACAGGAAAAAGAAGAAGTCAAGATTAGCTGCCAATCTAAACTTCGGTGGTCCCTAAGCTTTGTTTTATAAGGTTCCTAATGTTTATTTTGGTTCCCGGTGCTGTGGGATTCTGTGTAATGAATACAATAAGATTTGGGGTATCTAGTCCACTTACTCCTTTACATGTTCGATTTTGTTACAATTTCTCAGTCACAAATTAATACAGGATCATTACTATGACAGGGTATGAAATCAGAGATAATGTGAATGCAAAATTTTTTATCCTGCTTAAACATAGTCTGATCCTTTTTGACATCTGATGGATAAAACTTGGCGTGATACATTTTTTTCAGATTGAGATGAATTAGTTAAACATGGCTATCCATATTTGCCATGAGATTGACTAATAAAATAAGGTGTGATCCTTTTTGGATTGATATGGTGTGAAAACTCTGCTGTGGTATTCAGTTATACATAGCAAATAATCTTGCTTCAAGCAGTTGTTTTCATTATTGTTTTATTTAAACTGGTAACATGCAATGCCATTCTGATATATAAATTATATTTAGTGACTCGTCCTCGCAATGAAATGACAAATTTTTTAAGCTTTTTGGGCAAACAAATAAAAACAGGAAAAAGCATTCATTTTACATTTCGTGCCATTCACACTGAAAAATTTCATTCAAGTTTTTAAAGTTCTTTTTGAGTTTTGCTTATGGCTATTTTCCAATGCGCATTTTTAACATATCATAAATTTGATGTCTAGTCTCATGCTGGAACTGGACATCACATCCTTCATCTTCACCAGGCCATACTGCATTAGACACATTTCTCTTACAAGTGCAGTTCAAAGCACCCTTAGTCTTCACCAGGCCGTACTGCAATAGACACACTTCTCTTATAAGTAAAGTACAAAGCACCCTTAGTCTTCACCAGGCCATACTGAAATAGATACACTTCTCTTATAAGTGATGTACAAAGCACCCTTAGTCTTCACCAGGCCATACTGAAATAGATACACTTCTCTTACAAGTGAAGTACAAAGCACCCTTAGTCTTCACCAGGCCGTACTGCATTAGACACATTTCTCTTATAAGTAAAGTACAAAGCACCCTTAGTCTTCACCAGGCCGTACTGAAATAGATACACTTCTCTTATAAGTGAAGTACAAAGCACCCTTAGTCTTCACCAGGCCATACTGAAATAGATACACTTCTCTTATAAGTGATGTACAAAGCACCCTTAGTCTTCACCAGGCCATACTGAAATAGATACACTTCTCTTACAAGTGAAGTACAAAGCACCCTTAGTCTTCACCAGGCCGTACTGCATTAGACACACTTCTCTTATAAGTAAAGTACAAAGCACCCTTAGTCTTCACCAGGCCATACTGCATTAGACACACTTCTCTTACAAGTGCAGTTCAAAGCACCCTTAGTCTTCACCAGGCCGTACTGCAATAGACACACTTCTCTTATAAGTAAAGTACAAAGCACCCTTAGTCTTCACCAGGCCATACTGCAATAGACACACTTCTCTTATAAGTAAAGTACAAAGCACGCTTAGTCTTCACCAGGCCGTACTGCAATAGACACACTTCTCTTATAAGTGAAGTACAAAGCACCCTTAGTCTTCACCAGGCCATACTGCATTAGACACACTTCTCTTATAAGTAAAGTACAAAGCACCCTTAGTCTTCACCAGGCCATACTGCAATAGACACACTTCTCTTATAAGTAAAGTACAAAGCACCCTTAGTCTTCACCAGGCCATACTGCAATAGACACACTTCTCTTATAAGTAAAGTACAAAGCACACTTCATCTTCACCAGTCTGTAATACAATACATACACTTCTATTACAAGTACAGTACAAACATTTATGTGGATAAGCCACCTTCATTTTACTTTATTTTTGTCCCATGATAGACAGAGAAACAGCCATAATATGATCATTAAACTTGCTTACAGTCCTGTACAGTCTATTTTAATAACGAATTACCCCAATATTGGTGTAAAACATATCTCTTATTACATTTAGTATTTACTGTATGCACATTACAGACCTTTAGTGAACAACAAAAGTATGCATATTTGATATGACTGGATATGGGGTCGGGACAAGTTTCTATAAAAATTGACATTTTCTGTGAACTGCTAATATTCAAACATGTTATACTTTCCCCCATGGTCTGGACTAAACTATGCTCTTGATATAGCATGGGGCGGATATTGGTAACCAGTTTCTTAATACGTAGCATCTTCTTTTGTGCGGAATTAAAACCCACTTGCCAAATGTTTTGTCATTTACTGAAATATCCCAAAAAGCCAAGCTGTGAAGCACAAAATTTTATGCTCTATAATATTGTTTTAGGTTAACTATATACTACACTGATGGATGGAAACTTAATTCTCATTAATTTGTAGGAATGCTGAACTAGTCAGTTTAACAAATAACCTAAGTCTGAACATTCCTAACTATGAATGAATGGGAATCCATATGAATACTTAGAATATTTTCTCAACATGTTACATGATTTTTTCACCAGCACTAGACATTTTAGTCCTGCTTCCCAAAATATTCATTCTGACTAAACCCAATAGAAATTGTAACTTTTTATACACGAAAACAGTGTAGTTTTAAAATGTTATGGAAATCACTCTGATCCTAAAAACTAATGCTTCCATCTGAATTATATCAACATGTTATGTTTATTATTAATATAGCAGCCATAGTCTGTGAGGATAATTGACCGGTTTGGGAGTTAATGCCTCCTTGATAGTTAACTAGTCTCAGGAAACTCTCCTGTATACAGAAAATTGTGTGATCGACTGCATGATAACGAGAGGTTGAACAAAATGTACTTGTATAATAGTGCACAACTCTACAATTTTGATTGTATTTATGTAAAACATTGACAAACCTTTCCATTACCGGTACAACCCAGTCAATTTTGTTCATTATTGGTGTATAGGCCAAACTTGTTCCGAGAATTATTGTAACACAGAATATATGATTATAGGATTGAGGCAATCATATTATGTCAAACACTATACAGTATTGATATGTTTTGCCATTTTGTTTCAAAGTAACTGTGCAAATATGAAATTTTAGAAATTATTCTTCACTCATGGGTCCGTTATAGTGTTTCAACCCCATTCTCTCTTTGTAATTGTTTTTTTTTTCAGAGCAGTTGACATTCCCTTAATTTGATCTGGTTGTGGTAGGTCACATTTTGGACCCAAATTATTGTTAAGTTTTGAAGGGTCATCTAATTATTACAGCATCATTGTTATAAATATTCTGGGGCAAGAATTATGTTAATAATAAAATTCCCAAGGAAACATTCATGATAGTGCTAACTTTAGAATGTTCTTTTTGATATATGCACTGACGAAATACACCCAAAATATTCCTGTTGCTAGTTTTTGAGATGTTGTTTTCCTGTGGTGTGTTTTGTTAGAACTGATATGTCCTGAATAATATTTTACATGTCACAGCTAACAGAGATTTTTAAAATGTTTTATTCCCAAAATGTGATATCATTGTACATAGGATATTTTGTGACTGTTTTACAAAAATAGAATAATAAAATTTAAATCACTTCACAAATAGTTTTTGTATGATCTATTACTGATAAGCCCTATTTATTACAAACCAATGGATTGCGTATTGTTTTTATGATGTATAGCATTTATATAGCGCTTAATCCCTGGTGTAGTTCGAAGCGCTTACATTATTACGCCAGCTGTTTTCACTGTCGGATACCCGTTTAGGTTTGGAAATTCCAAGATGGCGGCGCCCACTAAAGCAGATAAACGGTAAGTGTATATATTGTCTCCAAGCAGCAATCAACGACATCTTTCGGTGATACACCTTGAAACAGTTATGTAGGAATTTGTATGCCCACCAACACATACTTAACACGCCTTTCGCATGACAGGCATGTGAATTGTTGTATTTGGTGTGTCAAGTCGTCATAATTTTTAGAAATTTTATCGAGGCGGTGAAATGTTCGCTTTTTCGTATTTTTCTGGCCCTGCGCTCATGCATCCGCAAATTTATGTATTGTTCTGGGTAGATTAGGTCACCACACATCTTCGGAATGCAAAACCGGCGATATTTTTATTGTCTAACTCCGAAAAACGACCTTTGAAAATTTCTAAATGTTCAGGTTCGGATTCGCAACATTCGCGATGATTTTGTTCAGGTTCAGACACAATTTTCGTTCAAGTTTGGACGCATCAAAAACTTCGCATAAAAATGACACGCCGAGGTAGTCGCGTTCTTATTGCGTTTTTGTGCATTTGGTTATCTTCCCTTCGTAAAAGAAACGATAAATGGGGAACACGAGGCATGGTTTTAGTTTTAGCCCACTCGTGAATAATTTGGGCGGACTTTCTTATTTTATGCGTGTGAGATGTATGCGATCACGTGATTCCCTTCCACATCCACATACGATGCCACGAAGGTCGCCGCACTAATATGAGCATATAACTGTCCATAATATAAGTTACACAGCTTTTTGAGGGGGATACTGTGTGGTATGCCCCGGTAGAGGCTCGTATCCCCCGAGGCGATCCCCCCTCAACAAGCCGTTGAATGATGTATTTACCCCCAGTCTCTATTAACAATATATTCCCAGACAGAAACGAGCCACGAACAGTAACTCTATTTCATTAGACTGCTTATACGATGAATGTGATTATATAGCTGTTCCCACAATTTGCCCATAAATACCTGCTGATAGATAGACAATATATATACCATGTTTTGTATCAATAATTGGATGATATATTTGGGTATTCACACGAAACATATTCTTTTCAATGTAAGCCTTATGTGTTTTGCCTCATTTCTAAATGTTGAATCCAGTTACAAGTTAACCATTTGTCACACGACTATTATGCAGGACTATTAATTAGAGCCCGAACATGTTGCGTTCTATTCAGCACTATGCGAACATAGAGAATACCTATGGTTTGCCTAATAATACCTGCAATATGCGAATCTACACGAGCGGCGATATTTCAGGAATATATTATTCGAGAAACCATATGTGTTCTCTTTATGTTATGCTTATGGTAAGCAATTCTGCAAAACTACAAGTATTTGTTTATCGAAACAAGAATTTAGACGCCGAAGTAGCGAAACTTATGCAAACAATATCAGCTGTTCCGTTGGCAAATTAAGCATCTCTAAATTTTGGTGGAAAATTTCCTTCATGCGCTTAAAGGTACGGTTGGCCTTGGCGGTGGGTATCCTGTGAAAATATTTCCACCCGTCAAAAACCGCCACAAACAGAAAGAACATAAAAATGTAGACAGACTTTGTCCGTATACAAATAAGAAATATCGCATAAACAGTATATTATTGTCAAATGTTTGACCATTGTTATGTAAACAAAAGCATAAAAAGTTACTTTTCTGGTGTTTGTTTATATTATGATGGTAAACATAAAGAGCGTTCTTTGTTGGTGAATTCCTGATATGGAACTAATAAAGAGCGTTTATGCCATTTGTGTGTGATTAGCCAGTAGCACTGTGCTGTCTTCTGTAACACAATCAGGCTCTTGCTTAGGTAAAATATAGTAGGTCTTTATGATAACATGCTGTTTACGTGATGGTCATGGCATATATGAACGAAACTGTATGCGTTTTAATGTTTTTCTGTTTATGGTGATTAGAACAAATATGAATATTTTCGACAACTAAGGCCTCACGTGCCTTTAAGAGAATAGTGCCTACCCAATGGTTAAATATTACACACAGAAACCCAATTAACAAATAACTGAATACGTAATAAAACGGGATCATTTGTTTTTCTTTAGAACTTATCGCAGTAATAAACTATTTTCAGTCTTCCGCGGAATTTCGCGTAGTTCCATTGATAATACACGCGTCAATAATTGTGTACCCTTTTTTTAAACAGAAGTATCTACAGTGAAATAACGTTTGAAAATTATTATCCATGCCAAGATCCTGACGAAAGAGAGCGCATCGTATGTCATTTAAAATTACAGCTATTTCATAGGGAAACATATAACAAACAACGCTTGTCCCCACACCCGGTTGTACTAACAATCTGATTGACAACAACGTGACGTTTAAATCATGCACCATGTCCCCGTAACTATTGACAGTGGGCGTACAAAAGCAAGTGAAACATCGTGGTTATGAATTACCCTTGAACTAGCAGTTTCACCAATCGCGCTGAGCTTAATTGACATCACCTAAAACAGGATCGATAGGTCTGCTACTGAATTATTCTTATTGGTGCTGATTGGTGTGAATTTATCTGATAACCTATAAAAAGCACACCACATGGTAGCTATTGATGTGGGACAAAATCGTTAGCTCCGCCAACATTGTGGGATACTAGGAGATTTAATACCCGGATGTCTCTTTTTGAAACCCCTTGACTCCGCCTCAGGGTTCAAAATCGACATCCAGGTATTAAATCTCCATATACCCCCGATGTTGCCGAAGATAACTAATAATGTATCCTGATGTATCCCCGATATTTCAGAAGATAAGTAATAATACCACTGTTGCTCATATGTAAAATGTAATAATTCCCACTAGCTGGTTTATAGTAGACATTGCTCGAGAATATTCAACTGTGGCTTTTATCCCATTAATTCGGAGAATTTACCACCTATATTTGGAAATTTCAGCTGACATATTTAGATATAACAAATTAACAATGCATGTTCGTTAATAACACGCACAATAAGATCGCGACTGCACCTCGGCATGTCATTTATAGGTAAGGTTTTGATGCGTCCGAACCTGAACTAAAATTGTCCGAACCTGAACCAAATTTGTCCGAACCTGAACGAAAATTGTGTCTGAACCTGAACAAAATCATCGCGAATGTTGCGAATCCGAACCTGAACATTTTGAAATTTTCAAAGGGTTGTTTTTCGGAGTTAGACAATAAAAATATCGCCGGTTTTGTATTCCGAAGATGTGTGGTGACCTAATCTACCCACAACAATACATAAATTTGCAGATGCATGGGGCCAGAAAAATACGAAAAAGCGAACATTTCGCCGCCTCGATAAAATTTCTAAAAATTATGACGACTTGACATGCCAAATACAACAATTCACATGCCTGTCATGCGAAAGGCGTGTTAAGTATGTGTTGGGCATACAAATTCCTACATAACTGTTTCAAGGTGTATCACCGAAAGATGTCGTTGATTGCTGCTTGGAGACAATATATACACTTACCGTTTATCTGCTTTAGTGGGCGCCGCCATCTTGGAATGTCCGAACCTAAACGGGTATCCGACAGTGGTTTTGAGTAATGCCGAGTCTTGTGCCTGCCGCCAAATTACAGGATGTTCACTAGAGCAGCTTAAGCTTACACAACAACCATGTCCCTATATTTCGTCTTGGTATGATGAAGCGAGCTCAGTACAAGTGACCTTGACCTAGGTCACAACCTAGCGCGAGATTTGAAACAGCGTGCTGCTCTACATCGGTACACTGCTTAATTCGGCCAAGCCACTGTTGCCGAGACGATGCGGGCGTGAACTCATACCAGTGTGTTAACACCATTATAAATACCAGTGTGTTAACACCATTATAAATCCGACACACTCTAACCACTGGGCTACTGAACTTATATACCCTTTTTGAACAAAACATCACCTCCAATCAAGAATCAACATTGGGTGCCATTCCATGTAAAGAGAAGGTAAACTGATATGTCAAAACCTGTACCAATGTCGCTAGTGTCTAATCAATATTAATGAAAAAGACTATCAATAAAAGTGCAGGTGTGTTAACCCTGTCATGATGGGAGCTGTGCTGGCACAGCATTAAAGTTCCTTTGCCAGTGTATTATCTTGTATAGGCGAGTCTCCCACAAGGAGCTTCACACAAGAGAATGCATGGCATACAAGATCAAGGTAAATATTGTTAGGCCAATGCATTCTCTTATATATGTGAGGCTCCCTATGGGAGACTTGCATTTATAAGAGAATGCATTGGCACAGGGTTTTCACAAAATTTCAGGAAGTGCCAGTCTTGGAAGTGTTAACTTATATCTTCAACTTGTCTTTTAAACACAGAATTCCCAGAAAAAATTTAAATTGCAAAGTTGTTAAATTTCATAAAAATAATTACTGTGATTTAATAAAAAGTTATAGGCCTATCAGTATTGTTCCCGTATTTTATAAGATTTTAGAAAACTTAATGCAAAAACAAATATTCTCATTTCTCTGTAAGCATCACATCTTAAATGATAATCAATTTGGGTTTTAAAAAAAGCATTCAACAATACACCCATTGGTGCGTCTCCTAAACTATGTAGCCGAAAATAACGATAAGCAAACTGCAGATTCAACACTAGCAATTTTTGTGGATCTCTTTGAGGCCTTTGATACGATAATATATAATATATTTATATTGAAAATATTAGAACATTACGAATTAAGAGGAATACCAAATCAGTGGATAAGGTGTTACCTAACGCAGAGAAAACATGTAGACTTTCTAGGGAAAATGTCTTATTTGATGGACATTACGGGTGTTGTCCCAACAGGCTCTATTCTTGGCTAATGCTGGAATGGTAAACTATATTTACTGTTGCTGTTGTAATAGACTATCAATAAACACTTCCATGAGTAAATTTATGCTAATCTACCCAAAAAAAACAATGATAATAAATGGAGAAACTTTAGAATCAAGTTGAATGGCAGAGATTTAATTAGTTGGTACTCTCATCTGCCGAATAGTGCAGGCCGAATTATTGTGCAGGGCTGTATTTTTGGCTGAAATTAATAATAGTCAGGAAATTTCACTATATGTCTCATTGCCTAATAATAGTGCAGGGTTGTATTTTTTGACTGAAATTAAATAATCATGCATGCACTATTATTCGGCAGGTGAGAGTAACCAACTGATTAAATCTCTGCCATTCAACTTGATTCTAAAGTTTCTCCATTTATTATACCCCCCGCAACGAGTTGTGGGGGGGGGGGGGTATACTGGTATCAGCTTGTCGTTCCGTCAGTCCGTCCGTCGGTGGACACAATTTTGTCCGGAGTTTTTCTCAGTCGTTTTATGATAATTTTCCGTGAAACTTGGCACAGACATCAACCACCATGGGAACCTGTGCACCTGCGATTATGACGTCTTGTCAGACATTTTTTGGTGGTGGTGTTTTTCGACTTAGAAATGTTTTTGCAACATGCATAATTTTGTCCGAGCTTTTATTCCTACATTTTTGAATCAATTTTTTTTTAACTTGGCACAGATATTAAGTACCATGGGAACATATGCACTTGCGTTTATGACGTCTGTCTGACATTTGGGGCAGTTATCCACCTTTTTCGACTCAGAATTTTTCGCAACATTCATAATTTTGTCCGAGCTTTTATTTGTGGAGTTATGATTAGGGTTAGGGGTTAGGGTTAGGGGGTTTAGGGTTAGGGATACCTGTTGACTTTTTTGTGGAGTTATGATTAGGGTTAGGGGTTAGGGTTAAGGGGTTTAGGTTAGGGATACCTGTTGACATAATTTCAGTGCCCAATATATGGTAATGGCTACTTCACTTAAATAACAAATTTAATACGGGGGGTATTACTTAGTCCCATCTGGGACAAGCCCATCTCTTGTTATCATTGTTTTTTGGGTAGATTAGCATAATAAAAAAATTTGGAAGTGTTTATTGATAACCAACTGCAAGAGACATCTATCTGATATCTGGGTATCACAATTGATGAAAAATTTACTTTTAAATATCAATGTATTTCCTCAATTCCTCAAACATGCTCAATTGCACTATCTACTGAAAGTTATTTATAAGGATTTTTGCCTAAGAACTCAAAAAAAAAACTTTATTATTCACTAGTACATAGTCATTTAACAGATTGTATACAAAAACTGTAACCGCCCTAAACTGGAATATTGCTCAACCATATGGCATCCATGGCAAGCATACCTAAGAGACCAAATAGAAATGGTCCAACACAGAGCAGCCCGGTACACAATGAACATCTACAACTACCCAAGCAGTGCCTCCGATATACTAAGACAGCTGCAATGGCCTACTCTAGAACAGCGGCGTTTGTACCAATCACTTGTCATGTTCTATAAAATATAAAACAACATTGTCAACATACGAGACACTGCTCCCCTCACAACATCGAGAGGTCATAAATTTGTGCTCTTTTATACTGGACCCAAATACATCCGCACCTCATTCTACCCTCGCACTATCCTTGCATGGAATTCTCTCGACCCTTCTATTGCTACACTCACAGACCTGGACAAATTCAAATCTACTCTCTATAGCGACCACTTTAAACTCCCATAACCAACCTGTACCAAACCTGAGTTTTTATCATGTTTTTAAATATAATCCAAAATTCACCAAAAATATTGCACAAAAATTGTATAGTTACACCTCATGCGCCTCCTTTAAAACTTCAGCATAATGAAGGTTAGGAGAAACCTATAGATAGATAGATATGGGAAATGACTGTCAAATTGGCACGATCATTACAGAAAAAATGCATGTGTTGTGACTGCTGAACAACATTGAAACCCATCATACTAAGTTGAAGTATACCGTTATATGTATGTGGAAATACAACCATCACCCAATCACCTACAGCCAGTATGGCTGGAAGTGTCAGTTTACTACGTTTTCAGATTTTTGCAGCTTTCGACCAGGAACCAGTCTATTCAACAAAAGACATTGAGTGTGTGCAAATAAACAGACTCGAGTTGACTGCAACATCATTGAACAAACTATGGACATGCTAAATCGTATTTGATTGATCAGTGGCTCATTTCCATTAACTTGAATGGGGCACCTCAGTGCAATTATGAATAAAAAATACCCCACCCCAAAAGATGGGGTATAATTATTGGATTACATGCATCCATCTGTCCATCCATTTGTCTGTCCGTCAATCCGCTCAAATATCTCAACCATGGGTGATTGGATCGTAATGAAATGTGGTATACAGGTTTGTCATCAGGATGGCTTTCAAAAGAGAGTTCATTGGCGTTGTTCACATTTTCCGTTCAAGCGTTAGCCGGGCTTAGCCCCCTTTGTTTATCTGAACATGTTGGATTTCTGTCTGTCTGCTCATATATCTAAACCATGGGTGTTCGAATCTCGATGAAATTTGGTATGCAGGTTTGACGTCAGGAAGGCTTTCAAAAGAGGGTTCATTGATGTTGTTCACATTTTCCGTTTAAGAGTTATCCCTCAGAAAACGATGAAATTTGGTATACAGGTCTGACATCAGGAGGGCTTTCAAAAGAGGGTTCATTGACTCTGTTCACATTTTCTGTTCAAGAGTTATCTCTCTTTCTTTATCTGCAAATGTTGGATTTCTGTCCGTCTTTTATCAGAATTATCAAGTAATTTGTTTGTTCATCATAATTTTTTCACAATTTGGTTTCCGACCTGCCCATATTTCGATTTTCGCCATGGGGGTATCCCAGAACTCGTGGTGCAACCTCTTGTTAAATTTGGCCTCTCATATTTAGTCATTTTGTGTGTAAATAATTATTCTGAATTGTAATGCAGTTGCACTAAAACACAAGTAATTTGCACTGGAGCAGCATTATTTTAGTGCTGAAGTGCATCCACTCCAAGTTGATAAGAGTATGCTTTGATATCTACAGTTCAATTGCATTTTAGTGCAATTGATTGCACTTCAGTTCAAGTGATATAACGTCAGCATATTTGATTGCTATTCAGCACAAATAATCATGCTGCAAACAGGAATCCATGCAGGGTCTCATGTTGAAATTAAAATGGCAGATTTTGAAAACTATACAGACAAATTGATGTAATATCTTATGAACCACAACACAGTGATTTAAAAGTGATGAACATATTTTGATCTGAACACTTTGATGTATAATTTGTTCCGAAATGCCCAGTAGTTTTGTCTAACCTTCTTATAAAATTGCTATTCGACGGATCACTCCACAAATTAAAAAAAAAATCCATTTCCATTTGAAAAATAATTTGAATGGAAACTTTGATAAGAAATAATTAATAAATGTGAATTTGGCCTCCCATATATAAACCTGCTCCAGACGTATTTGTGAATCTGTGCTCTATATGCGAACTTGTCAGTAAGAATCCACCTGGAGCAACATATCTTGTGTTATACCTGGATTCAATAAGATGGAAAAGTATTCAATAGCGAGATCGGCTTGGTAACAATAGAAAACAAAATCATTTATGACGAAATACAGACAGACATAATTGACAAATATATGCGACAACAGACGATACCTTACATTTATGGAAAGACTAAAGACGAAAATTTTCAATGCTAGAAAACAAAATTCAACAATTCCGAAATGTTGGACAAATAACAATTATGAAAGCATTAAAGGTGCGGGAGTCCTTGGCAGTGGGTATATGCTGTGAAAATATTTCCAACGGTCAAAAACCGACACAAAAAGAAAATGTAGACAGACTTTGTCCGTATACAAATAAGAAATATCCCATAAACAGTATGTTATTGTCATGTTTGACCATTGTGTAAACAAAAGCATAAAAAGTTATATACTTTCCTGGTGTTTGTTTATATTATGATGGTAAACATAAAGAGCGTTCTTTGTTGTTGAATTCCTGATATGGAACTAATAAAGAGCGTTTATATCATTTGTGTGTGATTACTGATTAGCCAGTAACACGTACTGTGCTGTCTTCTGTAACACAATCAGGCTCTTGCTTAGGTAAAAGATAATAGGTCTTTATGATAGCATGCTGTTTACACGATGAACGAAACTGTATGCGTTTTAGTGTTTTTCTGTTTACGGTGATTGGAACAAATATGAATATTTTCGACAACTAAGACCTCCCGTGCCTTTAATAATATAATTAACAAAAAAATTGACTGAGTTTACAGACAATTTAAATGAAACAGTGACTGACCAACTGCGTGACATTCGAGTGGAGGGGATTTTACATTATCAGGCATTGCATCATCTTTGGAAGTGAGACACGAAATTTGAACAAAGATGACGAGACAGACTAATTAATGCGAAGACTTCTTAATTTTGTGAGTGACAATTCCAAATTCCAAACTTCAACTGACGACAATTAACTATACCCAAAACTACCGCTCTCGCAAACAAACTTGGACAAAAAAAAGGAAAGAGTGAAGGCATCAAAAACCAAGACGATCACCAATAAACGACATAAAGTTAGCATATATATATAGTATGCAAATATACATAGAGGATCTCACATGAGTTTCTATTTTATACGGAATTTATCAACCGAGTTCACTAAATTCGATTTGAGCCGAGGTTTACCGAGGCTCAAATAGAATTTTGTGGACGAGGTTGATAAATTACGTATAAAATAGAACGGGTTTGAGATACTTTTTATCACATATGGTCATATAATCGCATAAATTTGATCGAAAACAACAATAATTAACAGACAGAGAACTTTGTCCCAAAGAGCAGCGTGACGTCATTGCACGCGACGATATTACACGTGTCTATTACGCTCGAATATTACATAGGAAAATAGTGCTAATCATGTGATAAAATAACATATAGACTTCTTGGATTCATATCAAACAAGTGCATTACTTGATTTTAATGATTTAAATAATGCAACATTGTGCTGGAGCCATTTTCATACATGCACTGACTTCAAGGAGAGCAAACTCTGCCCATCGTTCCACCGGGGCTGAGTTTGCTACCTCTAATGTAAAATAATATATAAATATTCGATTGTATATAAAACAAACTTTGATTCTAGTACCTGAAGCTCAACTGAAAGAGCAGTGTGATGCGAGGGAAGTTAAACGAAGTCATAATAAGACAAACTAACTAAGTCAAAACAACTCAGTGACAAAGAGACAGAGTATAAGCCATAGAGAAGGCGGTAGTTAATTAACACCTTTATTAACACCTTTGCAATACGGCTAATCTCATGTTCGTTTGTGTTCGTTGTTTAGTAGCTTTGCATTCAAATAATGCTTATATCTCGAAAAATAAGTCATCAAAGTTGGAAATAACACCACATACACATATAATGGACCCACACGCACCCGCAAACCAAATTTCACCCTTCTATTCCGCTTTTTAGACCTGTGTTCGTTTGTGTTCGTTGTTTGGTAGGACCGGTGGGGATTTGATGTGGATGTGGTAACCTTTACCATGCAAGAAGTTTTTCTGTATGTGTTTTCTGATTACAGTATCTGAACATCTATAGACATAAGATGGGAACATTCCAATGTATTCTTAGAACTGAATGAAATAATCCATTCATTGATTAGGTAATCGAAGTCCAGACTTAATACACAATTAACTAGTAAGCTAGTATCACATATTCCTTGGAGTATCTTCTCTGTTTAGGAATTTGAATCAGTAAATTCTAATAGGTAAGTGGGTCTGATTCTTCCCATTTTCTTGTTGATTTCCTGTTGAATAATTTTTACGAGGTGAAGTCACCACAAATAAGCGAAATCAACGATGTGTGGTTTTAACGGGAGTGCCGGATAAGTCATTTGTGTTGCAGTGATGCTCTAGATAGCGGATTTACTTGTTGTTCACTGGTGAGTACGATTACATTTTTCGCTGATAATGTGAACAGTCCCACTGACTGCAAACTGAAACTTGTCCGTTGTCGATTATGTAGTTGGCACAGTTTTTGAAAATTATGATCGAAAACCAGTCAAATTATTGAAGTTATTCTTCTCATAAATTCAAACTTGTTTTCTCTTCCTCCTGGAGAGGAAGAGAAAACAAGTTTCATTTTAAATTTAACTAAAATACAATGTTTTTAATGGCTGTAAATACTGTGATTTTAATAATGCCACAAGCACCACTGATAGTTGCACATACGAAACGTTGAGGAACTAACGAAGAGGCCATACAAGCATACCGCTTTCTTCGGCCGAAGATTCAAGGTAAATTCATATCCATCCTATTACTACATGTATTACTGTGTTAGTGATGATATAGAGAAGTATGAAAAGCTAGCAGCTAACAGCCTACAGGTCAGGTACACTAGGCTAGCAAATGAGCTATTAAATTAGCTCATGTCATGACCACCTCCTGTTCCATGACCATGTTACCGCATGTAGATAGGGGGCCAACTGCTGAAGTGGTGCAGTGCTTAGCCTCAGGTAACTGAAAACCCATAACTCATCTCAACAATATTGAGTGATACAGCCAGGGAAGGATCCAGGGCTCTTTTGATACCTGTTACAGGTTTGGGCGCCCAAACTCTGGTGGCCTAAATGTCCCCAAATTGCAAGTGGATAGTTTTATTAAAGCTGAATTTTCTATATTTTGAAGGAAATCTTCTATTATAATTCAACAATATGCAATGCAAATCATCAATATACAGTTGATATAGAGCCTTTATTTGCTTAATCAAGTGTCCAGTGAGAAATATTTTAACCCTTTCATGACTGGGGTTTCTTGAAATTTTGCAAAAATCCTGTGCCAATGCATTCTCTTATATAAATGAGTGTCTCCCATCTAAGGAGCCTCGAATATAAAAGATAATACATTGGCCTTTATCTTGACCTTGTAAGCCAGTGCATTTTCTTATGCGGGATCTTTAATGCTGCACCTAAGGAAGGGGGCGACCCCCTTCCATACCTACCCCCATCTCAGGCCTACGGCCCTCGGGATATGCCTTCTGCATATCATGGTCCCAAAACAGGTGTCCCCAAAAAATCCCTGGATCCATCCCTGGATACAGCCTTCATAATTGGCTACGGCAATCAGCATTGCCGAAGCAATTTGCTGAAGCAAACTGGGCCACAGCATAGTGTTGCCGTAGCGGATTGCCGAAGCCAAACAATCTGAATTAAGAGGGCTGAGTGATATGAAATATAGACTGTGCATACATGTATCAACAAGTTGACCAACAATGCAAACGCAACAATGGGGGTTCAACCATAGAAAATTGGGACACACTGTACTGCCACTACTACTGCTATAAAGTGTATGCCGAGGTCGGCTCCATATAAAAGGTGTATACAGTACTATAGTCTATACCATACATACAGGTGTACATACATGTACAGTCAGGGTGTTAACTGTCACGTTTTCTCCATTGTTTCTTAATGAATGTGAATGTAACTTTGTACGTTATGTGTGTCCGGGTTGGGACATGGAATACCGTACATTAACTTTTAATTTAAAAATTTGTTGATTTTATTAAACTTTTTCGTTCTCAAACAAACTAAAAATGTTTACGGTCAGCTCCAAAATAAAAGTTGTAAGCAGATTTGATGTCGCATTATCTCCTTGGTTTATAAATGGATACACTTTAAATATAGTGTGTCCTTACAATTTGGCGCAAAAATTCACATTTGTCAGGCTTTGAAACACTTGTAAGAACAAAACTTAAATTTTACGTGGTTATTGTAGTGATAAACAAAGTACGGTACTATATTCACGGTTAACATATCTTTATATGGTCACAATAAATGAATAAGAGACAGTAAGTCAACATGGCTGCTGGTTTGCCTGGATTAGGATTTGGTTCTGAAGTGAGGCTGTCTTCATCCGGGTAATTGGGAATATGACGACACGATCAGTGTGCTCGATAAGCCTCGATTCCTACTTCGGCAATGTCCGGAATCCTAGATCACTACACTATTCACTTATTGCCTGGGATCTATACTTAAAGAAAGATTTTGTCAGATACGGTACCATCGAGAGTCCAGAAGACAACTGCCAAATTGATCACCAGGGACTATATATTTACATTCTCATGAAGGAGCAATGACAGGCTGACAGCTATGACAGGGCTACAATAAGTCAAAATAACACTGAGAGCCCAGGGTCAGGGTGTCGATCATTGCAGGGAGCCAATGTTTAAAGGGTTAAACAACATTTAAAATGAAGGTCAGGGTTGGTTGATAAGTAAAACACAAGTGGATTTATTAAAGCATGTGTCATAAGCAAGCGTTAGATGTTTGTACTCTTAGAGATTCGTACTAGTACTGTCCGAGGTCACCTCCCTGTCCAAAGTCACCCCATTTTACGGTACCATACTTGGTAAAATAGTGGATGAATTAGCTCCAGCCATAGACTTGAAAGATTGAATAAGACCAAATGACAACAATGGTAAACGAATATTCGCATGGAAATTTGAAGGCTATAAATCATCCAACATAGTGGATAAATATGAGTGTAATATCTCAAGGCTTTTCAAAATTATCAAGATGAACACCATGGAGTTTTTGAAACTCATTCTATCAAAGAACTATTCTCTATTGGTCTATTGGAACAGACTGAAGGAGGATAAGGCCAAAAAAAAAAAGTTTTTGGGTTCTCGGGCAATTTTTTTCTTCAAATCAATGAGGGAGGGAGGGTTTTATTTTAATTTTTTTCTACGCATAGTAAGCATGGACAAAGATACCTTCCTCTGTCTAGTAATAACCAGAAATGTAGAGGGAACTGTTATGCATATAAACTCATTTAGTCTTACATAAAAATGACATTGTACTACCAGTGTATGACTGGGATTACCTAACATTATATAATCCCCCTGACATTAACTAAGTACTGTTATTGTTGTCTAAAAACTGATACCTCTCCATGCCAATATGGTCCTGAATTTAGTACTCGGTGTGCCTTTCAATTGTATAAAGTTACAATTAGTGTAAGTTAGTTCACAATGACTAATTGTAAGAAGAAATGAGAATCAGCTAATCATTTTCTTAATTGTAGTCATCTACTTCATGTTGTAAGCCTGCAAGTCACTTTTAACACATTACATGTTAGAGCTAAATGCACACTAATATTCAACACATATCTGCTATGGACAAGGTTATAAAATTTAAAAAATAAAAAAATAAAAAAAATAAAAAGTTTTTTTGTCATAACATCAGGCATTGCAATAGAAAAGGCCTAATGCGGCCCTTTTTATTCAATGCGGTGTGGCCTGAGAACTAATGTGTGCAATTTAACAACAGCGCTGGTCAAAACAACATCGAACTCCAGTCCAAATTCCCAACCCATGTGCTGATATAACCGAGAGGATTCTGCAAACATTTTGTTGAATAATGTTCAGATGTTACTTGCTGTTAGTGTTAGCCGATTGAACTAAATTTTTAATGTTTTTTTTACACGTTTCATAAATTCATCTTGTTGGATCAAACAGAGCAGATAGTAGAAACATCACCTACCCCCGAGATGTCACTTGTAAACAAACTTCCGGTATTCTAAAAACGTTTGCCTCTGACATCATGGTCCAGAACAGGGTTGTTTATCCTATAGTATTACATGATTATCGAACTCTCATTCATGATGCATTTCTATTTCGTGCCTAAAATAAAGTCAAATGAATAAACGGTCCTTTATTGCTAAAATATTAAATTCAGAATAGGTCTCATTAAAGAATTTTTTGAAAATGACTCTGATATAGTAACTCAATATCACCAGGGGAAAATAAATGAGGCCCTAGTTGGAAAAACATAACAAGATGGAGTGACCATGGTTCGCCTTGTCTGGAGTAATTTGGAATTTTTGTCACTGTTTAAATAGTAGCCATTTCCTTGCACTTGAGACATGAAGCAGGACCATTGAAGCTTCTACAGAAAGCAAATTGAAACAGCGTGTTTCGTTGACCTAAAATTAATGAACTAAATGCATTTAAGCGACACAATGCATAAATTGAAATGCGACCAACTGACAGATTGTTGAAAACAGTGATAAAGCAACGCGTTTGATTGATAAGGTATTGAATGCTAAGAATCGCAGTAGAACTAATAATTTCTGTTAATATATGCATGGTTAATCTTGCGATAAAATAGTCAAGCAAATCACAATTTGTCGACTTTGGTGGGAAAGCTACACATATTCTCAAAATAAGTGTCTCCCTCGATCGTGTTAGAACCGCTGTGATACCACGTTGAAAAATGACCATCAATTCGGTTCTAGTGTTAATGCAACAAGGTCACAATGCTACTTCAATGTGGTTGCAATGTTCCTCAACATGGTGGAAATTACCATTAACTCAGTGGAGGTGACCGTAAACGAAACAATGCCTTGGGTTCCACCAGCAATATGTTGGAGCATCCTTGTGTCGGCCTGACATGCCTGTTTTGGCTGACGACATGCCTGTCAACTGATATGATGGCCAGATATATTGTCATATAACAGATATTTATACCCCCTTTAAAAAAAAAGAAGGGTGTATACTGTTTTGCACCTGTCCGTCCGTCTGTGCGTCTGTCTGTATGTCCGTCCGATGTCTGTTCATGTCATAACTTGAACAGTATGCTCGGATCTAAATGAAATTAGGTGTGGATGTTCACTACTATGAGGACATTAAATAGAGGGTTCCATCGTTTTGTTCGGATTTTCCATTCTAGAGTTATTCATCTTTGTTTATCTGGAAATGTTGGCTTTTTGGTTTGTCTGGTGTCTGTTCATGTCGTAACCTCAACAGTTGTGCTGGGATCTCAATGAAATTTGGTATGGATGTTCACTACTATGAGGACATTCAAAAGCGGGTTCCATTGTTCTGTTCGGCTTTTACATTCTAGAGTTATTCATCTTTGTTTATCTGGAAATGTTGGCTTTTTGGTCTGTCTGGTGTCTGTTCATGTCGTAACTTCAACAGTTGTGCTGGGATCTCAATGAAATTTGGTATGGATGTTCACTACTATGAGGACATTCAAAAGTGGGTTCCATTGTTCTGTTCGTCTTTTCCATTCTAGAGTTATTCATCTTTGTTTATCTGGAAATGTTGGCTTTTTGGTCTGTCTGGTGTCTGTTCATGTCGTAACTTCAACAGTTGTGCTGGGATCTCAATGAAATTTGGTATGGATGTTCACTACTATGAGGACATTAAAAAGAGTGTTCCATCGTTTTGTTCGGCTTTTCCATTCTAGAGTTATACATCTTTGTTTATCTGGAAATGTTGGCTTTTTGGTCCATCTGGTGTCTGTTCATGTCGCAACTTCAACAGTTATACTGGGATCTCAATGAAATTTGGTATGGATGTTCACTACTATGAGGACATTCAATAGAGGGTTCCATTGTTCTGTTCGGCTTTTCCATTCTAGAATTATTCATCTTTGTTTATCTGGAAATGTTGGCTGTTTGGTCCATCCGATGTCTGTTCAGGTCATAACTTGAACAGTAATGCTCGGATCTCAATGAAGTTTTTTTATGGATGTTCACCACTATGAGGACATTTAATAGCACATTCAACTGTTTTGTTTTGGCTTTTTGTTCTATAGTTATTCATCTTTGTTTATATGAAAATGCTGATTTTTGGGTCCATCTGTCTGAGTATAGCAATCATAAGTTATAGATATGCCCATACTAGGCGGTATGCCACAAGGGGGTATGCACTGGGCGGCAGTCCATCTCTTGTTTTATCTGTCTTGTTGGCTTATAAAATAAATTAAATAAGAAATTGGCCATGCATTCGTTCCTTGCGTGAACATTTATTTTTTATTATGAACGTCCCAGCCCTCATAATTGGCTATGGCAATCAGCAATGCCGAAGCCATTTGCCGAAGCAAATGGACCCCACATCAATGGTTGCCGTAGTGGATTGCCAAAGCTGAAAAATCTGAATTATGAGGGCTGACGTCCTCATTTGTTGAGGTCGATGTAGTCGGTCAAGTCACTTGCGTACATGGTGCCAAAAGCTTTTTTGGAAAAGCGACCACATACTCGTATCTACATTCGTCAATATTTAATACATTTACCTTGATTTATTCACAAACAAATATCTTGATGAATATAAAACAATTAAACAGTGATTTATTTACAACATCATTTTGAATGGAAAACTACATCACGTCCGATCAGACACTAGTTGTAGGAAAATAACACAAAATTATTCAGACGTGAACGTAAATGAAACAAAATTAGAAGATATACTTCAAAATAGCCTAATGTAATCAGCATTGATATACTTTTTTTGCGTAATGATCAGAAATTTTCAATGCGACTGCATTGATTCCCCAAGGCAGTGCATTTAATTTGAAGGCGGCCCTCAGCCATTTACAACGTGGTCACAATGCACCTTCAAATTGCCTCAATGCATTATTAATGCAACAACCGTGTTTTGTTGACGTTACAACTGCGTTGTAAATGGCTGAGAACTGCATTAAAAGGAACCTTATTTTGAGAATATGTGCACCGGGTAGCTGACCATGTGGTATTGTTTACGTAGATTTAATTTGATGTCCAACACAGAGTAAAGTTACAACTACCACAGATCTTTATACCTGACATTAAACTGGCCAAATTCAACACTTTACTATTTACAAGTGTCCATTCCAGAATCAATGTATTTCAGGGTTGCTCTGCAGGCAATATACATGTACTTACATGTAGTGGTTCTATTCAAGGGGAATAATTTTCCAATTGTATTATTTCTGGTAACACCAGTCCCCATTGACACATAGTTGGGAAGCAACAGATGAATTAATTTCCTTCTTATTTCCAATACTTACTGTCAATTTTTTGAGGTGAAACTACACAATAGACAATCATAGTTCAAACCTCAGCTGAATTGTCTAACTGACAACATTTGTTTTTGTTAGATTTAATAAGCAAGTGCTCTCCTGAGTGCAGTGAGTGGGTTGATCAAGTAGCCACTGAGAGAAATATATTCAGTGAAAATGACCCATTGCAATATTGGGTGGGGGTGACAGGTCAGGTATGCCCAGGGAGGGATGGAAGTGTGGGCTAAAAGTATTTAGCTGGGGTAGTTGGTAATATCACAAATCATTAATTTTGTATTGAATTGAATCTCGATATCGAATCTCCTTCCTGATAACAAATTCGATCTGGTGGTGAATCGGGTTGTGATTTTTTACTATCGTTAATTTTGGTGTCTCATGACAACAGAATGCAGATGTCACTAAATAATTACATGTATGACTATAAAGTGCTTCATATATATATTAATATACTAAAAACATGATTTTGGAGGTGGTTATGGAATGATTAACATTCCGAGGGCCTAGTAGCGGATTTCCACCCTGAATGTTTCTTTGGAGCACTTAGAGTACCTTGAATTTGCCACCACTTTGTTTGTGTAGATCTAAATTAATTGCTAAACCAGTAACTTGTTGAAATGCAGCCAATATGTGATAGAGAGTAATACAGAAATATCTGTATAACTATATATGTCAGTGCAGGAACCTTCTGATAATAGACACACTGGACACTGGTCCAGGTGCTACCAAGGCCATGTAACTTTATAACCCTGTGTTGACTCCAGTAGCCT
This sequence comes from Siphonodentalium dalli, assembly GCA_032622095.1. NCBI lineage: Eukaryota > Metazoa > Mollusca > Scaphopoda > Gadilida > Siphonodentaliidae > Siphonodentalium > Siphonodentalium dalli. The sequence goes on from CP136064.1 coordinate 222,890,731, forward strand.
TCTTTAACATGCACATACTGAGGCATGTACACAGGACCCCATAGAGTGCATTTGGTGATGCTAGCGATGGGCATACCATCATTAAATTCACTGTCTGGGGACCTCATTCTGCAAATTTCAGACACACTGTATCCAGACTCGTTTAAATAACATGATAGTTCCTGATGTATTTTGTGTTCTATAATGTTTGTATAATGTCTCTATCGACTCTAAATTTTATAAGCCCTGCGATGCCTGGCGACGTTATAGAAATTACCACAAAATGGGATTATAGATGTACAAAAAGTGTTTCCCATATTTGTGGTCTTATTTTTGATCCTCAGAACTAGAAAGGAATGTGAATTGCATGAATTACTACAGTAATGCCCAAAGCATATGACTCTTTAACCACAGCATAATTATGGGAAATTTTTCAGGATTTAGTCTGAAATATGGCTTGTTGCCATTCATCGGGGAAAACAAATTCACCAAGAGCTTTCCGATGAATGGCAGCAAGCCATATTACCGACTAAATCATGAAAAATTTCCCATAATTCTGCTGTGGTTTTATGGTCGATTATTTAGTACATTACTGTACATGTACACGTGTAGTTATATTTGGATACTAAGGCTGAATGTAATTTAAATTGAGTATCTAGGCGTGTGTCGGTTGCTTTCAGGGGTGGATGGTTTCTATGTGCAGTGGGGTGGTTTAAACCCTTTGTGTGGTTTTCCTCCACCCATGAAACTGTCCACATTGTGATATGGCCTAAGCATGATTGGTAGGGATTTAGGCTGAAATTAATAATAGTGCTGGCAATTTTACTCCATGCCTCATTGCCAAATGATAGTGATCGTTGAGAATTTTCTCCAAAATTAATAATCGTGCTGACACTATTATTAGTTTCCTGAGAGTGGTGATAAACACCAACATGCAGTAATGCCCTCAGTGAGAGCTTTCCAATGAATGGCAACAAGCCATATTTCCGACTAAATTCTGAAAAATTACCCATAATTATGCTGTGGTTAAGGAGTCGATTATTTAGGGCATTACTATACTGCAGTAAAACTTCTCCAAACTGAACACCCTTCGGACCGGCTCCTTCTGTTCGGTGTTCGGTTTATAGAAAATTGCACTATGATCGGAATGAATTGACGTCATTATTGATTAATTTAACTTTATTCAATAAAGTACCGAATAAAATATAAATAACATGGATAAAACATGGTATAATAAGAATTGAAAACATGGTATATTAAGAATTGAAAACATGGTTTATTAATTAAGAAATAATACATGTACATGTATAGATAAGACAGGAAACATGCAATACCAGATCTATTGGAGTTAAAAAGACCTACAGATAAAATATTACAAATAATGAGAATGCAATTTTACTCTATCAGTTATGGCTTCTAACCAACTTAATTAGTAGAAATATGTGAAATAGTTGGCATGCTACATAGTAAATCAATAAAAACTAATAAGAATTCTCAAATTTCAAATATAAATTATCATTGAAAAGGTCATCGTATAATCTAATCACGCGTTGGTTGTGATGATCCATCAGGTCAGGTTCTTTCTATTTATGACCATAGTCAACTGTTTTTAAAACTGGGTGGATAATATATCATGCTGTCCGTGTACCTAATCGAACCATATAGTTTCGTACTAATTATTATGTAGGGTATGTACGTATGTACTCTGTTGGCATTTCAATTTGAGCAGGACTGTAGCGCACATGGCAGCTGATGACATCCTGACGGTTTCCTATTGTTTCACTTTGTAACGAAGACAGACACAAAAGAATAAATAACACACCTGTATTATTATACCGTATATTAATATGCGGGCTTTCGTTTTGCGCCAGGTGGATGTACTTTAGATTAAGCCACTCATATGAACCTATTGTCTTGATAGGTGTACCACTTATAGTAAACGGATGTGAGTCATAAGAGTGTAAACACTTCCTTTTATTTCTCCCACCTGCATTCAGAAGTTTGTTAGTAATGCAGTAAATGCCTGCCTGGTTCACAGATCATCTTATGTCACTCAGTTCAAGTGATTTGCTGGGGCATTCAGATATTAAATTATAATACTTTAAAACTAAAATTGAGGATGGGCTTATCTTGTGTTAATGTTAGGAGTCCCATATAATACCCTCCCTATTAGTCCCTGAGAAGTAAATACAGTAATGCCCTGCATAATCAACTTCTTAACCACAGCAGAATTACGGGTAATTTTTTCAGGATTTAGAATGAAATATGGCTTGTTGCCATTCATCAGAAAGCTCTCACTGAGAGCTTTCTGATGAATGGCAACAAGCCATATTTCCGTCTAAATCCTGAAAAAATTACCCATAATTCTGCTGTGGTTAAGGAGTCGATTATTTAGGGTATTACTGTAGTTTTGGAAAGGTTCTAGAAACAAGAAGTTGTCATGTTAGAAATGTATATTCCAAACAAATGTTCACGATATAGTGACTGTTATTTCAACATGAATGGAAAAACGTATTGTAAGCCATGTTTGACATTTATGTAAGCGATACTTTGATAACAAATTAATCTTATCGTGTCGTACCCTCTCAAGCTGAAGTGTAGAGCAGTTATAAGATCATTCACCTTTGGTTGTAAACCCACTATAAAATATAAGCTGGGGTAAGGTTAATAATCTACATAGTTAGCCGTGTATCCATTGTTTAGATTACACTTATGTTTAGTGTATTGAGTTAAACATCTTCTCTCACATGGTGACTTGTTAGCCTGCAAATAGTATGTCTGTCATTTGCTGATTGAGGTCCCCAGAGGGTGAATTTAGTGATTCTATCCCACACAGTGGGCTAGCATCACCAAATTCACATCTTGGGACCTCACTCTGCTTAGGCCTCAACTGCCATGGGATACTAAGGATCAGATTGAAGTTCCCCAGTTGAAGTTGGAGATGTTCACACATTAGTCATATTGATAATGCATTTTATCTTCTGCAAATTTGGGGATATAGACACTTCCCAGAAGGGAAAGGGTAACTAAAAACCAATGTTCCTAAACTCACCCTCTGGGGACCTCATTCTGCAAATGACCGACACACTATTTGCAGACTCGCTCTCACTTGGTGACCTGTTAACTACATTAATGCCCTACATAATCGATTCCTTAACCACAGCAGAATTATGGGTAATTTTTCAGGATTTAGTCGGAAATATGGCTTGTTGCCATTCATAGGAAAGCTCTCACTGAGAGCTTTCCGATGAATGGCAACAAGCCATATTTACCCATAATTCTGCTATGGTTAAGGAGTCGATTATTTAGGGCAATACTGTACATTGTACTTCCCAGAAATGAGGCCAAAGTAGAATCAGGCCACCAAAGGATGAATTTGGTGATGCTACCCTGCAAACATCACTAAATTCACCTTCTGGGGACCTCATTCTGCAAATGACAGACACACTATTTGCAGGCTCGCTCTCACATGGTGACCTGTTAACTATACCAGGCCGTATACAATACACTTCATAAGAGACTCTTCTGCTCATTAATCCTGGTGTGAACTAATAGCGTGTAATCTACCTTGCTGCATGCATTTCGGTCAGTGCAGAATTCTATTATACTCTCAAGCTGTGACTGCTGTGTTATGTTCTTAATGGAGAATAATATTATATACGTGCAGTGAATTTCTTGAAAAGTGCATCGAGATTCATGGCTAGGATTTCATACCAATTATTTGACACATGATAATTTTGCAACAATATTGTTGCAAAAAAAATTCCTGTGCCTTGTTTCACCTATGGGAAATTCTGAAGTCATCAGTTCTGATATGTTGACACCATATACCTGGACTTGTTTTGTTTAATTTGTATAGCAGTTATATAATACATGGTATATGAACAAAATATTAGAACTAGACACTGATCAGTTGCAGTAGATCAAGAATAAAAGTGCATTTAACTGGAGTCTTAAGTTATCTATTGTGCAGTTATACTGTATGTCACATAATGTGTGACCAGAATTTTTTTTTAATCTTACATGGACAGTAAATATGTTATGAGCAGTTGTGATGAGTGAACTCTCATCTATATATGGAAATTCTGTAAAAACAAAAAAGAGTGATCAGGAGTGATGCAAACAATCTGTGCTAGTTCTTGGAACTTTTGAAGGCTAAATTTTCTGTGGTATAATCGTTTAACAGCTATAACTATAGTAGAGCTCTAGTTCATCAGGAAATTATAGGATCACTTGCAGGAAAGATGCTATAAACTCCTCTCTTTAAAATATTGTGAAACATTCACATGAACAGTTAAGTTCATGGCCAGAACATTTGTGATGAAAGAGATCAAGGAGAGATGTACAACAGCTAGTTCATCAGGAGCTTGAGGAAATTTAATATAATATCATGGTAGGAACAGTTGTGATTCGTGAAATTTTATTTAAATATGGAAATTATGCAAGATAAATAGAGAGTGATGTAAAATTTCCTGTTTTATAATGACTTAATTTCTAACGTCATTCCTAAGATGAAGTCAAGATACTCACGACAGTCTCTAGAATTTTTCTGAATTGAAGATTTTATAATTTTCACATGTTTAACAGTTAAATTCATGACCAGAAGTCCAGAACATTTGTGATGAGTGAGCTGTAAATATGGATATTATTGAAGAAATATAGAGAATGATGCAAAATAAAAAACTGCTGGTTTGTCTGGATATTGCGGATCACAGAAAGGAGGCTAGATACATGTACTCCTAGAATCTAGATGTCTGTAAAAAGTTGATGAAATGAAGTCCTTGGAGTGAATGACTTACCAGGCTAATGGTTAAAATCATAGCTGCGGGTGCATTAGTCTAATTTAGAGAAGTAAACTAATTATCATTCAGTTGTCAGTGTATAATCAATGATGCGATATAACTGATCTATATAAACGCGGCATGTCAACTAATCATAAATCAGACGAGGCCACAGCAGATGACACTTGTTTACTATCAGCCCCCACAAATCAACGAGTATCCATCAAAACTCGAAAGCTGTTTAATCTGAGGAGATGCAAGACTGAGAAGGCTAAGATCCCTAAAAGTAAATCCGTGGGGTCATGTATTAATGAATTTGATCATACTGATGTCAATGCTCCTATGAAACGACGATGGTTTTTCCAGAGGAGTTCTTCGGAGAATTGTGAATCAGTTTCAAGGGATAATATGTTAGGAGTTTCTGATCCCGGAGGGTCATCAGATTTGATTAGGTCTGACAGTGACTCTATAATGTTTACCAGGTGAGCTAATATTGCATGGTCTTAATCCTTCCATGATTGGAGCTTCCTGAAATTTTGCGAAAACCCTGTGCCAATGCATTCTATTACATGTATATATGACAGTCTCCCATAGGCAGCCTTGCATATATAAGAGAATACATTGACCTAACAATATATACCTTGACCTTGTAAGCCAGTGTATTCTCTTATATATACGATGCTCCTGTGGGAGACTCGCATACCGTATATAAGAGAATGCACTGCCACAGGATATTTAATGCTGCACCAGCGCAGCTCCCATCATGAAAAGGTTAAATGAGGATGGGTAGTTTGGTCTTCCACTAGTACTAGCATGTGAAGGTGCTTTATAAGCAGTTGGATTTTCAACGACTAAATCCTGAAAAATTACCCATAATTCTGCTGTGGTTAAGGAGTCAATTATTTAGGGCATTACTGTATAATAAAACATGTCTCGTCATTGTTGTATATATAACCACTATCATGATCATGGAATTAATTATATCCCCCTTTTAAAAAATTGGGGGGGGGGGTGTATACTGTTTTACATCTGTCCATCCGTGCATGACTGGAACTTCCTGAAACTTTACGAAAACCCTGAGCCAATGCATTCTCTTATATATGCAAGTTTCCCATATGGAGCCTCCTATATATAAGAGAATTCATTGGCCTAACAACCTTTACCTTGACCTTGTAAGCCAGTATATTTTCTTATATATGCTAGTCTCCCATCATGAATGGGTTAAAGAAACATATTTATTCTTAAAATAGATATTATTTTGTTTGTGATTTAGGCTTCTGAGAATTTCTTACTATTTTGACCTATCAGCAGTGTTCGCGCTGTCGGTAGCCAAATTAGCCAATGGCTAATCTTTTTCGAATTTGGCTAATAAAAATTTCATTTGGCTAAACTTTTGGCTAAACTTTTTTTGACCCCAAATAGAGACTGGAAGCATGAATGTTTGGCAAGTGGGTTTTTAATTATGTGATGTGAACGATCTAGTCCGAAAACATTGTATACTTAAGTGGGAATATATCGCCGACTATACAAAGGGAAACCCGATCGCGGAAAGTACAAAGGGAAACCCGTCACTCTGCATGAAACAGCAAAAGGTCATATCATTATTTTACATTTAATTCGCTAATCCCCCATTGTCTGTCTGGTCACTCACGGGGCTCCTGCACAATGCATGTTTATGATGACATTGTATTTATGACGGCCAAGGTTTATGAGCACCAAGTGTAAGACAATAGCTTAATCAGCCAAATGTGAATCACGACAGATATTTTGTGGCTATTTTTCGTCAATACCGATACATTCAAAATAATATGCATGCGTTTATGACATATTGTAATTTGATAATGGCGTAACAATATTAAGTTATTAGTTTCCAGATGTCACTTAGATATTTTCGCAAGGATAATTAATATTTAATGATTTAAAAGAAGAAAGTGTGGAAATGTCCGGTGGGGAAATGTCCGTATACCCAACCCCAGGTTACCCCCCCCCCCCCCCCCCCCCCCCCCCCCCCCAAATCACTCTTTCATATAAAGATTAATAAAATTTAAATGACATATATAAAAATATTTCTAGTTCATAAAAATTAGTTAAATTATTGTGTATTTTACCTGTGCCTGTTAGATTTGACGTTTTAGTCATTAATTGTGAACCGACCATAAGACGGTGATTTAATTTGGCCCTAGTTTTTTTTAATTTGTCCAAAAAAATTTTGGCTAAAGTTTTTTTCATTTGGCTAATAAAATTTTCATTTGGCTAAACTTTTGGCTAAATTTATTTTCGGTCCATCGCGAACACTGCCTATCAGAAAGACGTACACAATCATAATTTTATAGGTTATTTTATCATAAACCATTCAGAAAATTACAATCAATCTTGCATATACTCAATATATTTACAGACTTGGTGGTAATCCCCGTTACAAATTTACAATCCAGGTGTATTCTAAGCCTGGAATCTCTTTCATTATGAGTTCATATACGCAAGTAAAGTTTCATTCAGAACTTACCATAATGTTAGCTTGCTAACAATTTTATGTACGGTTTATGAATGGCATGATAAATTTCACAGCATTGACCTGACCTTGATATATTAAAATCAATCTGCAATAGAGATCCCTGAGCCAATAAGAAGATCACATTATACCGCTAATAGGATATCTTCTACAGTAATGCCCTAAGTAATCGACTCTTTAACCACAGCAGAATTATGGGTAACTTTTCAGGATTTAGTCGGAAATATGGCTTGTTGCCATTCATCGGAAAGCTCTCGGGGAGAGCTTTCCGATGAATGGCAACAAGCCATATTTCCGACTAAATCCTGAAAAGTTACCCATAATTCTGCTGTGGTTAAAGAGTCGATTACTTAGGGCATTACTGTATGATACATGTCAAAGACAAGGGTATCATGATAACTCAGACCTTATTTGGATGCATGATACCCCAACCCTTTGAATAACTACTCATGTCTAAGAGATACAGATTCACTCCCGCATAGACCATGGAAGCACCAGTACCTCTCTTCATCTGCATATTGTCAAGCCTTGAAATAGGGTGTCTGTCATTTTGCAGAATGAGGTCCCCAGAGGGTGAATTTAGTGGTGCTACCCCGCATAGCGGGCTAGCATCACCAAATTCACCCTCTGGGGACCTCATTCTGCAAATGACAGACACCTTATTTCAAGGCTTGCATATTGTGCTTACCGGCAGGTTATTGAAACATAAAAGTATAAAACCTCTGGACTCTACATTGCCATCTTCACACTTACCACTGGACATAACGGGACGTAATTGCCGGATCGTACATTGTTAAAATTTCACACCAAGTTGTGACCCTTGAGCAAGGTCCCTTGTACTGTGTCTGCTACGCACCACCCATGCATTATAAGGACATCTAATTATGGGGAGTGAAAGATCTTGTCAGTATGCCAGCCACATTGTCCCCAGGGAGTAGTAGATGGTTACTGAGAGTTCAGGATCATCAGGGTAATAATTATCCCACCAATTGGAACAGGCTACAGGTACCTGTACTCTCAGGTGCCTAATAATAGTGTTAGCATGCTTATTAATTTTGGAGAAAATTCCCAACGATCACTATTAATGGGCATTGCGACATTGAGTGAAATTGCCATCACTATTATTATTTTCAGCATAAATCACCATCCATCACTATTATTAGGCCATCACGATTATTATGCACCTGAGAGTAGAATACTTGTAATTAATGGAGAGGTCAAGTGACCAATTTTGAATGGGGATTTCCAGCGAAATCTCTGGAACAAAAGTTAACTATAAAGCAGTTGTTTGGGAAGCAAAGCAGGCATTTCATTTAAGAGTCACAACATTTAACTTTCAGGTGCACTAGGTATATTACAGTCAGGGTTGGTGCTGGACCCAAATTTTCTCTTGCCCATTTTTTTGCCAAATGAAATTATTTTTTGCCAAATTTCAAAATGATTTTGCCAACTTTCTTGGGGAAATTGAATGAAATTCTCATTCTGTTTTATTTGTGTTATATACTGTAAAAACTAACCCCGGATACAGGTAAAACGACCCAATAATGCAAGTTATTATTATTAATAAATTATATCAAAGTAGCAATAAATATCTAAGCGACACCCGGAAACTACATTTTATGTTGCTACATAGTCATAAAAGCATGGCTATTATTTCACCCTGTATTATTGATGACAACAACAAGCAGAAATTAATCTGTCGCAATTCATATTCGGCCTATTAACCTATTGTCTTATACATGTACATGTACTCACTGGTCATAAAACACTGACATCATAAATACGTGGTATATAGTGTTGCATTGTTACAATGACTACATGCATCCATAATCCAAACAGACAAAGGGAGGACTAACTGTAAAACAATTTAACAATTACCTTTTGCGATATCTACAGTGAGAGCATGTTACAAAATACTTATACCACCAGCTGATATGGTTGATTAGCTGCTTGATGAAAGTTACGTTTGTGAAAGAAAGAAGGGATTACCGTTCTGTTAAAACTAAAGAAGATTGCATGTAACTTTCGACATATCACTTAACTTTTGCTCTGCAGATTTAATGGAAATCCCATTCAAAATTGGTCGCTTGACCTCCCCCTTAAATGGATCCGTTATTATTATCATTCCAGTATGGATTCTTCCAAACTGAAAAGAAACAATGTACATCATTAATAATTAAATATAATTGAAATGCTACTGTGATTGTCTGTAGTATTGATACTGTAATAAGGGGTAGATGTTACTGAACTCATTGTATACAATATGTCTACCTTCAATGTCCATTGGTCACAAGTGACTAAGGCAAGCCTTGAAATAGTGTGTCAGCCATTTACAGGTGGGGGGGGGGGGGGGGGGGCTAGCATCACCAAATTCACCATCTGGGAACCTCATTCTGCTGAGAAATCAACTGCTATGGGAGACCTATGATCACATTGAAGTTCCCCAGTTGAAGTTAGTGATGTTCACCCATTAGTCACCTAGATTATGAATTTTATCTTCTGCAAATTAGGGGATATAGAAACTGAACAGAACAGAATAGTGAACAGAAGGGAAAAAGTAACTAAAAACAATGTAATTTTAGATTATAGATACTTCCGAGAAGATGAGGCCTAAGCAGAATGAGGTCCCCAGAGGGTGAATTTAGTGATGCTAGCTACTAAGGTGACTAATGTGTTTGAAAACCCCACCATAGTGTTCTAGTGCAAATCAAATACTTACTAGTATACATGTATACTCGCTTTATATGGGAAAGACCTTTACATATTATAGTGCTAAAAAATAATTATTGTGTGACCACATTGCAGATTATTGAATACAACTAATTTAGCAAACCTTTCGGATGCATACACATGAAATCTGTATATCTAAATATTACATGTACATGTATTTATCAGCCTATTTTGATTCCTGGAATGTGGCTTGACATTGGTATGTTTCGTGTGATATTTCCAGATTTATAAATAATGTTTTATGGTACACTTTATTCTCTGATCCATTAATACAGGATATTGTGTCAGGAAATATTTACAGTAAATGTATCGATTGAGGCCGCAGGCTGAAATAATGTACAGTTTGAAGCTATTATCTGACTTGAACCCGAGTTTTACCATGTGGTCGGCCCTGTCCACCAACTATCCATTGGCTGCACAGATGGCGTGAGATCCTAGCCCATTGTCAACTTACATATATTGAATGACTGATTGGTGTGCTTGTTATCTGTTATGCCTTATCGGAGATTCTGCGAATTTGAACCTTGAGATAGTTACCAAAGAAGGACTATAGGTACCCGTATATACCTTCTGTTATGTTTCTAGTTATCAAATACATTCAAGTCAAATAAAATGAAACCATTCACAGTGAAGTAACTGTCGATTAAGTTCGATATTCAGCCCTCATAATTGGCTACAGCAATCAGTAATGCCGAAGCCATTTGCTGAAGCAAACTGCACCCATGGCAATGGTACATGTAGCGGATTGCCGAAGCCAAAAAATCTTAATTCAGAGGGCTGGATATTGAGCATCCATTATTAAAATAATGGATCGTTGTTTGCAAAATAATATATGATCTTGGCAATAACCATTCATTATCCTATATACTGGATGATGAACAAAGGAGTGAAGTCATAGCCATGTTTTAATTACATTTATGTCATCCTGGATTCTGATAATTAAATGCGGTGAATATTCAGTATTAAGTATTCTCGATAGGTTTCTGAAGTCACTTATATGGTACAAAATGTAATTATGATATAACATAAATTTTAACACCAACCTTGTTTACATTCATTGTATGCGAATAAAGCATCTGTTCAGGTACTAAGTGTAAATGTTCTCTCTGAAATTTCACAGGGTAAGCTCTCTGGGACAACGGAATTGTGCAAATGCATTTATTTTATGCCACAAAAGGAAATTCCGTGATTAACTCCAGACTTAAAATTAATTAATCATGGCCTCAGAAGCATATACACATGTCATCGACCCTCGGGTTATCATACAGTATACGATGAATGATCATCATCAATCATCGTCGTCATCATCACTTTAGCCCTCTTCAATTAAGCAACCTATCTTTACATCATAATTAACATTACTATATTTTTGTCCTCAGCAGCTCTGTGTCTGATGAGATGAGCTCGGATACTAATGATGAAGACGGACAAGAATGGTTATTTGAGCTGCTGGACGAGGTCCAACTCGGCCAGTTCTACACTAAACTCCGAGATGATCTTCAGATATACAGGTAAACACACTTTTTCAAGCTTCTTTCAAGATAATATGAAATATATTATATAGAAATATGAATGTCTATATATATAACATTTATTTATTAATCAGAATAGAATCATAAGATTTCATACTAGTACATTGTTTATGGTGTACCTCTCTTGAATTGTTTGTTTGATAACTGAATAATGACGGGTAGTTACTTGTTTGCTGCTGATTTATTTTAGGTATGTTCAACTAATTAGTTAAGCAAACAACCTCACTGTGTTGTTGGTCAAATTGGCTAAAAAATATTTCATTTGGCCAAAAAAGTTTCAAGCCTACAGTCAGCAATCATCTCTCACAATATCACCAGATCCCACTAAAACCCCTTAACACTTTCATGACTGGAGTTTCCTGAAATTTTGCGAAAACCCTGAGTCAATGCATTCTCTAATATATGAGAGTCTCCCTATGGGAGCCTCGCATATATAAGAAAATACATCGGCCTAACAATATTTAACTTGATCTTGTGAGCCAGTGCATTCTCTTATAAATGTGAGACTCCCGTATATAAGAGAATACACTGGTTCAGGATCTTTAATACTGCACTAACGCAGCTCCCGTCATGAAAGGGTTAAAAATGAAGGGCTAATAATCACAGACTACAGTACCCAACAAACATTTAACTGACATCTCATACGAATGATCCCAATTATTGAGGCAGTGGCAGTGTTAGCTTTAGCATTAACTGAAAGATATTGGTGAACAGAACTCGGGGCTTGGCAATCTCTCTCCTTATCTCTGGATAATCTAAAACAAAATATTTGAAGTGATATTAACTAAAAAGGAGAATCCATTAGGTAATCAAAGGTAAATATTGTATGACATTTTCTATTGCAGACTTTCACATTTTGACTATGTCAAAGCAGAGGATCTTGAGAAGATTGGAATGGGCAAACCTGCTCATCGACGATTACTCGACGCAGTCAAAAAGAGAAAACAACAAAGAAAAAAGGGAATCTTAGACAAGGTGATCAACTACATTTCATGACTTAACCCTTTCATTACTATATACTCATCCAGCCCTCGAAATTGGGAAAAATATCCCATGGCAAATTTAATGCTGTGGCATATTAGATTCCACTTGTTGCCAATGGCCCTTCCCACCATATTGCTTATTGTCGTGGCCTGCTCATCAACGAGTAGTACCCTTAGGAAATGTTCATATAATAAGTTCAACAAACTACTATAGATAAACTTATTATCTGAACATTTCCCCCAATGACTAAGAATAAACCTGCAGTTGTATTATCTGTTCATCTATCTGTCGTGTGCTTAAATTTTTGAACATTCCTCCAAGTGAAAAATGCGCCATTTCAATGTATACTTTTATAACTGAATGTGAGAATCCATTTAATAAAGAAAAGGTGAAAGATTTTTATTTTTTTTATTTTTTCATATGTTTGGTTACAGTATACTTAGTATTAAAGGCACGGTTGGCCTTAATTGTCGAAAATATTCATATTTGTTCCAAACACTGTAAACAGAAAAACATTAAAACGCATACCGTTTCGTTCATATATACCATGACCATCGCGTAAACAGCATGCTATCATAAAGACTTACTATATTTTACATAAGCAAGAGCCTGATTGTGTTACAGAAGACAGCACAGTGTCACTGGCTAATCACACACAAATGACATAAACGCTCTTTATTAGTTCCATATCAGGATTTCAGCAACAAATAACGCTCTTTATGTTTACCATCATAATATAAACAAACACCAGAAAAGTAACTTTTTATGCTTTTGTTTACATAACAATGGTCAAACAAATGACAATAACATACTGTTTATGTGATATTTCTTATTTGTATACGGACAAAGTCTGTCTACATTTTGATGTTCTTTCTGTTTGTGGCGGTTTTTGATGGGTGGAAATATTTTCACAGGATACCCACCGCCAAGGCCAACCGTACCTTTAAATATTTTTAACATGAATACAAAAAACAATACTGTAATACAAAATGTATATATATATAACTTTATTTACTTAATATCATTTTTGTTTTGTTCATGTGAACCCTCTTCATCTTCCAATGCCAATTCAGATACTTTTTGCTTGGTCTCAATATTCTGTGATGTGTATCATCAGCCAATTTAACATGGTTGGGCATTCGAGTTTCAACTTTCTGATAGATTTCAGATAGTGAAATTTTCTTCCCGGGACGGTACATATGTGTGTACTGTCTATGTATAATTTGCTATATATATGTACCGTAGCATAACGCTTTTTTTTTAGATACTAATTGGAATTAAATTGTTTGTTAAAAGGCTAATATATATTGGTTTTGGTCTAAGAAAACCACATGGCACTGCAGAGGTTTGGCTTTTTATGTTTACCCATACCATGTATGGTAAACATAGTGTCGTTGTCCGGATTGACCACTCGTCGTTCGTCCGTCCGTCCGTCCGTCCGTCCGTCTGTCCGTCCGTAGACACTTCACGTGTAATGCGATAACTCAAACATTTTCTATCCAATCAGAAGCAAATTTTGTATATGGGTATATCAGCCCAAAATACAGATCGAGTTCGAATTTGGGTTTGATCCGAGTTTTTGTTACAGAGTTATGGCCCTTTTTCGACTTAGAATTCACACATTCTGCCATAATTCAAACATTTTTTATCTGATTGGAACCAAATTTGGTATGTGAGTTTCACAGCCCAAAATACAGATCTAGTTCGAATATGGGTTTGATCCGATTTATTTTAAAGGAGTTATGACCATTTTTCAAAAAAAAAAAAAAATTGAAAAAATAAATTGATTTAAAAAAAAAATTATTTTTAACTTTTATAATAACAATAAAAAAAATGTCATTGACATTGTCATTTGTTTTCATTTAGATATTGATGATTATGATACAAGTTGATAAAAAGATTTCCAATGTGTCCCTTTAATTTTTTAATTAATTCACCAATTGCATTTGGACTACTTAGCTATTGATAAAGCTATATTATTTTCTGATGTTTCTTATGCCAATGTGCAAATAATCTGATAAAGAAGGCTATGGTATCTAATTTAAAATAAGATTCAACAATAAACATCACATGATATTAACAGTAGACTTGGACATCTGTGCTGCAGAGTTATATCTTCAGATGGTCTGATATCATTATAATTGTTATTGGTTTAATAGAGGTCAGTGTTCAACATAAACAATTCCTGTGATTTTTTGACAGCTGTGCTATATAATTGATATTAATGGGTCAGTGGTGAGGTTGCTTATCTGTATACTAGGACACATTATTATTGTAAACTTAAATTGGACTCTCTTAACCCAAGTATTCCATGTCCAGGTCACACCTACACATTTAACCCACGGACTTGCTGGCTGTGGTGGTTTAGCATTACAGATCCTGTACCAGTGCATTCTCTTATATAAATGCCAGTGACCCATAAATTCCAATAATTTGTGTTATGTACATTTGTCTATAATAGTACATAACAGTATACTCTATAATTCAACACCAAAACTCTCATTTATCCGATCATATTAAATTTTTATCGCCAAGGGATCGGTTAACATCTGCCGATCGTGATCGGCCTCTCGTTTTTATTTTAGTTTTGTTTGTGTTATTATTTATTGAGTATAATAATATTATTTTTTTTGTTGGTATTTTATCTGTGTTATATTATACAAGGTTGCTGTTAATGGACTGAAGGACACTGTCCCATTTTATAAAAAGGTGAAAGATTCATAGAATGAATCCCATATCCACTCAGCAGAAATTATCACAGTTAAATAAATAATGATATAAAAACTGGGAGCTTGTAATTTATTAAATCTATCATAAAATGGTTTTGTGCAGTTTGCTAAATTTTCTCACGATCAAAATCCCATGTGCACATTGAAATCACCATACTTCTTAAATGATGTCAACTCACTAAAATTCTAGGATTGCTATACATAATCAGGACTCTAATCAGGATAACTTAAACTTCTAACTTAATAATAAAAGACTCTCAGAGATTAGAAATATCTTCAATATCTTAGACTGAGCATAATAATCTGGATTGCTTTGCATTTAACCAAATTGTGACTTGTTAACCTTTCTGGGACTGTAGCTTCCTGAAATTTTTTGAAAATCATGTGCCAATGCATTCAGTTTTACGGTTGCCAGTCTCCCATAGGGAGCCTCGCATATATAACAGAATGCTTGGCCTAACAATATTTACCTTGACCTTGTAAGCCAATGCATTCTCTTATATATGCAAGGCTTCCTATCAGAGACTTGCATAAAGAGAATGCACTGGCACAGGATCTTTAATGCTGCACCAGCGCAGCTCCCATCATGGAAGAATTAACATTTGTCAATGAACTTTTCTACAGATCTTGCCATCAGGTAAATCAGACAAAAGACCAACAGGAAAGGCTGGAAGTCCGAGTCGAGAACAGTCTCTAACATGCCTGATTCCAGAAAAGTCCATCATGCTGTTCCGAAGGCTCGGCAATGGTTCATTTGGAATAGTGAGGAGGGGAGAATGGATTACACCACTGGGAAATAGGGTAAAATTATATATCTCTCAATTGTATCATCTGAATCATGAGATTTGTCAGCAATGCCAGATTAGGTACAGTAATGCCCAAAGTAATTGACCACTTAACCACAGCAGAATTATGGGTAACTTTTCAGGATTTAGTCGGAAATATAGCTTGTTGCCATTCATCGGAAAGCTCTCGACGAGAGCTTTCCGATGAATGGCAACAAGCCATATTTCCGACTAAATCCTGAAAAGTTACCCATAATTCTGCTGTGGTTAAGTGGTCAATTACTTTGGGCATTACTGTACCTGCTCTTAGTTGAGTGACATCACCTGTGAATCGCGCTAGTTGTAATTAACTGACTAGGTGGATATTAGATGCATTAATATTCTAGCCACCAGAACTGTCAACTCTAACAGTTCTCATTTTACCTCGCAGCACTATATATTGCTTTATTTAATTTAACAAACTTGAGATTTATGTCAACTATACCACGTTATTTAGTGAAGACTTTTTCTGTTACAGTTGACATCGTTAATGACGTTGTCAAATGTTTTTATTGAACATTTTGAAATCTTGCAAAAAATAAACCAATGGGTTTGCAATAAATGAGAAATTATTCACAACACTTTGTTCCTAATTTTGCAATCATCATTCCTGTATTCAGAATTGTTGATAAAATTTTATGTTGGTATAAGATGGTATTTGTTCAGCATGTTGAATATGAAATAAATGTATGATCTCTTTTTACTTTATACAGAGAAATGTTGCTGTGAAAATTCTACGAAATGACGTCCTTGCCTTGCCAGGTGCATTTGAAGATTTTGTTAAAGAAATTAATGCTATGCATCAGTTGGATCATCCGAACCTGATTCGATTACATGGTGTCGTCCTATCTAATCCTCTTATGATGGTATGTGCTTAATCTTATTACCTAATATCATCTCTGCTACAATTATAATGTACACCTGATTGGTTGGTTAGTTTTGGTTATACAGTAATGCCCTAAGTAATCGACTCCTTAACCAGAGCAGAATTATGGGTAACTTTTCAGGATTTAGTCGGAAATATGGCTTGTTGCCATTCACCGGAAAGCTCTTTTCCAATGAATGGCAACAAGCCATATTTCCGACTAAATCATGAAAAGTTACCCATAATTCTTCTCTGATTAAGGAGTCGATTACTTAGGGCATTACTGTATGTCTTTTTCTATAACTATGGCAATATAACAATACTGACAATTTTGGTGTTGGAATAAAGACTGTAGAGGGTTAACTCTTTGGGAAATCTCACCACTTTGCTATTTTTATGCTCTCAAAATGAAAACAAAAGAAAGATTGTACACAGATTATCATCACCGAGAGAAGATCGGATGTAAACTCATCTTGTTTCGGGTATATTCTGTCTACCCGGCAGGCAGAGATTAACGACTTGGCCGGCGGAGATTATAGTCCATATCAAAACACCTGCGGTCCAGTGTTGTCACAGTCCATAACTGTTGGTGGTGAATAACGTTTAATAGCGTGAGCCACATTCAGTTTATTTATTTTACACGTTTTATTATTTGTTTGTAAAGATGTATTAGAGATGGGCGGTATTGAAATTTTAAGCTTGGTATCGGTATCGGTAAATTTTCGTCGATTTATCGCGGTATCGGTACGGTAATCGGTATTGCTATTAAATTACAAAACCAGAGCAGAAATTCCCGGTAACTCAAGTTTTTAACTGAACAATATACATGAAAATATGCCCACGGATTTACTACATTCGCGACAACAGCTAAATGAGGAACACAATGACCTACACAATTATTCAATTAAGTGATATTCACACATCTCTTTGATCATTTACATGTACACGCAAGCCGTCGCACCGCTTTTGAAAAGAATACGATATTGCATAATTGCATGGCTACAATATATATACGTGTCAATTTCGTCACATTTTCGCGTGTGAATAGAATTGTGAGTAGTAATCAGTGATCACAATTCACAAATCCCAATCAATAGCCGCAACGCCGAAATAAATCTTAGAATTGAATCAATTGATGGATCTGTTCTATTTTTAGAAAGTGAAAGTAGATTTGATTCACTGTATAAATGAAATCGGACCTTATTTCTGTTTATGCCGCTTGCATTGTCGGTGTCTTTGAAGTCGCCAAAGCCACATGCTATATGGACTGCCACCACCTGAGTATTACACAGTGACAGTCAGTGTGGCATTGTCGACGTTACAATGTAGCATTAAGTCACAGCACTGCGTCTTTGATACACTGTGTAGTGTGTATCTATTCTAACAACTGCATTGATTGTTAGGCCCGTAACTAGGTCAGCCATCTGTGAGTGTTTATTCCTTTTGCTCGCTCAAGGCCTGTCAAACTGATGGTCTGATGGATTTGTATAATTCTGAGAGTAATTTTAATTAAAGTACCGAATCAAAACTGTTTACTGAGAAACTTTACTCAATACGAAGACACACAAGTTGGGCAACACATGAATAATTTCAGTACCGAAAATTCGGTATTTTTAGTTTTGATTCGGTACGGTAAATCGGTATTACGCTGATACCGATACCGCACGGTAAATACCGAGTACCGCCCATCTCTAAGATGTATTATGAATTATTATCAGTGTTTTAAGTAGAGTTCACTACTGAATATATATACTGTTAGATTCCCTGGTCTGACATAAACACGATGGCAAGCACACAAGTGAACGTAAATTATATTCCAAATACTAGAGGTGGAAAGTATCTGGTATATGATGACTACAAATTCTCCGTTAAATCAAGGAGAAATGATCGAATTCATTGGCGATGTTGTAAGAAAGACTGCCGTGCAACCACCAACACTGAGAACGATATGGTGATATCCAACAGCGGCAACCATAACCACGAACCTGATTTCAACCAAGTAGCAGCAGATTCCTGGATTGCAGACCTCAAAAAGCTTGTTAAGACAAGTAACAAGCCAGTAACAACGCTATACCAGGAAGAAATAGGAAGTATGTACTGAGTAAATTTAATTTCGCATTCTCATTAATCTGGCAACGCTCTTTATATTAGTATTCAGAAAGAAAACTAAGCAAGTAATAACTAAAGTAAAACTGGTGTAATGTTATATTATATATATTATAATTATTATTAAAGAATAGAGAATACTAAGCAAGTAATAACTCTTTTAATGTTTATAATTTAACCATGCTATTTTTTCTCTCCAACAGATCTTCGAGCAGACGAGACCGACCCTGAAATTATAGAGAAAATCCCGACATATTACAGTGTCAAAACAGCACTGTATCATGCCAGAGCCGAAAACCAGCCAAAGTTACCAATTCATCGTTCAGGAGTCGACCTTCCTGGTGTATACAAAACAACAGCCAACAACCACAACTTCCTACTAGCCGATGACGGAGAGACTGAAAAGATTCTGATATTCGCGACCAGAGAAAATCTAGAAAATTTAGCTGTTGCCGGAACGATCTTCTGTGATGGAACGTTTGAGAAAAGCCCAACGATCTTCTTTCAACTGTACACGATACATGCATTCGTCGCCGGACAGATGTGCCCTTTGGTGTATGGCTTACTTCACAACAAGACCCAACACACATACCAACGTTTCTTCAATCTGGTGGAAGAAAGGGCAGCAGAACTCGACATCACCATCAGCCCAAGTGGAATTTTCACAGATTATGAGACAGCTGCCCAAAACGCCCTGGCAGCTACATTTCCATCAGCTACAATGAAAGGATGCCTATTCCATTACGGCCAAGCAGTGCTGAAGAATGTTAAGAAATGCCACCTACAGCAGCTACAGCTATGCTCACAGTAAGCGACCTGTTTTAACGAGGTGTACATGCGTTCATACCGCGGTGCAATACCGCGACATACCGCCGATTCGCGGTTGAACTACCACGCGGGTACCGCGGTACCACCGCGACGTTCGCGGTACCACCGCACTTCAAACGGTAACGGATGTTGGTACCGCGGTGGTATGCGGTAATGCACCGCACAAACGCGGTGACATTACCACCAAGCGGTACCGTTTTTAGAACGCGGTTAATGATGGGATTCGATGGCTGACCGTTAATCTTCTAAAATAGGACGGCCGTTCTCACGATCTCCGTCCATGGTTGTGTACCGTAAAGTGTATTATTAAAATATTGAAACAGATGAAAGCCGAATATCGGGAAATATGCCCACTATAACGGGCTTCCAGATTAAGTAAAGGTAAGTATAAGTTACTTTGAGAAAGTCATTTTTCAATTAATGTGAATATTAAAAAATTACAACAACATTTCTAGTCTCGTTTTATCGCCTACAATTCCCATAAATGACACTATTTGTAATCAGTGTTGGTTATCGGGAAGGGAACAAATGATTTCGGCCATTTTAGACAGCTCGATAAATCCGATATCTACAGTTTATATCAATGTTCAGATGTACGTGATCCCTAAATTGAATGATAACGACCACTATTTAAATAGTCCTCAGAATGAATATCGTTATTAACTTTATTGACATTCATTAACTGCAAATCACAAACACCATTTGTTCGTATGACGGGAATTATTGTCTTAGTATAAAAGACACAAAATGGAACTCCTGTATATCCAGGAAAAAAACACATTCTGCGCAAAAGCACGTGTCACTGATTATGTCATACTGCAGCTGGCAGACTTTGTTAATATAGGTCACGGGGAACTTAAATTAAGATGTCGTCATGTCTTTTTATAACTGGGCTCAATGGGTGAAATAAATATGTGTTTTGTTGATGGTGCTATTATATAGTAAAACTACACACATGACGCGATAATGGCTGTTTTGTGTTTTGGACACTTGTATGTCCATTACTTCAAATGCGTCCGTTTGGCTTACATAATGCTCGCAGAAGGTAGTTCAGCTATTTATCGACCTACTTTGGTATTGCGAATAATATTATGTGCGAAGCACCACGTGGCTTTAAAAAACAGACAAGTCTCATTCGATCTTTAAATTGTTGTGCACGTAATAGCTATTTATAAATATTTGTCGCACAAAAGTGAGACAAACGCTCTTTATTGCTACCGTATCGGGAATAAACTAACAAGGACTAAAACACACCGGATTCGATCACTTGAAATAATTATGTTACAATGTTAACCTCTGTAATACTGTATATAACCAAACAAACGTATTTAGAGTTCAATTTCCAACACCATGCATGTTTTTTCCCAATAACGATTAGATAGGAATACCGGTATGTGCTATAATTTATACTGCGACCCACCGAGAACTACAAGTGCACGCCCTCGCCAAAAGTTGCAATTTCACATCAAACGATGCCGCCCGACACGCACTCGATAGCTGAATGAATGTTCACGTAACAAAAGCAGACTTATTTGACAACGTTGTGTCTTTCAATGTTTGGTGTTTTGCGTGTGTCTTTTGTCGCGCACATTGGTGATGATAACAACTTTACTTTGACATGACATGACATGTGCCACGCTTTCTAAGTTATACATTTTATTCCCACCGACAAGAAATCTTCAGCCGCAAATGTTTGTAAATTGATTTACTGTTTCACGCACGCGTACAATCATACGTCTTGGCGATAATATACTATTTACGCGCCGATTGTGTTTGGGTTATGAACAAAACTATAGATTTGAACGAATATGAATATTTCTGCAATGATCGCCGCCCTGGCCTCTAAGACTAAAATCGGACTCAAGTGTTACTAATGCACCGTCCCCGCTGGTTTCGACCAAATTCAGAGAAATGGAGGATTTACTTTTCCCATTTTATGAGAAATTTAGATTTCGGAAACACAAAAAACAAAACAAATTCCGCATGAGTGGAAACCGATATAGGAATCGGGTGCGTAAATCATTTGACGATATGTAAGATAGTTGCATGCTAACAACAAAACTATTACTCCACGGTGTGTTGCGTAATCCAGTCGCCGTAAGCAACTATAGTTGAGTTCAAAAACCGCCGACGTGATTAAACGTGATGTACGTGTACATTTGTAATTTGTTACATGTAAACCTGACATGTGTTCATATGTAATCCGATTGCATTATTATTAATTTATATTCATTACGCATATATATAATTACGTGCAGCTTACTGTATTCATTCAAAACAAAAGTTCATAAACATTTACCTACCTTGTTTCAGTCGCGTTCTCTCCGCGGTGGAGGGCCGTTAGCGGTAATTTGAACGCGGTTACGAAAAAAATACCGCGGTGTACGGCGGTAACGAACACCAATAACGCGGTGACATGCGGTAATCAACGGTAAGAATACCGTACCAGTACCGCGGGTCAACCGCCCTCCGTCGCGGTACAGAATGATAACCGCGGTATGTTGGTGGTAACACCGCGGTAGGTACCGGCCCATAACCTCGTTAAACAGGTCGCTTACTGAGAGCATAGCTGTATACGAAGACACTGAAGGCAACGACCAAAAGACCCTGATAAGAAGAGCTCTAGCCCTCCCTGTCGAGATGGTTGGTGATGCCTGGTTCGAAGCGCTGGACGATTACCCTGCGACAAGCAACACAGGTCTCGAAGAAAACGTCACCAAGTTCACGGATTACATCACCGAGTTCTGGGTGGAAGGAAGCCATGGCCGCCAGCTATGGAATCACCACGACGCAATTGGTCCAAGAACGACAAATCATGTGGAAGGATGGCACCGAAAACTGCAGTTGGTGTTATCTTGCTCACACCCGAACATCTTCAGGTTGATAGATTTCCTGAAGAAAGAGCAAGCTTACCAGGAAGCAACCGTCATCCAATTGAGAGCGGGTGGAAGGATTGGCCCATGCAAGATGCGATATCGCAAAGTTGACAATTCCATCAGACATTTTTCGGCGCAGGCGAAATAGATATTCTCGAATACATGGATTCAGTATCAAACAGTATCAAACATTAATGTGCTATAATTCATGTTATGTTATATTGATAGTATTTGTTATATATATCTTGAGTATTTAATAAATTTGTTGAAATATATCACATGTGCATTTCTTCGTTCATAATGCAACTTCCGGTGTCCGTTCAGTGGAGGGGTTAATATGTGTGGATAGGGCGAATATCGGCCTTTCGTTAGACACCAAAATGAGCCCTCTACGCTCTACCTCGAGTTTTGAATTTTCCAAAAACCCCAATTATCCTCAGCGTCCGGCCGCTCATCGCCGTCGAAATTAGCCATCGCCACCAATTCCCAGTAACAATTATGATAAAAACTATAGTCGGCAGCTCTGTGATGTTGAGGATTATCACACCTGCCCCAACACCTACCCGAAACAATAGCCGCCGGGTGAACAGGACGACCCCCTTGTTTCTACCATGTGGTTTTGGTTAGTTTTTGGTGGAAAGTTCCACTAGTTGTCGAGTTGATGAGAGACATGCGGCCACATCTCAATGATAGACAGTGTACGGGTAAAGCAAGGAATTGAGAATAAACTCCAATTAATATGTTGCCTATTGTTTATTCTCAATGCCTTGCCTTAACGTGCCTTTATCCTTTCTAAATTGTTATTTCCACAGATGTTTGTGACAGCAGAATGTGATGATCAATTGAGCTCTATTGAATCAGCTTAGATATAACAAACTCAATGCCTTTGTGATTATGATTGATGTAATTCTTATTTAATTAATCAAATTTATTGATTATAATAATGTGATACATTGATGGAAAGAGTTCTAAGAGCTCTTTCCATCGATGTATCACATTATTATAATCAATAAATTTGAAAAATGATCAAGGAAATATAGGTTGATACAAAAATCAGACTTGGCACTGAAAGGGTTAAATTTGATGTTTTTTTTTTTAGGTACTGGAGATAGCAAGCTTGGGAGCCCTTGTGGACAAGTTGCGATCAGACCAGACAAAAATACTAATCACTACGTTGTGTGAATATACCATACAAATTGCAACAGGAATGAATTATCTGGAGTCTAAAAGATTTATTCATCGAGATTTGGCTTGCAGGAATGTTCTAATGGCTGCACCTGATAAGGTATGATATAACTGCAGTAATTGTGCCACCTTCTGAATTGTTCACAAAATGAAGCACATAGACAATGGGGAAAAAGCAATGCCGTGGGGAAAAGCCATGGCAACATATGGCATCTATCATGCCACAGCATTAAATTTGCCATGGAATATTTTTCCTAATTTCGAGGGCCGCATCTTCTAATTTACCACCTGTTTTTTATACGCCCTTTTTGAAAAAAGGTTGTATTATGTTATCAGTCCGTCCGTCCGTCCGTCCGTCTGTCTGTCCGTCTGTCGAGCCGTCCGTCCGTCCGTTAACATTTTTGGTTTCCGATCGATAACTCCAGTTTGGATTATTTGATCTGAACCAAAGTTGGTATGTGTATTTCCCAGCTAAAGATACAGGCCAAGTTCGAATATGGGTTATGTCCAATTATTTTTACATGAGTTACGGCCCTTTTTCGACTTAGAATTTGACCGTCTGTTAACATTTTTGGTTTCCGACCGATAACTCCAGTTTGGATTATTTGATCTGAACCAAAGTTGGTATGTGTATTTCCCAGCTAAAGATACAGGCCAAGTTCGAATATGGGTTATGTCCAATTATTTTTACATGAGTTACGGCCCTTTTTCGACTTAGAATTTGACCGTCTGTTAACATTTTTGGTTTCCGACCGATAACTCCAGTTTGGATTATTTGAGCTGAACCAAAGTTGGTATGTGTATTTCCCAGCTAAAGATACAGCCCAAGTTCGAATATGGGTTCCGTCCAATTATATTTACATGAGTTACGGCCCTTTTTCGACTTAGAATTTGACCGTCTGTTAATATTTTTGGTTTCCGACCGATAACTCCAGTTTGGATTATTTTATCTGAACCAAAGTTGGTATGTGTATTTCCCAGCTAAAGATACAGGCCAAGTTCGAATATGGGTTCCGTCCAATTATTTTTACATGAGTTACGGCCCTTTTTCAACTTAGAATTTGACCAATTTCATAACATTTTGGTTTCCGACCGATAACTCCAGTTTTTATTATTTGAGCTGAACCAAAGCTGGTATGTGTATTTCCCAGCTAAAACTACACGCCAAGTTTGAATATAGATTCTTTCTAATTATTTTTACATGAGTTATGGCCATTTTTCGACTTAGAATTTGACCACATTTTGGCATTGAAATTAGGGGTATATCAGATTTTCTTTAAATGTAAGCTCAAAGTATTATCTTATTTTGCGATAGTACAATTCGAAATGTCTAAAGGGCGTATTTTGCCACGCCCTAGCGATGCTCTTGTTCTGTATATATGTTTGGAAAATACAAAAATCAGAGGGTATCCATGTCATTATTCCATGTAAATTTACTTCCTTTGCAATTGATGATTTTGTATGTGTTGATAATTTGAACTTTGTTTCCCAATGTGTGGTTCAATGCTTGGTCTTCTTTTCTCTTCTCAGGTTAAGATTGGTGATTTTGGATTGATGCGAGCGCTGCCTAGTCAAGAAGATCATTATGTCATGTCAGAGCAGAAGAAAGTCCCATTTGCTTGGTGAGTTCAACAGAGTCCGTATTTCTTAGTATTGCTAACATAATGAAGCTGTCTTCATTCTTAACATAAGTTCTTAAGTGATTTCACTCTTTTCTGAATAATATTTTGATTCCACTTTATTTGCAGCATCATAAATCTCTATACTTTTCTTCGATTTAAATTGTGTACTGGTAATTCTGGCATAACGATAGGTCTTTTTTGAAATTCTGATATATATGCTTTAATGTCTTATTAGACTCATTGAAGGGGAAATATATCCTCTGAAGTTGATTAATCAAGTTTTTTTTTACCTTTGGTCCTTTGTAAATTTGGTAATTCAGTAGAATCTTTGATAACTTCTATTAACCTGAGGACCATTGTGGAAATAAGTCTGCCCGTTTGTGGGACAGACTTTTCAATGCCGTGTTCAGTGCAGTGGATGAGATTTTATAGATCTCAAGACCACTTCGCTAAAACATCTATATCTTTCATGAAAATAAAATAGTTCTATCAATATCAAATTAAATCTAATATTTAACCCTTTACCCAACAAACCGGTCTGTCTCAATAGAACCATACAAATATGGATATCATTGGAACCGGCTCCTTGACCACATTGTGATAGTTACAGTTATGCCCTGTGCCAATGCATTCTCTTATATATGCGAGTTGACAATAGGTTGCCTCGCATATATAAGAGAATGCATTGGCCTAAAAACAATCTTTTTTTAACACTTTTTACCATTTTTTCTTACATTCTTTAACAATTTTATAATTTTTAATGTGTTAAGCCAATGCATTCTCTTATATATGCGAGGCGACCTATGGTCGAGTCGCATATATAAGAGAATGCATTGGCACCCTCTGTTGGGTAAAGGGTTAAAGACTGGCACCACAAATAGTTTTCTAATAGTTTTCTCTGTATACAGACATACTGTGATATTAGTTCACTTATTGTACATGTTCAACCGTTTGTGATATTTGTATATATATATACATCGTATGAAATAAAGATATCTATCTATCGATCTTTTAGTCTATGATTATTTTGGCATTCACCATGACTTTTGGCTCAGGATTATTCTGTTGAAAACTATTTTGTTGCCGTAACACTACTAATTAAATATGCTGAAGTTTTATAAATTTAGTTTCTAAGTAGATTTGACAATAACTCAACAATGACTAGATATATGGCATATTGAAAGTGTTTTTGAAAGAATTACTTACACTATATTCCACATTCCCTCTAGCAAATGATAGTTTTGAATTTGCAATTACAGCTGCATGGGTATAACTAATGTGTTCATTTTCCTGGTATGTTTTAGGTGTGCACCAGAAAGCCTGAAATCTCGGCAGTTCTCACATGCTAGTGATACATGGATGTTCGCTGTAACACTTTGGGAAATGTTCACATATGGACAGGAGCCCTGGCTCGGATACAATGGCTCACAGGTTTGTAGAATCCAGCAATGTTACCAGCTCATCTGGTATGAAGGCCTATCTTAACCCTTTCATGACGGGAGCACATGGTGCAGCATTAAATACCCTGTGCCAGTGCATTCTCTTATATATGCGAGTCTCCCATAGTAGTGATGTACGGTTTTGATATTTCATTTCGGTTTTGGTTTGGTTTTTTGCGAAAAAAACCGGTTTCGGTTTTGGTTTCGGTTTTAGTCAATACATCAATGAATTTATGCATAGCACCAATTGAATTGCTTGAAAAATGCCTTGTCATAATATTTCTAGCTATATTCCAGTCATTTCCATAGTCTATGTGGCAATACACAATAAGTCATGTCTGAGATTCTTATTCCAGCCGAATGAGATCTAACGATTACCGTCCGTACTTTTAATTAATACACGGTCCATTCTCCAATATGGAAGATCTGTTAAAACAGAAACTGTATACAATTACAATTACGCGCGAGTTCCGAGCATAGCACATGTTGAAAGCGGATAACTGACACCCCTGACATTTGCAGGATAATGGTCTGAATGGAATTTTCCTATTAAAATCCAAAACGATTAATTTTCTAAACAAATAACAGTGAACTACTTACTAGCGGTCTCAAAACACGCCTGTGTCGCGGTACGATACGTATCTAGATATATTTTGAGTCAATGGTACCTATATGTGGTCATGTTTTATTTAACCCAAATTCCGACTGATGGTACTAAAATATACATTATTATGGGTGTCTTATATTTGGTGGAATCCCAGCCCAATGTGGCAGTATTTATCAGAAGAATAAGATCAAGTTAAGTAAGGTGAGTATGGGCTATGCAGCTGTCGACGATGTAAACAAATATGAACTGAGGCCAAACAAGGAAATGTTTTAATATAGGCAAGTATAATATTTGTATTTTAACAATATTTATGAATAAAATCCATAGATTAGTCCATATACTTGTGTTTTTCATACCCAAAATGACCATTAGTAGGTCCATTAGACCATTACCCAATATTGTTGAGTCATGAGATCTTGTTGAGTCCTGACAAACAGTCAAAGATCGTGAAACGCGTGCAGAAATAACTTGATTAGCATTCACAGCTTATCACGCCGCTGTCAGACTGACCATGAGTTATCGGGGTGTGAATTACCACATGTCAATGACTCAATGTTCATCAGCGGTGTGCGGCAGCTGTCTCTTTGATGTGTGTGACCCGATGCAGGAAGGACAACTCTAAATTCACACAACATATTGAACGTTGGATATCGTACGTACCACTTACGAAGTTACAATACTACATTGGGGGAAAAGCAATACGCATTATTTTACTGACACCACGACATACCAAAACTGTTTTAGAGTAGGGGTCATCAAAACTGTGTAAGGTATTTCACGTTGAAGATTGAAATTCACTGTCTTCAAATCTTCGCTCTACAGCTCTTTGCCTCTTTCTCCCTGTTATGTGACAATGACATATTACCGCTGTTAAATCTGATATGATTGATTCTGATTCACTTTGTCTTCAGAGAAATAAGTTAATACTGATGATCCAGACTTTAAGCCAGTCTGGCGGTTGGGATATCTTTTGTGGTTGACATTATTTTACAGTTGATTTCAGGTTTAATTATTGATAATGAATTTCATTGAATTATACAAGTAATTAGTTATACATGTACAAACCCATTATCGAGACCTGGGGATATCACCGGACACCGGCACTGAGTCTTGTCGTTATCATTTGATCTTTTGCAATTCGAAATTGGACCCATGTTTTAAGTACAAATGCATATCGTACCAAGCATGCAAACGCATTTTGGCGCATCTTCAGGCTGTGTCTTAATTAATTCTGAAAATTATGATAGATGCCGCCGTAGGTTGCTTGTGTTTGAATTCGCTGCGATGACAGTCATCGAACATGTTGTACATATTTTTGAGTTTTGTGATCGCGGATCTTGTGTATAAAAACTATAATATCAGCCGACGGAAGCACGTGCTAATCGTGCGCCGTGAGCGCGTGCAAGTTGCACGAAACAGAGATATTTAGCTACCAAAGGCATCTGTGTATTGAAACCGATATTATAGGTTTTTATGGAATATATCGGTTACGGTCTGGTTTTGAAATGAAACCGAAATAAAACCGAAAAACCGAAAAACCGCACATCACTATCCCATAGTCAGCCTCGCATGTATAAGGGAATTCACTGACTTACAAGGTAAAGGTAAATATTGTCAGTCCAATGCATTCTATTTATTCTATATAAGTCCAGTGTATTCAATATAAGAGAATGCAATGGCACAGGGTTTTCGCCAAATTTTAGGAAGCTCCAGTCATGGAAGGGTTAATATCACATCAAATATTTTTTTTTAGATTCTCCAGAAGATTGACATTGAAGGAGAGAGATTGCACATCCCTGAGTTCTGTCCGACCGATTACTTTCAGCTAATGCTTCAATGCTGGGCTCACAAACCACAAGATCGACCAA
This sequence comes from Siphonodentalium dalli, assembly GCA_032622095.1. Classification (NCBI taxonomy): domain Eukaryota; kingdom Metazoa; phylum Mollusca; class Scaphopoda; order Gadilida; family Siphonodentaliidae; genus Siphonodentalium; species Siphonodentalium dalli. Next base: position 222,920,198 of record CP136064.1, read on the forward strand.
CGTTTGGTGCCCTTAAAGACTTCTTAAATGAGGTAAGATAGTGTATACCAACTCACCAAATTCACCCTCTGCTCTGGTGACCTCATTCTACATGGCCTCATCTGCTATGAGAGTCATAAACTTATCAAGTGAATTGTTATCAGGTGATGATTTCTCAGGCCAAAAATTTCAAGAAGCATGCACGTGTACAGTTTCTAATTAAATTATTTATTTCTTGGGCATACGAAAACGAAGCATTCCACCTCTGCATCTGACAGCTTTGAAATCCATTGATAATTGTTCGAAATATCTGTCAGATTTACCAGAGTTACTTCCCTTTGATTGTAATCTTTTGGTGTTGCAATTTAAATTTTAAGCCCGAAGTAAAACAAATATTAACCAATCTCAAACAAATATTAACTGATTTCAATTATTTTTAGCATAATATGAAAATGCCCATTCCCAACTTTGCCCATTTAGGTGGGGGGATACTGCTGTCAACGATTGCTTGTTGTATTTGAGTTTCATGTTTATATCATTTGTTAAAATACGATACCCAGACACCCACGTGACCTACAAAGCAAGCAATCACATGACATCACCAAGCTTCCTTATGTAGCGGTTCACATTGTATGGGAATATGTACAGACATTGCCCCTTATCTGATGTATCTCATATGTTTCTTGGTGTTATAGTTAGAAACTTATAAGGCCAAAAAAATATATACCTGTGTTTCTGGTGACATGCAAGAAAAAAATGGGGGTGGGCAGGTGGCTTTTTATTCTATTTTATTTTTTCATTTTATTTCAACTTTGCTCAAAATAAATATGATACCCCCCCCCCCCCCTCCCATCCAGGACTTCTTCTCCTTGTTTGTAATGTACTTTAAAATAATAAAACTAAGTACATAATATTAGAATAAACATGTAGTGTAATTTATTGTTTTATTGATAAAACATGAAAAAATTAATTTGATTCAGCTGTGATATAATTTCTGGTTTAACAGTTCACGCGATGTGTCCATTTTTTCAGAAATGAATCAGTTTACAAAGAAAAGAAAATCGGATGCGTACTAATTTTGCAAAATCAATAAAATGAAAACTGTCGGGGGCACCAGAATAGGGTCGGGCGGGTCACCAGAAACACAGATCTTTTTTATTTTGGCCTAATCAATTCATATATGTGTCCACCATTTGGACTCATATAGGTCACATTAGCTGGATAGTCATATCTACTCTCCTTGTACCCATCCTTCTGCCATAAACTTCAACTCAAGTCACAATCAGCAGTGTATGTGTAATTTGACTTAATCATGATTTCGATGATATTTTGACCAGAATAATCTTCCTATGAACCCTTTGTTGCTGAATGTAGTTCCTAGCCATGCCTGAATTTTAGTTTAGTTCGTCTGACATTGCAGAATGAGATATCCAGAGGGTGAAGTTAGTGATGCTATCCAGCACAGTGGGCCAGCATCACCAATTTCTCCCTCTGGGGACCTCATTCTGCTTAGGCCTCAGGCGCTTTGGGAGACCTAGGATCAGATTCAAGTTCCCCAGTTGAAGTTTGTGATGTTCACCCATTAGTCACCTCGATTATGCAATTTATCTTCTGCAAATCAGAAGATATAGAAACTGAACAGAAGGGAAAAATTTACTAAAAACAATGTTAATTTTAGACTAGATACTTCTCCTAAGACAAGGCCTAAGTAGTATGAGGTCCCCAGAGGTGAATTTGGTAATGCTAGCCCACTGCTTGGGATAGTATCGCTAAATTCAATCTCTGGGGACCTCATTCTGCAAATGACAGACACACATTTTTGCAGTCTTTGGTTTTATTCAAACTTTGCCTGTGATATCTTATAGATTCGACCACCAGATGTAAGAGCAATGCAGAGTTTTTCTGAGAATGGGAAATTAGAAATTGAAGAGGGGGACCATATCACAGTCATTGATGGGAGGTAAGTTATTATTCACTAACCCTTTCATGACTGGAGCTTCCTGAAAGTTTGCAAAAACCCTGTGTCAGTGCATTCTCTTATATATGCAAGTCTCCCATAGTGAGCCTCGCATATATTAGTGAATAAATTCGTCTAACAATATTTACCTTGACCTTGTAAGCCAGTGCATTCCCTTATATATGTGAGGCTACCTATGTGAGAGTCGCATATTTAAGAGAATGTACTGCCACAGGAGCTTTAATGCTGCACCCGGGACCAGCCAAAGGTTTCAAATTGGCAGAAGACACTTCTCCCTGTTTAGATATTAGGGAGAAGTGGACTGTTATCGGGGAGAATTGACAATGACAGATGTTCAATTACCCCCGCACAGTGGGCTAGCATCACAAAATTCACCCTCTGATGATCTCATCTGCATGGCATCATCTGTTATGGCAGACATAGACTCAGATTGAAGTTCCCAAATTGTGAATATTGTGATGTACACCCATTGGGAACCTCGATTATGCAATGTGTTGTCTGCCAATTTGGGGATTAGTGAAACTAAACTAAAAAAGAAATAAAATCTATGTGAATAAGTTTATACAGAAATTTGATAATAAAGAAACTTTCCAGAGAAGATGAGGCCTAAGCTGAATGAGGTCCCCAGAGGGTGAATTGAGTGATGCTAGCCCGCTATGCGGGATAGCATCACTAAACTCACTCTCTAGGGACCTCATTCTGAAAATGACAAGCACACTAAACTCAGACTTGACTGTCTTTCCTCCAAGTAGAACTGATGTTATATCGCATAGCGCTGAAATGAAGATAAACCCCAATAAACCTAACCAAACATCTGTCGTATGTATGGTTTCTGTCTGTAGACTTAACGGACATGGCTCATTCGAACCACCCAATTTTGTTCTATGTAATTTGGAGCGACGGATTTGATAGGTCGATAAATAAATGAACTATTGATATACCCGCTTCATATGCTCTGAAAAACACTTGCCAAAGTCACAGCCATTTTTCAGCCGTTTTCAACTTTTCGCCAGAAGTCAGATAAATGCTCTTTATTGCTACCATATCGGGAATTGACTACCACGGAACGTTTGTTTGTCCACTTATAGGCGACCAAACAACTGGACCATCGGAGCTGAAAAATTTGTAATTTGACCCTGGGAACGTTATTAGATAGGTCCTGTTCACCTCAGATGTCTTAAAAGGGCACTAATAAATATATATATATATATATATATATATATTGTCTCGAGGCGACCAACCGGTTGGATCATCGGAGCTGAAAATTTGTACATATGGGTAATTTGATGCCGGGAATATTATTATGCCCCCGATCTCCGATGGAGATTTGGGGGTATATAGTGGAGACGTCCGGACGTCCTTCCGTTTCAACTCATAACTTTGGTTTCGCTAACTCAATTCAGTTGATCTTTGGTATGCTAATAGACCAGCCGGGGAGACAAGATTTCCCCATAACGGCGGTTTCGTCCGCCCATTTTTTCCAGAGTTACGCCCCTTTTTGGACTTAGAAAATTGTCCGTACGAACGTTTCAACTCATAACTTTGGTTTCGCTAACTCAATTCAGTTGATCTTTGGTATGCTAATAGACCAGCCGGGGGGACAAGATTTCCCCCTAACTGCGGTTTCGTCCGCCCATTTTTTCCAGAGTTACGCCCCTTTTTGGACTTAGAAAATTGTCCGTACGAACGTTTCAGCTCATAACTTTGATTTCGCTAACTCAATTCAGTTGATCTTTGGTATGCTAATAGACCAGCCGGGGGGACAAGATTTCCCCATAACTGTGGTTTCGTCCGCCCATTTTTTCCAGAGTTACGCCCCTTTTTGGACTACTTTTTTTTAGCTCAACTTACTTTTGTAAGTTTGAGCTATTGCCATGGCTTGGCGTCCGTCGTCCGTGTGTGCGTGTGTCCGTCAACAATTTCCTTTGGCGCGGGCTACAGGTCGTACCTTTGGTCTGATCTTTATGAAATTTTGCATGAATGTTGACATTGACATGTAGATGGGAACGAGTCATTTTGGGGTCATTCGGCCAAAAAACATGGCCGCTGGTGGCCATCTTGGATTTCAAAATTCAATCCATTGGCGCGGGCTACAGGTCGTACTGTTTGTTTGATCATCATGAAATTTGTCATGGATGTTAATATTGACATGTAGATGGGAACGAGTCATTTTGGGGTCGTTCGGCCAAAAAACATGGCCGTCAGCAGCCATCTTGGATTTTACTCTTTGCATGACTAAATCATTTGGCGCAGGCTACAGGTCGTAGTTTTGATCGGAACTTCATGAAATTTGTCATGGATGTTAACAATCACATGTAGATGGGAACGAGTGATTTTGGGGTTGTTCGGCCAAAAAACATGGCCGCCAGCAGCCATCTTGGATTTTACTCTTTGCATGACTAAATCCTTTGGCGGGGGCTACAGGTCGTACCTTTGGTCTGATCTTTATGAAATTTGTCATGAATGTTGACATTGACATGTAGATGGGAAAGAGTCATTTTGGGGTCATTCGGCCAAAAAACATGGCCGCTGGTGGCCATTTTGGATTTCAAAATTCAATCCATTGGCGCGGGCTACAGGTCGTGCTGTTCGTCTGATCATCATGAAATTTGTCATGCATGTTAATATTGACATGTAGATGGGAACGAGTGATTTTGGGGTCGTTCAGCCAAAAAACCTGGCCGCCAGCAGCCATCTTGGATTTTACTCTTTGCATGACTAAATTCTTTGGCGCGGGCTACAGGTTGTAGCTTTGGTCAGAACTTCATGAAATATGTCATGGATGTTAACAATGACATGTAGATGGGAACGAGTGATTTTGGGGTCGTTCGGCCAAAAAACATGGCCGCCAGCAGCCATCTTGGATTTTACTCTTTGCATGACTAAATTCTTTGGCGCGGGCTACAGGTTGTAGCTTTGGTCAGAACTTCATGAAATATGTCATGGATGTTAACAATGACATGTAGATGGGAACGAGTGATTTTGGGGTCGTTCGGCCAAAAAACATGGCCGCCAGCAGCCATCTTGGATTTTACTCTTTGCATGACTAAATCCTTTGGCGCGGGTTACAGGTCGTACCTTTGGTCTGACCTTTATTAAATTTGTCATGAATATTGATATTGACATGTATATGGGAACGAGTCATTTTGGGGTCATACGGCCAAAAAACATGGCCGCTGGCAGCCATCTTGGATTTCAAAATTCAATCCATTGGCACGGGCTACAGGTCGTACTGTTTGTCTGATCATCATGATATTTATCATGGATGTTAATATTAACATGTAGATGGGAACGAGTCATTTTGGGGTCGTTTGGCTAAAAAACATGTCCGCCAGCAGCCATATTGGATTTTACTCTTTGCATGAATAAATCCTTTGGTGCGGGCTACAGGTCGTAGCTTTGATCGGAACTTCAAGAAATTTGTCATGTAGATGGGGAAACGAGTCATTTTGGGGTCGTTCAGCCGAAAAACATGGCTGCCAGCAGCCATCTTGGATTTTACTCTTTGCATGACTAAATCCATTGGCACAGGCTACAGGTCATACCTTTGATCAGATCATTATGAGATTTGTAAAGGCTGTAGATGGGAACAAGTCATTTTGGGGTAATTCGGAAAAAAACATGGCTGCCGGTGGCCATTTTAGAATTTACTCTTTGCATCAATAAATCCTTTGTCACACCATAATCACCACATCCCTGATCCGATCATTATGAAACCTGTTATGAATGTGGATATTGACATGAACATCTAGTCTTACTTAGCACTTTTCCTATTCCTCCATTTACTGTCGACCATTAAATTAAGTTGAGCTACAGTGTCATTGACACTTTCATTGGTTTCCAGATGATAACTTGATTTTGGATTGTTTACTCATGAATAACATAACTTTACAAAGTGCCATTTAATAAGTATTTGCACAAAAATAAGAAAAAATCCTCTCTGATTGTACAGTCGCTCTGATTGTACAGTCGGGGGCGTTACCTCCGCCCAGCGGTGCACTTGTTTGATATGTCCCGTTGACCTCAGATGTCTTAAAAGGCACTAATAATTAATTTAACTAAATAATTAATTATATACCCAAAATGACTGTACACAATCTGGTCGGTGAAAATTGAAACACGGGGATTAAATTGACTCGTACCATGTCATGATGTAGATGCAGATGACTTAAAGGGGCAAATATGAGCAATATAGAGCGTTCTTTATCAGCTTTTAATATATGTAGGAAAATTGGTACAGATGGGTCACCTGACCAGGGTATTTTCATTGGATAGGCGCCTTTGACCTGAGATTACTTAAAGGGGGACTAATAAGTTTTATGATCAATAAAGAGCATTTATTATCAGCCCAGACGATATGTGGGAAAATGGGTGCACAACAGTAAAATGACGAGGGGAATGTCACGGGATAGGTACTGTTTACCTCAAATGACTTAAAGAGGCACCAATAATTAGCAATAGAGAGCATTTGTTATTATTAAACTTAAAAGATAGATGAAACTTTATCCGGACAATCATGCAATAGGTGACTAATAATTATTTAAAATGACTTGAAGGGCCACTAATAATTTTACGCATTCTTCACCCGAGCATCACCGGGTACCCCAGCTAGTCCTCTTATATATGCTAGGCTCCCTATATATGGGAGACTTGCATATTTAAGAAAATGCATTGGCACAGGGTTTTCGCAAAATTTCAGGAAGCTCCAGTCATGGAAGGGTTAAAGAGTCAAGTGTTCTTCATCTGCAGCCTATGACTCGCCAGCTTTGTTCGATTATTTCCCATTCTGTATTATGTAAGGTCCCAAATCTGCCCACGGCCCTGGTCTGTAATGATCCAGATCCCAGTCTATTCTGTAAGGTCCGGGTTTGTGACCATTTGTCTTGTGTGAGGTACCCAGGTGTGTTCCTATTGTTAGCTGCTCAACATTAGTTTATTAATTCAATTGATATACCAGTAATTGTGATCCAATTTATGCATTCCAGACCTGAGAGGTATTGGTGGAGAGGACAGAACCGGAGAACCAACCAAGTTGGATACTTTGCCCGGCTGATAGTAGATCCGCAGAGGAAACTCCATCGTTAGTTATAATTAGCTTGACTTCTCTATTTTTTCGGCAGTTGATTTTTCATGAACAAATTTGTTTTAATTGTCCTTTTCATATGATAAATTGAAATATTTTTTAATTTGCTTTTAAGTTCATTGTACTATGGATGGGAGGACCAGTGGATCCAAATGAGGCTGCTAATTAAAAAATAAATACACGGCGCATCGGTTTGTATAGTAGAATTTGACCACAAAGAAACTGATTGTAGGACGACGCGAAGCGGAGTCCTACAATCAGTTTCTGTGGTCAAATTCTACTGTACACACCGATGCATAGTGTATTTATTTCTTTAGTAATTTGACTATGTTTTGGTCGAAATTATAGTCAACATATGTTCAACCTGCTATATAATAGCCCAGTTCTAGCTCTGCGTTCCTCTCTTAGAACTGTAACATCAAACATGACGTCACTATTGAACGGTGACCCATTTTCCTTGCCTTTTTGGCAAAAAAAATTCAGTTAAAACTTATTTTTGTTCTAATAAAATTCAATATAGTACAGTAGGTAGTCATTATATGTCTCTTTCTTCAGTCTATAGCATGACATTAACCAATGCCCGTGTGGTTTGACTTCTGAAAGTTTGAGGCGTTGGCAGCATTGCACTGATTGTACCACATTTTTTGTGGTACAATTCAGAATATCTAGGATTGTACCACAAAACGACGGTCGTGTCTCCATGGGAATACAGACTACTGACCAATCAGGACGAGCCTTGTATGTAGGTTTAGGCAAGATCGTATTACAATTGTATTTAGAATGATTAAAATATGTAATTACTATGTAAAGTTTGAGTTATTGCCATGGGTTGGTGTCCGTCGTATGTGTGTCCGTTCCTCTGTCAACAATTTCCTATTGGCTCACCCTACAGGCCACATCCTTCATCTGATCATCACCAATCTTCATATGGATCTTCAGGTGTAACCTCTAGATGGGAGCCATTTTTTTCTGAAATTCGTTAAAAAACATGGCCACCAGTAGCTATTTTAGATTTCAAATTTGAACGCATCGGCACACCCTGCGGTCTGGTTTTATTGGAGCAATGTTTTGAAAAGTTACAGGCATGTTTAGGATCACCTCCATATGAGAGCTATCAAATTATACCAATTTTCAATGAAAAACATGGCCGCCGGCATCTTGAAATTTACTCTTTGCATGACTAAATTCTTTGGCACATCCTACAGACCACATCCCTCATCTGATGCCACCAAACGTCATCTGGATCTTTAGGGTGACCTCTAGATGGGAGCTATCAATTATTTCCGACATTTGTTAAAAAACATGGCCGCCATCTGCCATATTGGATTTCAAATTTTAATCCATTGGCACAACCTGCGGCCCACATTTATTGGAGAAATGTTTTTCATATACACAATTCAAGCCCTTTACTGTAACTCTTTGACTTTCCTTCTTTATCATTCTATTCATTGCTCAGGAAAAATTAAATCCTTCCCAAGTTGAGCTATAGTGTCATTGACACTTTCATTATATTTATTTTTTACTTGCAAAATTACACAGCAGGCAGGATTTTATTCTCACGTTTTACAACAAAAATTTCATAGCAGGTAGGTTTTTGTGTTTACTCCTGAATTAAAACAAGTATTTTTGGTGTTAAAAATGACTTTTCATGAGAGTTACTGCAATTATAATGTAACAGTCTGTCTTACCAACCAAAGACATACAGTTTAAAACAAACCAAAAAGAATACATTCATATTATCAGAAATAACAACGGGTAATATCAATACAAGTTGAAATGTTTCTAACTAAATATATGGTCAGTAGTTCGGCAGGTTGATTTATAATTATATTTTCAGTGGGGCATAAAAACGCACCAGTGGGCCATATTTGCCCCCTGAATATTTTGATGATATTTTTTCGGGGGACAAAAGAAATCAGTAATGTCTTGCTGTCTGTCCATCCATCGGGTGAGGGGTGTATGTCCGTCCTTCCCAGATGGTTTCTGGATGATAACTTTAGTTTTAGTTATCTGGTTATTTTGTATGTGGATTAGCCACATGAAAATACAGGTCAATTTCGATTTTGGATTCTGGACGCCAATTTTTGCTGGAGATATGGTCGTTGTTGACTTAGAACTTTCTTTTCTCAGGTTCAATAACTATAAATTTGACTTTGTTATAGGTCAGGATATCAATGTCCCATTAAAGAACAGCTTCATACACATGGGACACGGCGATGTGTTTGATGATAACTATAGATTCATACACACAGGACATGGTGATGTGTTTGATGATAACTGTAAATTTGTATATGTTATAGGTCAGGATATCAGTGTCCCATTAAAGAACAGCTTCATACACACGGGACATGGTGATGTGTTTGATGATAACTATAGATTCATACACACAGGACATGGTGATGTGTTTGATGATAACTGTAAATTTGTATATGTTATAGGTCAGGATATCAGTGTCCCATTAAAGAACAGCTTCATACACACGGGACATGGTGATGTGTTTGATGATAACTATAGATTCATACACACAGGACATGGTGATGTGTTTGATGATAACTGTAAATTTGTATATGTTATAGGTCAGGATATCAGTGTCCCATTAAAGAACAGCTTCATACACACACGGGACATGGTGATGTGTTCGATGATAACTATAGATTCATACACACAGGACATGGTGATGTGTTTAATGATAACTATAGATTCATACACACGGGACATGGTGATGTGTTTGATGATAACTATAGATTCGTATTTGTTATAGGTCAGGATATCGGTGTCCCATTAAAGAACAGCTTCATACATACGGGACATGGTGATGTGTTTGATGATAACTATAGATTTGTATTTGTTGTAGGTCAGGATATCAGTGTCCCATTAAAGAACAGCTTCATACACACGGGACATGGTGATGTGTTTGATTATAACTATAGATTCATACACACGGGACATGGTGATGTGTTTGATGATAACTATAGATTCGTATTTGTTATAGGTCAGGATATCAATGTCCCATTAAAGAACAGCTTCATACACATGGGACACGGTGATGTGTTTGATGATAACTATAGATTCATACACACGGGACATGGTGATGTGTTTGATGATAACTATAGATTCATATTTGTTGTAGGTCAGGATATCAGTGTCCCATTAAAGAACAGCTTCATACACACGGGACACGGTGATGTGTTTGGTAAAGCCTGGGGAGATCCAGAAAAGATAGATGAGTATGTATCACCATGTAGCGTAATATAATTTACAATATGCTATATATTCAAGCCTTGAAATAGCATGTCTGACATTTGCAGAATGAGGTCCCCAGAGTTTGAATTTAGACAGAGGGCTAGCATCACTTAATTCAACCTCTGGGGCCTCTATCATCAACAAGCACAGGTAAAAATATATCAACTTCTTATTTTCATTATTAATAAGTCTTCAGTAACGAGATTTCCCATATTGAAACCTTGTCAGGTAAACGGTAGTTACAGTGGCACTACATTACAATCAAAGTCCAATTTGTCCAATGAGATACCAAAGTTTAATCAAAACTTGATGGTAAACATTGGAAATATTCAAAGCATTGAAAAATAATATATTCAGACCAAAATATTTTGAACTTATTACGCGATTATCTATATTATTCACTGTAAAACGTTTTGTTCACATAAAGGTTTCAATGCGCGAAATTTTGTTTTTGGAAAGCTATCAATAATTAGAATAAGAACAATGTTTATCTATTTCTCTGTGTTCTTCTATATTTTTTGCAACTTTACCCACTGAATGCCTTGGCTCCCTTTAAAAGTTGTGGCATTTTAACCCTTTCAAATGGAGCTTCCTGAAATTTTGGAAAAACCCTGTGCCAATGCATTGGCATAATAATATTTGCCTTCAAATTTTGAGCCAGAAAATTCTCATATATATGTGTGGCTCCCTATGGGAGACTTGCATATATAAGATAATGCACTGGCATTGGATCTTTAATGATGCATCAGCGCAGCTCCCGTCATGAAAGGGTTCAGCATCAACTCTTATGCAAGGCAAGCTCCAGAGATTAGATATTCTCTGTGAAAACAAAACTTTAAAACCAATGTACCATGTTTCTACAAGTCATTTTATTTGTCACATTTGTAGTTAGGCCAATTTTTTTAATTTTTCTGCTTACCAGATTTTTTGGACCTTGTTTGGGTAGGGTCGTTCGGGGAAATTAAATATAATAGAAATGCTTGAATCACCTTTTTTTAAACATTCGCTAAGGTGGTAATTGTGTTACATAACACTCTTATCAGTCACTTACAGAGAATAGCTTTCTGGCATGTATATCCCAACATTCATATTCATTATACCCCCACTTTCGAAGAAAATGGGGGGTATACTGGATTGACTGCATCTGTCCTTCACGCTTTCTCCCTCTGTGTGTCCGTCCGTCCGTCTGTCCGTCCGTCCGGCCTCATAACTCGAACAGCTATGAACCAATTTCAAAAATATTTTGTATGCAATCTCCTTAGGACTGCCTCTCCGCATGATGCTAATTGCGGTTCGGTCCGATTTTTTTTTTAAAGTTACGCCTCATTTTCGACTTAGAAAATTTCTCACTTTTTCGGTTTCCGGATGATATCTCAAGTTTTGATTCTTTAATTGCAAATACCGTTTTTTTGTAGATCAGTCATATCAAGATACAAGTTGAGTTCGAATTTGAGTTTGATCCGATGATTTTTTCGAGAGTAATGGACTTTTTTTTACTTAGAAAATTCAATTTTCTTCTCTTTTTTTTTGGTTTCCAGATGATAACTAAAGTTTGGACTGTTCAATTGAAAATTCCGTTTTTGTGTGAGTCAATGATATCAAAATACAGGTCAAGTTCGAATTTGAGTTTGATCTGATGATTTTTCTCTGAGTTATGGGCTTTTCGACTTAGAAAATTAAATTTTCTTGTTTTTTCTTTGGTTTCCGGATGATAACTCAAGTTTGGATTGTTTAATTGGAAATTCTGTTTTTTTTTGTGGGTCGTTCATATCAAATTACAGGTCAAGTTCAAATTTGAGTTTGATCCAATGATTTTTCCCCAAGTTATGGGCCTTTCGACTTTGAATTTTTTTTTTTTAATTTTCTGTTTTTCTGTATGAGGGTACCTTCATGGTGTAATCAACTCCTCCTACAGCTTTGATCGTAGATATTTGAAACTTCCTTTTTTTTGGATGCTATCACACTCGACAAAAGCCATCTTAGATGTTAAGGTTGCATTAATTTTCTACCCTTTTTGGGGTTTCTGCAATCATTCGAACAAATATGAACCAATATCAAAATTATTAATCCAAATTTTTCTTTAAAGTTAAAAAATCTTTTTTGTTGGGTTTACGATAATGCGGGTTGAATTTGCCATGGTGGGGGTATGCTAGCACTCGAGTGCACACCTCTTGTTTCTATTATTTGGCATAGCTGTTATTTGAAACCTAGATTATTGAATAATAAAGAAAAAAAATAACATATAAAGAGAGGTTTTTTTAATACACATATGGGAATGGTGAGATCAGCGGTAGTAATGAAATGGGGAATGTGCAACTTGAAAAATGCCATACTGAGTTAGTCCAAGTCTTCTCGTACTAAAACTAGCTAAGATTTTGGGATGGAGAGATGCTAGTATTTAGTCCGAGATCGCGCGCATAGCCTTCTTATGACACGAGTTACGCCCAGGATCTGTGGCGGGAATCTGTGGTGTATTTTACTCGATTTACCTAACAAAGCAATACATGATGCTATATACGTCGGAAAGAGTGACATCTTATGGTCAGAATGGTGTATAATAATCTAACTTTAATGTTAAATTACACATAGAATATTCCGGTTGATTGCCACAAACATCGTTGTTTTTTCTGTTTGTTTACTTAACTGAAAGCCGAACTCAGGTTCCGAAGAACTTCGGCATTGTCCGGTGTTTGTTCTGAGTATTCTAGTTTCCGTTTCTATATATAGCGCGGGGTTTTCCGAACAAAATGGCGAAAACCGATCGCCGCAAAGTCCAGTTTCCAATGTGCTTTGAGAACAATTCCCGCACTAAAAACTTAATGACATAATGGAGGATCAGAAGGGTAGTTTTGTTGACAATTTTCGCAAGCAACTTGTCAAAATTGGAGCAAATTAGAACTCTTGTGTCTGACTTGCCATGCGTGTGATTTTCATCCATGTGCATTTTGACTTTTGTGTTGATAAAATAATCGGAGAACCGAATCACACAGTTTCGAAATATAGTTCTTCCGTTTTAGTGGGACTTTTCAAACTTAAGGTTTGATTTTTTGTGTGCTTAACAAGAGCAGTATATTGCTCTGTTCGCTTAGTATATATCTTATTATTTATTCTAATGCTTGTTGTGTTTACACTGTTTTAAACTTTGAGAGGGTTGTAATTCCCCGTAATTTATTTAATGTATTACATTTATATCTTCAATGTTTAATTAATCTATTTATTTTTTATTTATTGACACACATAATTACGATTACAATGGAGAATTCATCGTAATTTGCGTTGTCAGTCGAAAATCTACGGAATATTTTCAATGGAAAATGCCGAACACAGTTCGCGAGGTCAACTGAGTTCGCATACTTTAAAAAATTTGTAAACATTGCGGTAAATGTCTCTTTTCGCATTAAATTACCGCTTTCAATTCACAACTGATGTAGGGTTCAGATCAAATAGCATGTCTTCTGCGGAAAATATCTTTTATTGTCGCAATTGTGATATTTTATTTCATATAATTGTGGTTTTATTTGAGCGGGTCATTAACGCTTAACTCGTGTCATAAGAAGGCTATGCGCGCGATCTCGGACTAAATACTAGCATCTCTTCATCCCAAAATCTTAGCTAGTTTTAGTACGAGAAGACTTGGACTATACTGAGTATGCTCATTAGCTTGCCAATCGTACCTAGGAAGAAACGCTGTAGATTATATCATGTTATTGGTCTGTCATCATAAAGGACACCATGAATTCTCAGGATTGCCTACCAAAAATATTTCTAAAGACTCTGAAGTTTTAAAGAGATATATGACTGTGCATTTTCAAGTTCATAAACATGTCAAGATTTACAGAAAACCTGCCGGTAAAGGCATAATTGTACACTCAAGCACATTTTTCAGTCTGCAATACCCAATAATTCTTTGGTGGTATGTTACTTAAAGGTACTCAACCCGTAAAGAGGGTCCCCATCTCAACAGATTCCAACAACAACAATCCGATCGGAGGGTCCTATATTACTATTTCTTTGGCTTTGGGGGTAAAAAATATTTGATTCGAGTCGAGGAACCCATCAAACAAAGCTCAGAGTTATTAGATATTGATTTTTGATATTTGTTATAAACTCGAGATCAGTACTACTAACTGCCGTAATCTGCTCTGGATGTGTTCTCCAAATCTATTCAAACAGACAAGGATGGATAACTGTAAAATCAAGTGGTAATTTTAACGCAATTTTGACTGAGTTCTGGGTCAGATAGTATTCCCGATAATGAAAAATAATAGATTTCTAAAATCGATATCTAACAAATCTGAGCTTTGATGGGTGACTTCCTCGACTCGAATCAAATATTTTTGACCCCCGAAGCCATTGAAATAGTAATTGAGAGGAGTTTTATCGGGTTGAGTACCTTTAAAGCCAGAGAAATCTGCAGTAGGATGTAGTAAGCTACAGTCGGCAGTGTATATAATAAAACAAATTATAAACAATTTTTATTTCCTCGTTGAGTGTATATGATGTTAAACATTTTCCCATGATACACTGTTGAAAACTCAAGATTATGTCTGTTGATCACAGCACTGCATTTGCAAGTTACCTGCAAGCAACATTATTACATTTCATAATTTTCTTCCTCTCTTCACAGAGTATATCTTAGGAATCCAATGGACCCTCCGGACATCCACAATGAGGATCGACAGCTCTCACCAACTAAGTTACAAGACAGGAGTAAAAGTAAGTTGTGCACCAAATTGATTCAGGGATCTGCCTAGAGGTTTCAGTTTGGGAGAAGTCACTTCTCCCTGATTGGTTATTAGGGAGAAGTGAACTGTTATCCGGGAGAAGTAACAATGGCTGAAGTTCAATTTACACCCCATTGTCACCCTTCTATGATCCATAAGTATTATGCAACACACAAGCCCGATTATAGTGAGTAAGAACCCCATTATAATCACTTAATATACTTTAAATATGGTGCTGGGACATATGCATATTGGTAAATGAGAGAGAAGTCACTTCTCCATGGGACCAAAATAGGGAGAACTGATGGATTTTAGGGAGAATATGTCTCCCAAATCGCCCTCTAGGCTTGTCCCTGAATTCATTATTCTATCATTAAGATTAGGTGAAATTTACATACCGGTACTTGTAATGGAGTCTGAATCAGCTAATAACTTATTGAGTTGTCTCGTAATTGGCCTGATTTCATTTCCCCAATTCCTCATTCAATCTACCTGTCAGTTATTTTTAGTTGTCCAGTCTTGCCTAACATCCATTTAATTCATTTTACCAGATGTTCAACCAATTCTAGCAACCAGCATCTTGTGTTATCAATATCATTGGAAGTTAACCCTTTCATGATGGGAACTGTGCTGGTGCAGCATTAAAGATCCTGTACCAGTGCATTATATTATATATGCAAGGCTCCCTATGGGAGACTCGCATATATAAGAGAATGCATTGGCACAGGGTTTTCACAAAATTTCAGGAAGCTCCATTCATGGAAGTGTTAAAATGATCCATAGCTTGTATTCTTGTTTGAAACAAGTTGTTATTAACATCTTTGAATTTACATTATGACAATCTTATGATTCACCTATCCATGGTTTTAGCTCAACTTGACTCAACAAGGTTTCTCTTATTTCTTGGGGGGGGGGGGGTGACATCGGGATGGGTAATAATAAATGTTTGACTGTCTGCCAAAAATGGACAACTATTTGTCTTTAACCCTTTCAGTGCCAAGTCCGATTTTTGTATCAACCCATATTTCCTTGATCATTTTTCAAATTTATTGATTATAATAATGTGATACTTTGATGGAAAGAGCTCTAAGAGCTCTTTCCATCAATGTATCACATTATTATAATCAATAAATTTGAAAAATGATCAAGGAGATATGGGTTGATACAAAAATCGGACTCGGCACTGAAAGGGTTAACACACCCTAGTACAAGATGTATTATATTTATTTTTCAGAACCATTCCAAAGAACAGATAAGATGTTCAATTATTCCAAACTTGTGGATGATGTGTCATCTGAACAAACATCACTCAAGAAACCTTATTCAAAAGTTACTGCTAATATGCAGAATAGAAACAGCTCATCTTCAAATGATTCAGTTCCTGAACAAATACAAAAAGTTCCCGAGAAACCATTGATAGATCTAAATACATCCACTGAAAGTGACTCAAAATCAAAAGACTCCTCCAATTCTCGTAACATCTCATCATTGTTCGACTCTTTAATGACTTCAAATTCAACAGCTTATGGTAACATTGAACTTCCAAAACCATTAATCAGTGATAATGATGATCCATTTGAGGTGAAGCCATATGTTATCACAAGATCGCAGACCCCCGACAGACCTCCTCCGCCAACACACTATGTCAAAACAACTGCTCTCATTCCACATGTTTCACCGCAAGTTTCACCATCACTTAAGACCAAGCACATTCATCCACCTATTCCTCCTCGCACAAGCGAAGAAAAGCTTGCCACGGATAGCAGTCAGCGACCTGACGCTATGTCACCATCACAAGAAATATACTATTCTCTCCCACCAGATGAGGATGGATCTATATATAGGAAGTTAGATAAATCATTGCAGACTCGAGTTAATAATCCTGCTTTTGTGCAATATGGTGTTCATAGTGTGAAGCAGGTGACTCCTGTTAACGGAAGTTCGCACATGCAAAAATCTATTGACGATCGCGCTCATAAGGCATTTGAATGGCTAAATGATGCGATGAGTTCAATGCGATCTTCGTCAAGTGACAAGGATAGTTCATCAACAGGACCATTGTATGACACCGTGCCAATCGAGGAACAAACACAGTCAAAGGCTGGTGATGTTAAATCGCAATCGCCAAATGTTGTCTATGATCAAGTTCCATCTGAAGATAGTTATCAATCTGTATTCTCGCCTGAGCCAAAAAGTTCTAAATACTCATCGTGTGATAATCTTAGTTGGGAGTCGTTTGACTCTGACAGCGATTTCATAGATTCCGTACCAGCAAGAGTACAATACTCTGCTCCGCCACTCCCCCCAAGGGACTACTCCAGTCAGAATTCCGCATACAGGATAGATCCCATGGTACAGGATGGAGAGCAACTTAGTAACACTCACTACTTTCTTATACCTGGACGAGAACAATCGCATCAACAGCCAAAAACTGCACAAGTTAAACCATTCTCTGTACAAGGAAGTGAAAATTATAATCACTCTAATAGCAACCTTTCAGACTATCATAATGTTTCATATGGGAATGTAGATTCGATGGATGGAAGATCTAATTCAACATGGACTGATATGACTGGATTCAAGGAAGTGGGGCAGACGCATGGATCTAAAAATAGATCACCAAAAAAACACCAACATATCAGTCCCGTGAGTTCATCTTCACCACGAGAAAAAGTTACTTATGTTCAGAACAGTGTTATAGGTGTAACTGACGACGAGTGTCACGCTGCGTTATGCCACAGTCAGTGGGATGCTGATAAAGCCATTAAATATCTGAAGGTCGAGCAGCTATTTAGGATGGGAATAACTAGTCGTGCTCATTGTGAAAAGCTTCTCGAAGCTCTAGAGTGGAACCTAGAGATGGCAAGCTCTGTTATGTTGGAGGAAATGCGACAACAAGGTACCGGTTGTGAAACTACAGTTTGACATATCAGTATATTGTCTTCCAAGATGATATATTTGCTTCTACAACCTGATGGATAAAGTTATAATTTATTTGACAGATTATTGGATAAAATTTGATACGATGCATTGGCCCCAGTGATGAATCAGTGAAATATAAATCACTGTTTGTTTTTTCAACTGCTGAATGATATCTCCAGTTGAATTTGGTGATGCTAACCTGCCATGCGGGGTAGTATCACTAAATTCACCCTCCAGAGACTTCATTCTGCAAATGACAAACACACTATTTTGCAGGCATGCAATCAATCGTTCGAAAAATGAAGATTTGAAATTCATACATTGCTTGTGTAATTTTTTATACCGGTTGCTGTTTGAGAATTTGTCAGCTTCCCCCAGTATTTAAAACCACATGACAATTTGGAACCTCAAATTAGATATACAACTACCATACTTGCTACTATCACATTTAAGCTTGATTCCATGAATCAAAATAAGTTGATATATATGTGAAATACTTTTATACAGACTTCATATTATCTGTAGACTTATTCAAATCATTTGGAATCTTTTCGTGTCCTGATTTTTCTTCAGCATGAAACAATAAAAACTAATGGTTAGATTATTCCTGATATAGTATGAACAAAGAACTAGAGGTGCCACGATTATTGATTTTGATAATCGATAATCGGTCGTCAATAATCGACTATAATCGATTAATCGTACCTAATAACATCAGTGGAAGTATTCCGTAATATGGCCTATTGGCTGGGTACTGGTTAACTGCACTGTCACTGGTTGTTTGAGGCATCGGCCGATGTAATTTTTACGTTAATAAAGTGCATCATCAACCACTGTTAATGACCAATGAACACAATGTATTCAATACCAGCACAATTCTCGGTGATGTTATGGTTATAATATTTGTAAATTCATTAGAACGAATGCAGCTATTAATTTCAGTGTTATGAATAGCCAAACATACAAACAATATAAAAGTAGGAATGCACGACGGATGGCCGACGGTTCCTAAAAAAAGTTAACTATAAGTTCATCAAACTTCGAGAGCGTGGATAACAATCACAAACGTGTGCCCCCACCCGCAAATTGCAGGACTCGTAACAAGTTAAGTATTTGATAATATCGAGTTTCATTCAGCATTCACTGCATGATACGCGATAGCCTGTACTAGTAACATCTAAGTATACTTATGCAAACAAAGAATACTTGCAAATGACATTGCGGAGAACATCGCTGATTAAAATGCCGTAGGTTACCTGGTTTCCAGAGAATGTCAATCAACTCCCCATTGAAGGGCAAGTGCATTCAGTTCATTGAACACGGTGACAGTCGGCACATTTCAAAGATGTAGTGCCGCCTTTCAAGTATAAATATACAACAACGTCGCCATAAGTTCAAAGCTGCAGTGCCGCCAATTTGTAGAATATACAACGACCCGAAGAGTAACCATGTCGTACAATTAATCGTGGCACCCCTACAAAGAATGTTTGTCTCACTTCCGTTCGAAAAATTTAAAACAGCGTTTGTCTCACTTCTGTGCGAAAAAATTAAAAACAGCTGGATATTGATATGACCTCAGTGTCTGTTTTTTTTAAAGAGTATATAAGGTCTATATGCTGGTATTTCATGTATTTATCGGCCTATATTGTAACTACTACCAAATTATGTATACACCCTTTGAGGTTAAAATTAGCCATTGAAGTGATTTTAAACAAAATTTTACAATAAAATTAGATCACACCATATGAAAGAGAGAGAACAAAGATAGGTATCTCAGAGTAATACAATCAAAATTGATGCTAATATGTCAGTCAGTATTTCAGAATCTACTTTCATGTTTGTTCTGGGCTTAATGATATGCTATTTTCAAATTCCCTCGTAGAAGTGATCTGGTCACTCTGTATTTATACCATATCAGATGATTATTGTAAGAAACACTCTTTTTTGTTTGTTTGGTGCTCGAGAATCCATGGGGCCTGCAAAATCGTTTAAAGGGCAATAAAATTAAAAAAAATTAATTACTATTAAACTGAAAGTTATTTTATGAAGTTTCAAGTTATGTGTTAGCATCAATATCACTTTATTTCTTGCTCAGATAATCTAAAGTGAAGGCAGTAAACGTTAATTCCAACTGATGCCCAATATCTAACCATGCTTTATCTGGTCAATGCATCTGTTATACATTAGCCAAGTGACACATGAAAAATGTTCCACTTATTACCTTGAGTTGTCCATTTATAAATTATGAGTGAATCCAGCTGCCAGTTGATCAAAGTTTTAAGTAAATACAATTTATTACATCAATTTTGTATGCAAATGTCTTTCAAAAATATTTTGTTATGCTGTCGATTTTCAATGTTATACTCAACTTTTTCCTTATGTGTGTAATTCTACTAAATTGATATTAATTATTCTTACCTAAATAATCATTACCTTGTAGTTGTACAGTCATTATATTCATCAGGTCCATTCGTAAATTTGTCTTTCAGTTCATAGAGTTTCAGAAAATGAAGGGGTATCTCTTCTTTGTTTATATGTTAACATATACTATGTTAAACTATATTAAATATATTATAGAAGTCCTCACACTTTAAGATTCTAGCCTAGAGAATTCAAATTGGGAGAAGTACTTCTCCCTAATATATTATTGGGGAGAAATGGACTGTTATCAGGGAGAAGTCATAAAGGCTGAAGTTCACTTTATTCTCTAACATCACCCTTCCATGATCCGATAAGTCTTATGCAATATACAGTAATGCCGTAATTAATCGACTCCTTAACCACAGCAGAATTATGGGTAATTCTTCAGGATTTAGTCGGAAATATGGCTTTTTGCCGGAGAAGTGTCACATTTTAGGGAAAAGTTACCATCTAAGCTGGTCCCTGTCATTAAGACTATCCATAATTATTTTTTTCTCAAGCAATCTCTCTCTGAGCCTCGACCTTTTTTATTGTAAGCAATTTGTGCAAAATGAAATTCACTGGCCATTTGTTTGCATTATCATGATTGGTTCAAAGTTTTGAAAAGCTAAACAAGTATACTGGCCTCAGTAGTAGACAAAGAGTAATACAAATTACATGTATAATACATGACACTCGGAAGCCAGCCTATTTTAAATGCTTACCATGTACATTATTTAGTTGAAAGTTACTCAATAAGCATACAATAATCAAACCAAGTTCTTAACGCTTCCATGACTGGAGCTTCCTGAAATTTTGCGAAAACCCTGTGCCAATACATTCTCATATATATGAGAATGCATTGGCCTAACAATATTTACCTTATATGTGCCTCACATATATAAGAGAATACATTAGCCTAACATTATTTACCGTGACCATGTAAGCCAGTGCATTCTCTTATATATGTGAGGCTCCCTATGGGAGCCTTGCATATTTAAGTGAATGCGCTGGCACAGGGTCTTTAATGCTGCACCAGTGCCGCTTCCATCATGAAAGGGTTAAACATTAATAAAGATAAACCCTTACAGGGAGGATTAATCAAGGGGATGATGGCTTTATATTCTTACAAACATCAGTCTAAAACTATTTAATGAGGAAATGAATTGAATACTTTTTTTTAACATTTTCTTATATATGCGAGTCTCCCATAGGGAGCCTCACATATGGAAGATAATGCACTGGGTTACAAGGTCAAGGTAAATATTCTTAGGCCAATGGGAGACTCTCCCTATGGGAGACTCACATATATAAGAGAATGCATTGGCACAGGGTTATCGCAAATTTTCAGGATGCTCCAGTCATGGAAGGGTTAATAGAGTGAGATACTCTTTGATCTTCCTTCTTACTGATCTGAAATATATATTTCCTGAGAAGCAATTGACGGCCTAAGCCATATAAACATACTGTATTCTGTGTCGATTGGGTAACCAGGAATTTATTCTAGAATTTGTGTGGAAAATATTAAGACTTTTATCCTTCAACAATTTTCCGTATATAATTGCGCCGGTAAAAGTATTTGTTTCGCTAATGGGGAATTCCTCACTTTATCGATTCAAAATAGGAGATAGACCATTGCAGAATTAGGCTATCACGACTTTCTCAAAAATAAAACGGGCATTTGATTAAAGGGATTTTACATGCACTAATAACGTGCACATGTGTGCGCAGTCACGCGGCATACTGTTTAACAGAATTGTGAAGTATCTTTCCCTCTCCGATTGAACGTCATCTGGATAAATTATAAACTTATATCCACGGTCGCGAAACAAGAGGGTTAGAAAAGGTAAAGTTATCTTAAAATGGCAAATTTTGAGGGAGTACTTACGAGTGTATCTACTTTTTATACTTTGCATACTGCAAATGTTACTGATAATTGCATTACGTTCGCGTTGAATGTTTTGAAGTATTCAAAATTACTATTCGCTGTTTCAAAGTTGAATTGAATTTGAATAGAATGTCAAAATCATATCGAATAGCAAAACGAATATCGAATATTCGCAGTGGCCTAGTATAGACGGCTGGGAATTTACTCCCAAATTGGCTGTACCTCAGTATAAGAAACTTTAATATCTATATTTGATTCTGAGATAATTGGATATATTATAATTAATCTGAGCACCCCACATAGGTCAGAAATTGGATGTTGAACATTGTTATATTTATTGTTTGTTACCTTACTACTGTCCTGTTCATGTCTGTTAGATTTTAGAAACCTCTAAATGTGTTTTTGAAAATTTTCTATTCTGATAATATGTAGCAATCACTTTGAATTTTTTCACGTTTTAGTTCCATTCAGGGAGTTTTTTGTGACACATGTGTACATTACTTTAACATTGTTTGTTCTACCTGCAAGTTCAGGTGATAAATAGTATGGGTGTGTCTGATATATAGGCAATATGGCTGAAGGGATCATATCCACAAGCTGGTTACGAAAGTGCTGGCCTGTGAAAAGCTGACTTTAGGCGAAGACCCCTTTAGCGGCAATAAGCAAATCCATCACTTGGATTTCCAGATAATTTATTTCTTATTGAACTAAATTTCTGTTCAAATCTGTTCAAATTGATAAGAAACTTAGTAGTATTTCAGTGAATGTTGCATTTTGACACCCTCCTATGTACATGGCAAGCCATAATTTACTAGTTCGAAAATTATAAGGTCGAATAATAAATCTTTTTGATTTGAAATTTGAATTCAACCGGTCGTGATTTGCAAAGTGTAATAATTTTAAATTTTAATTGAGATCTTCTAACTTGGAAGATCAAATATTGAAAATTGTATGCGCAAACAATTGTGATACAAAAGGTTGTGCATACCAAGTAGATCAATTTCAATTTTTTGAAATAACTCCAAAAATTTTCTAACTCAGGAAGGGCGATTCCCATATTGGGAATTCAACTGTCCTCCCTAAATGATTGGGAATTGATCACCCTCCCCCTCTATAAATCGAGACCATATAGCTACGACGCCGACAGTGATATGACCATATAGTCTTTATTAGATGTGAACTATCTAGTTATAGAACCTTTATATAGACTCGTTAGAAGATAAATGTTATTTTCCCTCTAAATATTTGTTCAAATATTATGTTTGTTGTTTTGTGAATTTTCCTGAAAGCGATTTGATATTGTGAAAGATTATTGTCGATATGGATTACTTTTCAGTACTGCTGTGTAGATTTAAAACTCATCTTGAATATGTGTGTTGGTGCTATATATGAGTGCTGCATTTGACCAATTTTTACCTTTGTTTAACCCTTTCTGTACTAAATGGATTCTCCCATTCAGTTATAAAAGTATACAATGGAATAATCTATTATTCATTTGGAGGGGTGTTCAGGTAATAAAAGCAGACAGCAGACAATAAAAGAGCCGAAGGATTCTTATTTACTGGAAGGAAATGTTCAGATAATAAGTTCAACAAATGACCTATGTTGTTGAATTTATTATCTGGATAATTCCTAAGGGGTAACTATTCATATAGTTCTATATTTAGTATAGAAAGGGTTTTAAAATAACAGCCATGTTACAAAGCATTTTAAATTGAACATTTCCATTTACCATTTCCTGCTGAACATTGAAGATGAGGTCTCTCTTCCCAGAAAGCACTTTCAGTAACAAAAGAATTTTTTAATTTTTTATGAAACTTGTGATGACATAATTGTACAAGTACCTCCAAAACAAAACATGTGAAAAGCACAGCGTCGCACATATTTGACTCAAATAGGTATTTGAAAGATATTTCATTGAAAAAGCATACATGGATCACTATTTAAACAGTGCAGTGTTCTGCACATACAGTAATGCTCTAATTAATCGACTTCTTAACCACAGCATAATTATGGGTAACTTTTCAGGATTTAGTCGGAAATATGGCTTGTTGAAATTCATCGGAAAGCTCTCGCCGAGAGCTTTCCGATGAATGACAACAAGCCATATTTCCGACTAAATCCTGAAAAGTTACCCATAATTCTGCTGTGGTTAAGAAGTCGATTAATTAGAGCATTACTGTAGCAATGATTGTCATTCTATAATCTTAGTTAACCCTTCCATGACTAGAGCTTCCTGAGATTTTGTGAAAAGCATGTGCCATTGCATTCTCTTATATATGCTAGTCTACCATATGAGCCCCGATTATATAAGAGAATACATTGGCCTAACAATATTTACCTTTACCTTGTAAGCCATTACATTCTCTTATATATGCAAGGCTTCCTATGGGAGACTCGCATATATAAGATAATGCACTGGCACAGGATCATTAATGCTGCAACAGTGCAGCTTCGTCATGATAGGGTTAATGTATGGAAAACAAACTGAAAGAAAAAATAATTGAATCAACGCAACAGAAGCATTTTTCACCGACTGAAAATATTTATAATATATCATATAAAAAGTGCGTTGAAGAGAAACTCCATCTTTATCATATATATTAAAATGTTCAACTATGTGTTAATCTCCACAGAAATCTGGATACAAAACTCATTTAACCCTTTCAGTGTTAATGTTAATGTGATACATTGGTGGAAAGAGCTCTTAGAGCTCTTTCCATCAATGTATCACATTATTATAATCAATAAATTTGAAAAATGATCAAGGAAATATGGGTTGATACCAAAATCGGACTTGGCACTGAAAGGGTTAAAACTGCTCATAATGTTCAAGCCTCAAAACAAACTTAGTAACTGTTTACATTTCCCAGGATCAAAATACAGTAATGCCATAATTAATTGACTGCTTAACCACAGTAGAATTATGGGTAACTTTTCAGGATTTAGTCGGAAATATGGCTTGTTGCCATTCATCGGAAAGCTCTCGCTGATAATTACATGGAATACTTATTTACAGACAATTTATGCATTGAAAAAAAAATAATCTTCATTTCTCACCTCAGAAAGAAAACAACGATTCTCACTTTTCTATTGCATGTAACAATTAACCCTTCCATGACTGGAGCTTCCTAACAGTTTGTGAAAACCCTGTGCCAATGCATTTGGCCTAACAATATTTGCCTTCGCATTGTAAGCCAGTGCATTCTCTTATATGTGTGAGGCTCCCTATGGGAGACTCGCATATATAAGAGAATGTATTGGTACAGGATATTTAATGCTGCACCAGCGCAGCTCCCATCATGAAAGGGTTAAGAGCGATCATCATTGGGTTTTTCATGATATGGTAAAAATAAAGACCAGTTGTGTAGAAAGTTGAAAACGGCTTATAAATTACTGTAACTCAGTAACTCTTTTCCGAGTATATCAAGTGACAAGTCTCTATACAAGTATTTCATGTATTTGACCTATCGATCAAGGGATCGTGCTACAAGCAGACAATCACTAGATTTAATTTAATACCTGAACATTATTAGTTACTCTAACTGGTGGCAATTATGCCGTTTGCCATGCACCTTGTTTACCAGATTACCTACAGAATGTTGTTTTATAAATTAAGTTTCCTTGTGTTTATAAATAACCTCATCTTTGCTGTGAGTGCTGATCATCCTCATTACTATGGTTACGAGACTGTTGTGAGTTCCTATTGAATTATTGTTTGTGTAAATTGAGTTTGAATATAATTTATCCACTGTTATGTATATAATTATTGTGCCATGTTATCACATATAGACTGAACGAGTTCCTTATTCTCAGCTGAGGTAATCAGACCTTGATTCTGGAAAACGCACGTGCATAAGTTTAAGTAAGGCAGTTTAATCTTTATCCAAATGGGCAAAATTCTGTAATATAAAAAAAATTCTATATCATAGTTTGAAACTCTAAATAAAATGTGCACAAGTTGTGACTCAGTTCAAAAGTGAAAATCGTTCTAATTTCGTTTGTGCAGTTTGTCATTGAAATTACAGTTTATATTGAGCAGATTAATGATATTTATACTCCTATTCGCGATTTCAATTGAAAACGCCGTTAATTAAAAATGGTAATGTCACTATTGAATTATGTCATTTATTGTGACGTCATTAACAGTTACGTTACGTTGCTTACTGATCTAGACTTAATTTTTCAATGGTTGATCTTTCTCCACATTGGGACTTTCATGCATTAATTCTTGGTGTTTTAAATAAATAATAAATAGAGTAATCAATTAGTTCCAAGAATTACGTTAAATAATTCACTTGAGTCGAGAGATGTTTAGGTAAGAAACTCATTCGCTAACGCTAACTCGTTTCTTACCAACGTCTCTCACCTCTCATGAATTATTTAACATAATTCTTGGAATTAATTGTTTACTCTCTATGTATTATGTAGGCTAAGAGTAAAAATATATCTATTCTGAGTCACATAGAACTGGAATTACAATGTGAAAGCAATTCCAAACATGACAAATTCAACACATAATCAGATTGTATCTCCATGGTTTCAAACTAAAAATTATTTTATACCATTGAATCAATATAAATGATCACGCAAGTGAGATCCAATTGGAAACTAAGACAGTGGACCTATGTACATCTGAGGCAAAGTTTTCGGTGAGCCAACCATAACATCATGGTCCACATTTCATCTGTGATTGCCGTTGAGTCATCTTTATGAAAAGATTTGTTCACCGCCATTATAGACATGGGATTTCATCATACCAGTAGCACGTTTTAATGCTCTGCGGAACGCCCTATGCAGTGGTAATAATATGTTCTGGTGTTTACCTGTAGTTGAGAATGGAGGATATGTTGGAGTATTGGTAATACCTATTATAATAAAGTTGTGTTATATCTGGTCAACCATGTTCTGCTCACTATTCTTCCATGGGTTCTGGGTCAGACAACTAACTACTGCTTCACCCCCCCCCCCCCCCCCCCCATTTTATTGATCCCAATAAGTTTATTGGGATATAACAATGGTTGTGCATTGAAGATGGCACACTGTCAAGGAACCATATCTCAGGTACAGAAAAAATCTGACAAACCTGGTTCTCAAACTCGACAGAGATTTTGTTGTGAAAGAACCAAATACCAATAATGGAATGAAATTTATTGATGTTTGTTCAAGTTACCATGCTAACGGACATAAAATTTCTATAGTTTAGAAACAAGTGCAATTACTCTCGTTAGAAAGTCAGGACAGGCCCGATTTTCTGTGTGCAGCTGTCGCATGTGACAATAAACTCACATACAAAAAATTGCCAGAATCCATCAATAAATGGTATGTTATATAGGTTTTGGATGGACAGGACGCCGAACACCAACTGTCCACAGTCAAACCAAAAGTAAAGTTTTTTTTAGACTAAAAATAGAGTTCTCAAATTATTTCCTCATCAACCATAAGAGGACCTCATAAAAATGTTTACTTGCAAATTTATCCTGATTTAACAATAGTTTGAAATTTAAACTTTATCCTCAACTTAAACCTACCAAAATGTCTAAAAGTTTGGAGGATAGAATCTATACATTTCTTTGAAAATTGTATTCCATAATCTTATTCACACATCCATTACTTTCTAAAATTCATGTAAAAATTTAAAATGGAAAACTCCCTCCCTCATCCTCCTACATATACATTGCCTAAAAAGGTTTGTGGTCTGTCCGTCTGTTCATATTTCTAAATGAAATGAAATTTGGCATGTAGGATTATCGCTACCACAAAATACAGGTCAACTTTCGATTCTGAGGTCCATATGCCCATTTTTTACCAGAGTTATGGCCCTTTGTTGAATTTTGGGCAAATTTTTTGTTTCCGGATGAAAACTTCAATTAATGTACTAGGATGCAGATTTGTCTGGATGATAAATTTAGTTAATGTTATCGGAATGGACTGATATTTGGTATGCAGGTTTACAACCATAAACCAATTTTGGTTTTGGGTTCCATCAGTCCTTTTTAGCTCAACTTTAATGGCCATCTTGAATTTCACATTTGAGTCCATCGGCACACCCTGCAGCCCACATAACAAGAGCATCGCTAGGGCATGGCAAAATATGCCATTGGTAATTCCTACAAAGGGCCATAACTGGTGAAAATTGGCTGGCAGACTCCAAATTCAAACTTTGACCTGTAGTTTCGGCTAGTAAACCGACATACCAAATTTCATTCCATTCAGTTCAGATTTACTAAAGTTGTCATCCAAAAATGAAAATTGATTGCAAACTCCAACAAAAAGGGCCATAACAATGGTGAAAATTGGCAGGCGGAAGCAGATTCTAACATGACCTGTATTTTGTGCTTGTAAACCCACATACCAAATCCAAATTCCGTTCAGTTGAGGCTAACTAAAGTTATCATCCGGAAACCAAAAGTGAACGGACGGACATACCAATAACATAATCTGTCCCGTTTAAAAAAAAAATGGGCATATAAAAACATGGCTGCTGGCAGCCATCTTGGATTTTACACTTTGCATGACTAAATACTTTGGCATGCCCTTCAGTCAAAAACTTTTTACCAATTGATCCCAAATTTCATATGGCTCTTTGGGTTGATCTCTGGCATTACTTAAACATTTCAACTTTCCATATTCCTTATCCTCCATTGCCTGTAATGTATAACATTATCTCCTCTCCATGTTGAGCTACAGTGTCATTGACAATTTCATTTACCAGAGTTACGGGTTTTTTTTATCTATTTTGAAATTTGGCTTTTCTTGCTTTCCAGATAACTTCAGTTAATATTGACTGAATGGTATGAAATTTGGTAAGTAGGTTTGAAAGCAGTAAAGGCACTTAATTTTCAAACCCCAGATCACATTATATAAAATATATGCCATATTATATACCGTTTGAAAGAGGAAGCTTCAAAATATTGTATTATCAAGTTATCCGGTGCAGTAAACATGTTGTTTTTGTTGAGGTACCGACGTGTTTTCTGCGCTTAAGTTTCATCTGGACTACTGCAAAGTCTACTATTTTCAATGGAAGTGGAATAACTCTATATCTTAGCTTGAATTTTGTTGTATTTTTCTGGGAACGAGACGGGGGAAATATTTTGTTTCTATGATTTAGCTATTTTCTATTACTCTATGGGTACCTTTACTTTATACGTGCCAAATGGTGATTAATTATAATATTTAATCCTATTTTATGTCATAGAGTTATTAAACTATTTTATGTCATAGAGTTATTAAACCCAATAACACTATACAAGACACTATTATCGGTGACTTGAAAATTAAATGGGCCTTTTAAGGTCGGGTCAAGTTTGATCTTTGGTTCCATATGCTGATTCTTATCTAAGTTACTGACCTTTATTAGCTCTTAAATTCATGTTTTCTTGGTTTCCTGTTGATAAAACTTGGTATGTGGCTGATTTGGCTCAAAATATAAACTGTGCTATACAAAATGATGCTCACCCGAGTTATGGGCCCTTTTTGACTTTATAAGTTTTAATTTTACTTATGTTTTATCTTTTAACTCCCAAGTTATGGAATCTTTCTGAAATGCAATTTGAAACCAGCCATGCCATCATGGATCTCAAATGGCCAAATGTTTGAGCAATCGTCCATTTCCCCCCATATAATCAAACACAAGTTTAGAGAGATGAACAAAAAACGCTTCTAATTAAAATAATTTATTACATGAGAATGATTATTATGGATGTACACACAACATACAATAAACTAAATACAACTGTTTCTCTTGTCTCTGCACACATTTGATTCATCATTCAGACGCACAATATTCTCTCTTGTTTCTGTTTATGTATTCACACCTTTGATTTAAAGGACCTCAAGGCGTTCACAGTAAGTGCTGATTGCTAGCCTTAGTTCGGTGTGCCTGTCATTTGCAGAATGAGGTCCCCAGAGATGCATAGTGGACTAGCATCACTAAATTCACCCTCTGGGTACCTCATTCTGCTTATGCCTCATCTTCTCTGGAAAGTTTCTTTATTATCAAATTTCTATAGAAGCTTCTTCACATAGATTCAACATGTATTTCTTTTTTAGTTTAGTTTCTCTATATCCCCAAATTGGCAGACGACACTTTTCATAATCGAGGTTCCCAATGGGGGTACATGATACATCACACACCATTAGGGAACTTAGTAGATAAGGCCATGCAGAATGAGGTCCCCAGAGGGTGAATTTGGTGATGCTAGCCCGCTATGTGGGATAACATCACTAAATTCACCCTCTGGGAACCTCATTCTGCAAATCACAGGCACACTATAATCAGACTTGGCTAGGTGAATGGACATTTATTGAATTTCCATTGATCAAATGATATAAATCAACAGGTGGCATGCCAGTGTATTAATAGACATAACCTAAGAACCAAGCCTGAGTTTAGTGTGCCTGTCATTTGCAGAATGAGGTCCCCAGAGCACAGTGGGCTAGCATCACCATATTCACCCTCTGGGGACCTCATTCTGCATGGCCTCATCTGCTATAGACTCAGATTGAAGTTGCCAAATGGTGAATATTGTGATGTACACCCATTGGGAACCTCGATTATGCACTGTGTCGTCTGCCAATTTGGGGATATAGAGAAACTAATCTGAAAAAGATATAGAATCTATGTGAAGCAGTTTCTATAGAAATTTGATAATAAAGAATCTTTCCAGAGAAGATGGGGCCTAAGCAGAATGAGGTCCCCAGAGGGTGAATTTAGTGATGTTAGCCTGCTATGTGGGATAGCTTCACTAAATTCACCAATGACAGTCACACTAGACTCAGACTTGCTAAGAAAAATGGTTGCCAGACAATTTATTAAAACTGTTACAAGTCAGTATTTTAGAGTTATATTTGTTGACAATACTGCCTGCGCTGTTACAGTATATATTTACAAACAATTGCTTCAATAAGCAGAATATTGTCCCTGGAGGATTATTGATAAAGAAAACAAATGTATGTTCAAATAATTATTTAACAAACTTTTTCAGCTGTTTCCACAATGAACACTTTGAGGCACTTTAATATTTGGACCCGCAAACAACTCACAATCTTGTATACACGACTCAAGCCTTTGACTTTACATTGGGAGGTGCAGACAACTCTCTCTCTTGTCTCAGCCTATCAAGTTCAAACATGAGAGCATAAGTTGTATCAAGAAGCTCATCAGTTCTCTGTTTGATATCCTGTGACACTAACGGGTTTGTAGACTGGTTCACTGTCCGATTTAACAGAATGCTTGAATTATCCAATGGTGTGTCCCGATACAGAGGCTGGTTAAAGTATCGAGTGCGGAGGTCATTAGTTGATGTATCACTGGTGATGAATGGTCGAGGAAACTGAGCTGCTAACTTCTCTGCATCAGCCAATGTCTGCAACATACCAAACATGATTTGTATTTGTCGCAGGACTACTTATGTCAGGTTATCGAGAACACATCAGAATCTCATGAAAAAAAACACTTTGTGAAACACATTTCCCCTGTCGCCATCATTGGTTTTAAAGGTGAAAATTAACTTGGAAAGTCACAGATTAAATTATTTACATGGAATTGTTTAATATGACACACTACTGTACATGGGTGATGCATCAGAAGGAGCAGTCACATAACAATGAAGATACAAGCTACATGAGTACATTTAGTTTCAACATATTCGAAGCTAATCAATTGTCAGTAAAACAAAGATCTTTCCAAACTATCTGGATTCTTTCATGCAGATTTTACAATGGCCCAAGGGTCTTGTAACTGCTCACGATAGCAAATGGGAAAGAAGAGTGCAAAATACTAGATTGAGGTAATAGCTAATATTATCACCAGCGTGGGAAATACTGACCAATGCAAACACTATATATTTATGGACTTACCTGTGCGAAATTGTAATTTTTTAGTGGCTAGAATTGACAGTGCAAATGTTTCCATCAACAAAAACATGTGCATGCTACATGTCCCATGCTAAGTATGCTACTTTCACTTTATCGCATATTGAAGTACTGCGGTATATTTTTAATAAATTTATTTTGATCTGTGTGGATTGCTAGAAATAAATTGCCTTGAAATTTATGCATGATCTGTGTGAAATATTTCCTGACCTGGGAAGAGATATTAAATGGCAAAAAGATTCGGTGGACATGGACACTGCACAGTAGACAGCAAGTCCCACATCTCTGGGTAGAATGTGGAAAAAACCGAGGGGGGGCTTACAGACAACATCCTTCCCCTATGCTGGTTTATCACAATACCAAAGTACATCATAATGTGACAAGGGAAGCTTAAGTATTCTCAACTAAATCAATAGCAGCAGATCATAATAAACATTTATACAATGTACTCACTGTTGCAAGTGTTGATTTGAATCCACCTGCATCGTCTGATATCCCGATGTTTGATGCCTGTGGCAGCATCGATGGGCATGAATTCTCCCAGCCCAGAAGGCAATGCTGAAAGTATGTACAAGGTTTAACCATGTGCAAACTGTGATCTAACTGATGGGTACAGTAATGCCCTAAATAATTGACTCCTTAACCACAGCAGAATTATGGTTAACTTTTCAGGATTTAGTCGGAAATATGGCTTGTTGCCATTCATCAGAAAGCTCTCACAGAGCTTTCCGATGAATGGCAACAAGCCATATTTCCGACTAAATCCTGAAAACTCATAATTCTGCTATGGTTAAGGAGTCGATTATTTAGGGCATTACTGTATATGTAGTTATTTAATTCCCACTTATTCATTAGTTAAAGGTACTCAATCCGATTAAGCACCCCTAAATTACTATTTCTTTGGCTTCAGGGGTAAAAAATATTTGATTTGAGTCGAGGAACCCACCAATCAAAGCTCAGAGTGATCAGATATTGATTTTTGAAGTTTGTTATTTCTCAAGATGTGTACTAATATTTGCCACAGAAACACTTATCCAAATGGACGAAGATGGATAACTCTAAAATCAAGTGGTAATAATAACGCAATTTTGACCGAGACCATCCTTTTGACGGCGTGTTTCGGGCCACAAACAATAGAAATAACAAAACTTCAAAATTTATATCTGATCACTCTGAGCGTTCCTCGACTCGAATCAAATATTTTTTACCCACGAAGCCAAAGAAATAGTAATTTATGAGGGTCTGATCGGATTGAGTACCTTTAAGGTTCGCGGGACTCCCAATATTTGCCACGAAATTGGGTAACTTGCGAACCACATAGAAATTGTCTTATCCAAAATTTTGTGCTGTGAATGATTAATTTGCAGCTCCATTCAGAAGTGCATAGTTTCAAAACATGATGAAAATTGCAGGAGTGAATTCCTGTCAAAACATTGGGGTCCCCAGATCCTTAAATTTATTATCTATTAAAGTAGCGTTCAGACGAGTCTGTTGCATTGAAATTGGATTAAAGACAATAACACTAAGGCGTTCAGATGGCTGTGAGGCGTTAGGTTTTTATTTATGTCAATAAAGTGTTAGTTGTTGGATTTGACGAGTTTGACATTATCATAGAACTAATTTATTACAGACAGCTAGATTTATTTGCAATATTGCATTTATTCTAACATTGAACTTATTAGCTGCAATTATTAATCGGAAGCTCTGCATTATAGATCTAATGAATAAATAAGAATCCACAGTGCTTTACTGCATATCATATGCCATTCACATATAATTATATACTTATTGAACTGAATGGGAGAATCCATTCTCGACTGAATAGCAATGATAAAAAATAGATTATGAAATAGAATGTGCGTCTTCTGGTGAAGTTAATTTAGCGATATACACGGACTATCTTTGGGAAACATAAACGAAAAGTTAATTGCTTTTGGCATTGGGAAAATTTGAGTCGCTGATGTTATCTGAAATAAAGAATCCTGGAAGGATTGTCTAAATTATTACATCTCATGCATTCTGCATGAAAATGAATTACAATAACTATGTGCGTATACCATTTTCCATATCAGCAGAGAGAGCTTAAAGATCATATAATATATACAGTTTACTCTAAAACAGTGAGTTTTCGGTCAATATTAGGCAGTCAAAAGAATATTGCCAAACCGGAGAACTAAATTTCTCATGCATTATAACAATCACCCCATCAGTCCATAGATACATCTAATATATCCTAAATTCAACTATTATAGTTACATTTCACTATGATAGCTACATTTACCAGTGTCAAATCCATCATTGTCCTGTTTTTGTGGAACTATACGATTGTGTATGCTATTAATAATAGTGCAGCAAATGAACAATATTACCTCTCCTAGAGCTACACTATCTGTTGGATCAAAACTCCTTCTCCTGTGAGGCTTTACTCTGTGTGGGGCGGACAAAGTTGATCGAGGTATACTGACTCTGGAATTAAATAATATACAAGTACAGTAATGCTCTAAATAATCGACTCCTTAACCACAGCAGAATTATGGGTAATTTTTCAGGATTTAGTCGGAAATATGGCTTGTTGCCATTCATCGGAAAGCTCTTAAGGAGTCGATTATTTAGAGCATTACTGTATGAGAATAAAGGATCTAAAATCTTCCAGTCTACCAGTAGTTTATGTCATAACTATCTGATGCATGCAAGAATGAGTGCCAAATAGGTATATTAAAGTTTATGATAAAATATATAATAAAATTTGACAGCGATATTTCATAATCAATATTTTCATGAGTATCAAAGTTTGGTTTTGAAGAGCAACAGCACTTGCTTTCAGATTTCTTCACTGAGAAAATTTAGCACCTACCTGACAAATCGAGGGTTGTCCCTGGTTCCTTCTTTCTCTCCCACGTCACTTCCTTCATCCACTCCAAGGATAGATGGTTTCTTAAGTGGTACAGTGAAAAGCCTCTCATTGACAGAATATGGTTTCACTTCTGAAATGGAGATAAAGAAGATGTTTGATTGTTAAATATAATATGATCATACGTAAACATAATTTGCGACCACTTGTTACTGTTCATGTGATTATTGGATGAATTTTTATCTTCAGAAGGATTTGATGATAAACCGTAACGGGACACAAGAAAATCATATATATGTAAATAATCACATATAACATAAATGTGGATGTTTAGCCTGCCCGTGTAATACGAGTCTAAGCTGTCTGGCCATCGACGTAGTCCTGTCTGGAATTTTGCGCGCCGATGTACGTTGTGACGTCATGATGTACGTCTTGATGTCATGACGCCTTTACTGGTTCTCCAAGAAGCAATCTTAAAATGACTCTGCGATATTTCAATCGGAACTTATAGTTTCCGTTTGTCGGCCTTGAACTTTGAGAATATTTCTTCAATCTTTTAGGCGGAAATACCGTTAGAAAATGGAAGATAAAATCTAGACGGCCAGTAAGCCCCCTAGAATCCTCTTTCGGGGCAAATATTTTTAATAATTTTATAAAATATGTAAACAAAACTTTTTCATGCAATTTCAGTTTTTGTTAACCAGAGCTTTGGTTTAATTTACATTAATTTGTTTTAACATCTTTGGCTTAAGGAGCATGGTGTTCCTATGTTTGATGAAGTATAGCTACCACTGTGCAGAACAAAGTTTTTTATTTTAGCCCTGGAGCATTTTGCTCAATTACACATTTCCAGGTGGTATTAATCAATACAAAATGGCAGCCGTCGCCAACAATAATTTTTTGGACTAGGCTGATCCTTGAGTTATGAATAAATTATCCTATTTTAGGTAATTTCAATCTATTTTTAGAGTGGGCTGAAAAAGTCGATTAGTATATCTCATATCCGCATACGTATACCCTAGGTCGCTTCGCTTCCGCGGCTTCGCGGGCGCTATTATCTTAGACAAATATAGATCATGCCATGAATCTCTACTCTGGTTAATGCCCGTAGAGATCATATTCCACCCAGTACAAAACCTTGGAACTTTTTGAAGTTTTGACAGGGAACCAACTTGAAATTGCATGCTTTTTCTGTGATTTTTGTGAGCTGATATCGCAATAAACATTGAACTAATTTAATACACTGGAGAAATTCCATTATTGTAAGTGACGCAAAGCAAAATCACTCACAAAGTCACTTAAATCGTGAATTTTCGAGTTGAGACCTTTGCCTACAGTGAATTACATTATTAAGGAACAGATAATAACCAAAAGATATATTCCTCATGTTATTTTTGCGACTTTACAAAGTTCCCTGTCAAAACTTCAAAAAGTTCCCGGGGGAATATGATCTCTATGGGCATTAGCCATAGTAGAGATTCATGGCATGATCTAAGAAAAATAATGCTGGAATACATGATTTTTGAAAAGCACATACTGGTACAAGTTTTGAGTTATTGCTTGTATTTCTCTCAATTTAACTTTTGAAAATAAAATCAGAGAGAACTGAGAGTTGTGTTTGTCTTGTGACAGTGTAGACCAATGGTTAGGTGATACAGATCGAAAATACCCTTGATTTATAGTATATCCAGTAAAAATTATTTGACTGACAGCCATGGAAAGATAAATTTGGAAGTAGTCCACTTCTTTTGTACACGTCTATGTCTTAGCCATAGAAAGAGCAACATACATATATTTCTGATATCCATTCACTCACTTGGTTCATTTATTGCTTTTGTGACAAGTTCTGGTTCTATCTTCTGTAAATCTTCATATACCATCGGTCCACTGAATATGATTGATATGTTGTTTAAATTCAAAACAAGACAAAAATTATATAAACATTAAACGCCAGCACCAAATAGAAGTATAATATAATTTATTTCTTTGAGCCATCCAAAAAGTCTTAAAGCAGTCCGATCTGGTTTCATAACAAGCGAACCAATGATATTACAATAATCAAATGACAGCAGGATCTATTTTTGGCGATACATTTTCATAACATTCCAACATCAATTAAACAAAGAATTGCTGTATTAATGCCTGCAAATGTCTCTCCTGGTAGCTTACAAAGAAACTCTTCTCTTCTTGTCCCCTTCTATTCTACATACATGCATTCATATATATCTTTTTCTTGGCTATATTTCACTCAGTACTAATCTGGTGATGAGTGCGCGAGACATAATACTGAGCTAAGTTAAATACATTAAGATCTGGTAAGATATTTTAAATATTACATAAACTTACTTCATATAGAAATCATTAACACATTCTTGTCTATTGGCCTTTCTAAATTCTTTCAGCTCGTCAAAGAAATTCTGTGACTGGTTTATGGTACCCGGATCATTTTCCATCAATGCTGCTATCCAGTCGTAACCCAAAAGGCGGCGTTCATCTGATGTATTGTCCCACAATTTCTTCGACCTTTGGAATGATGAGTCAGACGAATTTACAGAGTTCATGAAGCTTACTTTTGATGAAGACTGGAATGAAACAATAGGTTACCAGTGATTAGTGTTAAGTGTTCTGTCAGAGCATCCTCCATATGACTTATTTTGAATATTTAATATAAATAGTGATTGGTTTTATATTGGGTTGTGCGGTATTTTGATTAATCATCAACACTTGGATGTGAAAACCCACACCGCTTCACACCCGCCCAAAATAAGTTTCTCCCGGTATATTGGTAACTCAAGTTATTGTGATAGGCACCTCTGAACACTCAAGCACCACTAAACACTCAATGAATGCTCAATATCTTTGCTTGTGTGTTTTGTCACCATTTAGATATAGTTTTGTGAGTTTATCTAACTACACCTACTCATGAAAACACAAACTACATGGTAGATCTAGAGTCAACCTGCCAGAAATCAGAAAATTGGTGCAAGAAGACCAGTCTATCAGAAAATTGGTGCAAGTAGCACCATCGTGTAATTAAAACTTTCTCAAATTCATAGCCCCATTTAACGGTGAGGTAAAGCGTGGCAACTCCTACTAAAAACTCTTATAATCAATATTTTGGTATATATCACAGTGACAATTTATTTTTAAACAAAAATTGCAATATTTTAAATTGGTAATTCCGGATGACTCTAGTTTTCTATAGAGCTTAACCCTTTACCCAACAAAACGGCCAAAACCGGCCAAATAAAGCTTGAACAGCCTAAAATATCTTCGGTCTGTCTCAATAGAACCATACAAATATGGATATCATTGGAACCGGCTCCTTGACCACATTGTGATAGTTACAGTTATGCCCTGTGCCAATGCATTCTCTTATATATGCGAGTCGACCATAGGTCGCCTCGCATATATAAGAGAATGCATTGGCCTAAAAAAACACTTTTTACCATTTTTTCTTACATTCTTTAAGAATTTTATAATTTTTAATGTGTTAAGCCAATGCATTCTCTTATATATGCGAGGCGACCTATGGTCGACTCGCATATATAAGAGAATGCATTGGCATAGGGCCATTCTGTTGGGTAAAGGGTTAATCCACCAACATGCTCTAAGTTTAAGATGCTCCATACTAGTAAGCAGGGAAGCTTTATATCGACAAGCTCAGTCAGAAATCCCATGTAGGGCTGTTTTGTTTTATCTCACCTTCAAAATTATGTAAGCATAATTCGGAGGTTTAAAAGAACAATATTTGTTAACATACCTTGTTGAAGTCTCGAGAATTTGTTGCATTCAAAATTGATTTAGGTTGGGTAGTCTCCTTTATGAAGTTTGAAACTTGGCGACTGTTTCCAGCATCATGTAACTTCTTTCGATAACCGTCTCTATTTGGGTTATATTCCGCATCAATTAACTTCTCCTGAGGCTCATCTGTATAGGTAGTATCATCAGTCGAAGTTAGATCTTTATTATTCAACAAAGATTGTGCATAGTCATACTGAGAAAAAGAATCAATGCCACTCTTGAAAGGTTTCACACTGATATCTTTCTCATCCACCAGAACATTTTTGTCAATGATTCTCCTCCTTGTTGTTTTAGGTGTATCAACATTCATCTCTGAATTAAGTTTCACAGGGAAACAGATTAAACACTTCTCATAACCATGCCTGCAGGTTTTTTTAGGGCGATTTTCGTCCCTGATTTTTTTCAAACTAGAGATTTTTGTCAGATTCTCTCTGGCTTTGAGTCTTAAATCTCTGTCAGATGTTTTGTCACTCACCACACATTCATTATTATCATTGTTCACAAGAGTGTGGAGAACAGTTTGCTTAGCTTTTAATCTGGATAACAAGTTTTTACTCTGAGACTGCAAGTCATTTTCTGTGAGTCTTGTGCCTCTCATGGTGAGATACTTCTGCAAGTAGAATTGAAAAAGTAGAATTAGGCCATATAAATAGAATACTATGTTCTCCAGCTCTTCTCTCATTACCTGAAGATAGCCTATTCAGATATATTAATTTCAAAATTCACCAAGTCTCTTTAAAAAGCTGATGATATCTATCAGATTTACGTATCTGGAACTGCGAATCAGATTTGTTTTCTGCATTTATGAGATTCCCTTTATTCCATTGGTCTGGGCTCTTTTTAAATGGTTGTGCATGCAACAGCTCATTGCAAGATGAATTCCAGTCTATTTAAAAAGCTAATAACTATTACAAACACAGCTTAATGATTTGTTATATATAGATTGTGAGATCAGAGGTCAATGATATATTGACAATTATCCCATGCATAGCAAAACACAACGAATTTTATAATATAGAATACAGGTGACATATTCACAATTCATTATTCTCATCGTAAACTAGGAGACATTATATTCAAGTTTTTATCAGTCAACGATATTACTGATTATTCATTCGCATCCTGTTTTTATAAACACTATTAAATACTACGATTCTCACGAACATTTACAACAATGGCCATCTGCTCCATATTTGGAAACAATTTATTATGTTATCTTGGGAAAGCCATATCGTCACATAAATATTATAAGATAATCGACAGCTTTCTAAAGCTCTAGAACGTATTTCACCATGGCATAGGTTCTAATTTATAGTTTTGTTGAATTCATTCTTATTCAATCAAGACACATAAGCTATTGGATATTATTTCCATTCTAGCCACTTTTGGGATCAGTCAACACTTTTTTTTATTTTAAGGGGCAGGTCAAGTGACCAATTTTGAGTTGAGCATTATATGCAAATATTTGGAGTAAAAATTATTGTGGCTAGTGTTTTAGTGGGTGATTTGATGCAATATTGAAAACTAGGCCAAAATAAAATAAATGGAGTGGTCAGGCAATTTTTACTTTTAATTTTATTTTGCAAATAAAATGAACACCTCTGGAATGAGAAACTCTAGCCACGTTCCTGGCCATGGGGTATCTGGAGAAGTCGGCCCCGCACGAAGTCGGCCCCACACGAAGACGGCCCTGGCACACGAAGTCGGCC
Organism: Siphonodentalium dalli; assembly: GCA_032622095.1. Lineage (NCBI taxonomy): Eukaryota > Metazoa > Mollusca > Scaphopoda > Gadilida > Siphonodentaliidae > Siphonodentalium > Siphonodentalium dalli. The sequence goes on from CP136064.1 coordinate 222,960,658, forward strand.
CCAGAGAAGTCGGCCCCATTAATTAAAAGGGATTTAAATCGGCTTAATTTTATTAAGATAGTGTTTATGTTGGCTAATTGTGAGGTCCCCAACTTAATTTGATTGATTTAGTGTCGTGTTTGTGTAGATTAATTGTGAAGTCCACAATGTTTTCTTAGTTGTAATAACAAAATGAACCGACAATTAAAGAATGTGCTAAGTACTGTTGATTGCTGCTTAGCGAACGAAGCCATTAGCTCATTATTCTCACTCGGATTTAGAGACGTATACCGGTATAAGGTTAGCCCAGCTATATCCGATTTTCATGCATTCCTCAATTCGGCACAATGCCTGTTGACTGTGTTTACTGCAACTGAAATCTCTTGTCAGAGAACGACAAGATTCCATAGAATGCAACCGATGTTCTCACTCGACTCATCGAATATGCAACATAAGTCATTTTAAATTTTAATTTTGATGAAACTTTCCATTTTTTCTCAAGCATATGATTTGACGGCAAGTCAGCTACCACGAAGGATCGCAGAGATTTCAGCACCCATCACTGACAACGACAGCAACAGTGATAGCGACGACGACGTTGTTTTAATTGAATTTATTATCATATCATAAAATAAATACAGAATGATTTTAAACAATGGATCTGTTATATATGGGGCCGACTTCTCTGGGGTCAACTTGGCGTGGGGCCGTCTTCGCGCGGGGCCGACTTCGCGAGGGGCCAGACTTCTCCTGTATTCGGCCATGGCATATCGTTTGACCAATTCGATTGACCATATCAATATGTTTGTTAGTTTTAGATAGAGGACTAATAACTATGAGTATAAATTTTCATGAAAAATAGATAAAAAACTTAGAGAACTACCAAAACCTGGACTGTGGTTCGTCCGATAATTTGTAATTGCGACACGTCCAAACCTGTCTCTGGCCACCTTCGACAGAATTGAAATTCATTTTTTATCGTTTTAGACTTACTTATAAGAAACAATTCGAAATGACGATTACAATTCGAGAAACATATGCTACATTAATGGTGAGATAGTAGCATACGGTTATCTAAATGACATTCTTGGTGGAATAAAATGTTTTTGAATTTTCGGTTCCCAAGTAAAACAGGAAGTGCGAACATATTACCGCTAGTCAGAAGTCGGTTACCAGTTCCCATTGAATGCTAATGGTTGCGAACTGATGCGACGAATACGTAACCGGCAATTCTGTAAAATCGAAAGTAAGATGTGACTAAAATCATCACGGGCGCTTGTCGCTGCATGCACAGGTGTGATCAATGATTGGGATGAATGGAATCTGCTGTCGCAAGCAGTGCTGGGCGGATTTATCATCGACATTGACATAGTTCTACAAATATAACATGACTTTCTGGAGAACACTCAAATATTTGACGATGAAATATTGTCACAGAAGATTACCACTCTATGTGAAAGTGTTCTTGTTTGTGCTATTGTTATTCAGTTTATATGTGATATACCAGACTAAGTTTTGCTCGGAAGAATCCATTCCTACCGAACGCTTTAGCGAACAGTTTCTAAACGACCAGGAAGAAGCAATAAATATCTTCATAACTTTTACTAAGGCTGAAAAGAACTACAAACTACAAGACAAAATGAAACTGTGTTTAGAATCGATGATCTCTCATGCGACACAGAACTTAAAAATCAATATTATTGGAGACAAACCTAGCCAGAAACTTGCCAGTGATATGGTGGAACAAATGAAGACACCATCTAAAGTTTCCGTGGAAGTGAGTACGGTGATTTTCTCGATCTTCAGAGTTCCAATAAGTTATCTTAGTTTGATTTGTTACAATAAGAAAATTATAATGTGCAGTTCTAAGCGTATAAATGATCATAAATAGAATTGAACTCACTGGCTATTTAATAAATAGAGCATGGCTTGGAGTGAAATACGCCGATATAGTGCACAACCGCACTATGCACTATATCGGCGTATTTCACTCCAAGCCATGCTCTATTTATTAAATAGATCTGTCACATACATGCAGTTAGTCCGGGAGATATTGGTCGACCTATGCACCCCCCCCAGGAGTCAGGACTTAACTTCACCCCACTAATTTTCTTCCTTAAGGTCTCCTCTAATTTTTTTCACTTGTTAACAAGAAAAAAAAGTGGCCGCAGAGACTCCAGACAAGATGGCGTCCATCATGGCGGCCATTTTTTTAAATGCACCAGGTCTCTTTGATCGCAATTATAGTAAAGATTATAGCACATGCGGTCTTGTTTTCCGCTCGATTCGTTATGCTAATATACAACCCTTACAAATTAGCCAAAAATCCGACACCAGAATCCAATATGGCGGCCAAGATGGCCGCCTAAATGTGAAAATATGCTATTTTTCTGACATGTTACCACCTTTCGTTTGTCTCTGTGGGAAAATGTTAGAATTTTTGCGTCATGTTATACATTTATCATATAGAGGAGTCATTGGCGAACACATGGGGACCATAATATGCATTCATTGCGGGATAGTTTTGTCCGATATCACGTTTTCCCAAATGCCGGTATCATAGGTCAAAGCCGAATCTCCGTTAATAACGCGATGTTATGTTTCGAATCAATGAATGTTATTGCTATTATAACAACACCCATGCATATATATATTTGCAGGAGATACTCGACCTAGGATTCCTCTTATGCCTGAGTTGAGGAATTTTTACCCAAATCCAAGATGGCGGCCAAAATGGCCACCAGAAATAACAAATCGCCAAAAATCGCTGATTTTAACATCAGTGAGCGTTATTGTCATGACAACTCCACACCTGCTTACTATTGTAAGTTGGGAACACTTAGACGAAGAACTGTCCTTGTACCATATCCAAATAAAAGTCCCCCAAATCCAAAATGGCGCCCACAATGGCGGACAGATTTTGAAAAATCACCGAAATTCCCTCATATTCACATCATTGGGCATTATTGTCGAGACAACTCCACCCATGCTTACAATTGAGTTGGAAATACTGAGGTGAAGTAATTAAATTACATCTCATGCAAGAAATTGTTTTCCAAATCGAAGATGGCGACCGAAATTTGAAAACAAGTCTACATTCCTTTACTTTCTTACGATGGGCGTTATTGTTTCGCGATTTCTATCCACCATTACATGTTGATATGGAATAGTGACATGCAGTATTCATTAGGGTTTGGCAATTGATACTCACAGCCAACTTTTTGTCATAATATCGGTATGTATGGACGAAACTGTACATAAACCATCTACTAGTTCAACTTAAAGGTATCAAAACGCATAACATAGCTCGTATCCTTCTGGAAAGATGAAACACCACAATTAATATCGCGATGTGGCATTTCGAAATCCAGTCTCCACTTAGCGCCGATAATGGCCGTAAGCGTAGTTGCGCCGAATAGTTATATCAGAACAATTACCTGATAACAGATTCTGATTTGCCACGTCACGTCCATAATTATCTGGACCAGCTTCCATTTCTTTGTCTGATAAATCTAGGTCGCTCACATCGACAAAGTATTCACCACTTCCTGGGAGTAGGGTCCCTCTAATCATAACGTTTCAAACAATTCATTTTCCGGTGTCTAGCTTACAGAAGGTCATCTCTACGTATGTGTCTCATACCCCATGGGATAACGACATGTACACCTGGCGAACCAGTTAGCTAGTCACTTCTCAATAGATGGTTCGTCAACTCACAAACTCAGCGAACGCATTGGCATATGTGGACAACTTCGACATTGTTTCGAAGGTTGCTAGCTATCTCATTCCCTTGGACAGATGTCTATCTGCCAAGGAGAAGACCCTAGTGTACAGACTACCCGCACTTCTTGACCATTATCCGAAGCAAACTGTGTGACGGATAATGTCTTTATAGCATGAATGTATGCGTGTATTGTTATCCTCTCTCGGGGTTAGTGTCAGTGTGTGGGCGGTATTATTCAAGTAAATGACAGGAACTGTGGTGCATTTATTTCTCTATGTATTTAAAGAACAATTTACAGTCTCGATGGCAATGGCTGTGGCCGTTGGGGAACGCGACCTTTATGATCATATAGCTTTATATATATATAACTTTAGAATATAGTAGTTAATGTCTCATGCAGGAAAATTGTCGCATTGGTGATGTTACCAAGAAATCACTTGGTGTACCAACGTTTGTTGAACTGAATGCAAGAGCTCATCAACGTAACATTCCTCTGGATGTTCTTCGCGTTGAACATTTCACTCTTTTGTTGATGGCATTGGTACTTTCTTGAACCATACCACCCAGCGTGAGTATGACATATCAACCAACTATCAAAGGTATCGCCTTTAAAACTACACACCAGTCTTGGTGGGGCTTATACAGCAGTAGCCAATGGCATACTCTTGGTCCAGTTGTTTAAGAATGGCTTCCAAACGGATGGGAACATACAATCTTATCATACAAGGAAAGCAAAGCCACACATGAGATCCTGTCTGAATCTAAAACATAACAAAATAAGGGGCGGTGCAGTCATGGTCCAATTTCATTTCCACTATCATGACACATACCCACAAACTAGCACCGTGTGTATTGTTATCATCTGCTTGGATCTGTTCGGTGAGACGATTGCTGGACGCCAACAAGCTTGTTCTTATGATCATGTTCAAGGAGTTTGGGTATATTATGTATTATGGTCTTCTACGCCTTAGGCCTAAACAAAAAATACGTTTGTTTCCGCTAACCCGACCGACCCTATTTTAAACCGCCGACCCTAAAATTTTTATTGCCATTGCAAAAAAAAAAATGGAAAAAAATAAATATATATTTTTATTTAAAAAAAAAATAAAAAATATTTAGGTCCCAATTCATATCATAACAAGATGCAAAACATTTATATATTTATATATATTGACATAAGAAATTTAAGTTTACAAAAAGATTTAAGTTTAACAGTTGGAATCATACTGTAAAGTATGTTTGGCTTTATCTAGCTTTCATCTGTGAAAACTTCAAATAATTTGAGTTCAGGTACGGTATGTTATCATTCAGCGTTCAGACTTCAGTATTTCAATCAATTACAGCACAGGAACATTAACAATTTGATCAAATCAACCTGGTTATCAAGTGGGATCTCATAATACCAAATGAAAATTAGTACCATAATAGAGATTAGTACCATATATAGTCATTACTACCTTAATACATGTACATTTTTTTCTGTACTACATGTACATGTAGGATTTCTGTATTACATGTACATGTAGTATATTATGTACGGTATGTGTCTCACTTGAATTTTATAAAATAGCCTATTTATGAATTAGAGTGATGATGGCAAGTCTAATTTCAAGCAGGATAAGGCTTCCGATAAGCATAATCCATAGAACCAAAAGATATCTGACAATAACTTATAAGCATTTCCAATCCATACATATATAAAAAGTTCCAAAGTTATGCTTGAGAAACTTGATAAAATTGACCTCTCTGTAAAATTCAAAATACTGACTCAAAGAGCCTTAGATTAGCTCTAAATGCAATGGATTTTCAAAAAAGTTCCAGGGGAAGAACCCCCACCATCATCAGGGGGTCACCCTTCCCAAACATTCCTCCGATCAGGCCTTCAGGTTATGCCTTCGGCATATCATTGCCCAAAAACAGGTGTCCCCCAAAAATACCTAGATCCTTCACTGAATGCGGAGAAGGTGGTGTTGTGAAACCATCCTTAAGAGATCGGTACAAGACGGTCACTCCAATATGTGAACAGTGCAGTGGTGCTGGACTGACTCCAGTTGTCACCAGACCATATAGGAAATATTAGGATTATCAAAGACTATCTTAGTATATAGACTAGTATATATGTAAATATTAAAGCATATGTAAGATTGAATTGGAGTTTCTAGTTCCTCTGTCATCTGGGTTAACCTGATTGGGGCTAAGAAGTGCATAGTTTGGGTTATTGACAAGTATTATACAGTTATTTATAAAGATACGTAAAACAAAAAAGTTATAAAAAAAAAAAAATTAAGCCTACCTACCTACCCTAATTTTGTTTAGCTCGTTAGCGGAAACAAAGGTATTATTTTTTTAGGCCTTAGCATAAATCATCCGTCAAATGTCGGGCTTTCAACATTCGAAGCCATATACAGAAGTTGTCCGGGTACGTCCGTGCATTAGATGAGTATGTGAATTGATGAACCATATATTGAGAAGTGGCTGTTGGGAAGATAACCAGGTGTACCCGTTGTTATCCCCATTAGGTCACCAAAGCTGACAATACGCAGATATATAGGTCCTTCTGAAAGCTAGTATGGGCATCGAGTCATCGACCGAATACCTTTATAGTGTATCGCACAATATGACGCATATACCCCATATGTAGCATCTGAATTATACCATAAGCTATACCACGAATGAAGCTCGCTACGAATTCCAAGCTTTCGAAACAAACACGTGAGCTGGACACCGGCATATGTATTGTTTGAAACATTCCGATTAGTAGCACACTCCTACAAAGAAGAGTAGTGAACTGTTGTTGTGAGTGAGATAGACTAATCTGACGAAGAGACGGAAACGAGTCTAGATAATGCTGAATGTGGCAATTCAGAATAAGCTCAGGTACTGTTGTTTTGATTCTTGGAAGTCATAATATGACTATTCGGCGCACCTGTATACGGTTACGGCCAGTATGAGCCCTTAGTGGAGAATGGATTTTCAAATGCCACATTGCGATTGTGGGTTTTCATCCTTCCAAAAGGCTACGACTTACATTGGAACTAATATATGGCTTATATTATGTACCGTTTCGTTTATACAAATCAATATTATGACAAAAAGTTGAAATTAGTATGTGATAATATCGGCTTCTTTTCAATTTCTGCCCGCCAGTTTGGCCGCCATATTGACTGTGGGTATCACTTGCCAAACCCTAATGGATAATTCATACATATCAACATGTAATGGTGGGTAGAAATCGCAAAACAATAACGCCCATCTTAAGAAAGTAAAGGAATGTAGGCGTGTTTTCAAATTTCGGTCGCCATTTTGGCCGCCATCTTTGATTTGGAAAACCATTTCTTGCATGAGATGTAAGGTAATTACTTCACCTCAGTATTTCCAACCCAACTGTACGCATGGATGGAGTTGTCTCGACAATAATGCCCAATGATGTGAATATGAGGGAATTTCGGTGATTTACATTCGTTTAATAGAAGCTATGTCTGTGTAAACATTACGCGAGTTTGCCATACAGTTAATAAATCAAATTATACTGATATATTGGTACATATTATGGTGTAAATAATCAGTTTAAAGTCATAGGTTGAAAATAGCGGATAACCGGTTATGATCCGGTTACACGTCGCGGTTAACCGGCTACAAAAATAGGTCAACCGTTTCAGCACTAGCATCGACCGAATACCTTTATAGTGTATCGCACAATATGACGCATATACCCCATATGTAGCATCTGAATTATACCATAAGCTATACCACGAATGAAGCTCGCTACGAATTCCAAGCTTTCGAAACAAACACGTGAGCTGGACACCGGCATATGTATTGTTTGAAACATTCCGATTAGTAGCACACTCCTACAAAGAAGAGTAGTGAACTGTTGTTGTGAGTGAGATAGACTAATCTGACGAAGAGACGGAAACGAGTCTAGATAATGCTGAATGTGGCAATTCAGAATAAGCTCAGGTACTGTTGTTTTGATTCTTGGAAGTCATAATATGACTATTCGGCGCACCTGTATACGGTTACGGCCAGTATGAGCCCTTAGTGGAGAATGGATTTTCAAATGCCACATTGCGATTGTGGGTTTTCATCCTTCCAAAAGGCTACGACTTACATTGGAACTAATATATGGCTTATATTATGTACCGTTTCGATTATACAAATCAATATTATGACAAAAAGTTGAAATTAGTATGTGATAATATCGGCTTCTTTTCAATTTCTGCCCGCCAGTTTGGCCGCCATATTGACTGTGGGTATCACTTGCCAAACCCTAATGGATAATTCATACATATCAACATGTAATGGTGGGTAGAAATCGCAAAACAATAACGCCCATCTTAAGAAAGTAAAGGAATGTAGGCGTGTTTTCAAATTTCGGTCGCCATTTTGGCCGCCATCTTTGATTTGGAAAACCATTTCTTGCATGAGATGTAAGGTAATTACTTCACCTCAGTATTTCCAACCCAACTGTACGCATGGATGGAGTTGTCTCGACAATAATGCCCAATGATGTGAATATGAGGGAATTTCGGTGATTTTTAAAAATCTGTCCGCCATTGTGGGCGCCATTTTGGATTTGGGGGACTTTTATTTGGTTATGGTACAAGGACAGTTCTTCGCCTAAGTGTTCCCAACTTATAATAGTAAGCAGGTGTGAAGTTGTCATGACAATAATGCTCACTGATGTTAAAATCAGCGATTTTTGGCGATTTTTTATTTCTGGTGGCCATTTTGGCCGCCATCTTGGATTTGGGTCAATATTCCTCAACTCGGGTATAAGAGGAATCCTAGGTCGAGTATCTCCTGCAAATATATATGCACGGGTGTTGTTATAATAGCAATAACATTCATTGATTCGAAACATAACATCGCGTTATTAACGGAGATTCGGCTTTGACCTATGATACCGGCATTTGGGAAAACGTGATATCGGACAAAACTATCCCGCAATGAATGCATATTATGGTCCCCATGTGTTCGCCAATGACTCCTCTATATGATAAATGTATAACATGACGCAAAAATTCTAACATTTTCCCACAGAGACAAACGAAAGGTTGTAACATGTCAGAAAAATAGCATATTTTCACATTTCGGCGGCCATCTTGGCCGCCATATTGGATTATGGTGTCGGATTTTTGGCTAATTTATAAGGGTTGTATATTAGCGTAACGAATCGAGCGGAAAACAAGACCGCATGTGCTATCATCTTTACTATAATTGCGATCAAAGAGACCTGGTGCATTTTTTTAAAATGGCCGCCATGATGGACGCCATCTTGTCTGGAGTCTCTGCGGCCACTTTTTTTTCTTGTTAACAAGTGAAAAAATTTAGAGGAGACCTTAAGGAAGAAAATTAGTGGGGTGAAGTTAAGTCCTGGGGGGCGGCGTGCACAGGTCGACCAATATCTCCCGGACTAAGTCCAAACAAACAAGACAGTCAGAATTTTATGCGTTGTACTGTTGTACATGTATATTATAGACTATTAGTGTGGCCCATGGGTGTGCACAGCATCGATCTAGAGCTCCGGGGTTGGTGGGGATCGGGTGGGGACTGCTCGATCACATTGTAATTTCCAACTGCGTTCTTCCCTAGCTGTACCAGACAGAATTTCATAGTCTGAGAAGTTCAATTATAATAATGGTTGGACATTTCCAACTGATATGGCCATTTCAGTTAAAATTTGACCGAAATCAGTAAAATACTCTTCTTTTGATAAAAAAAAACACAGCTGTTGTCAACTTAAAATTTTTGAACAAATTTGGAGATGAATGAACGAGACACCGCTCCCCATACCGCTAGCTATCGCCAGGGCACTGAGAAAATGGGATATGTCAAACCTGTCTGGACGTCCGATATGCTTTGAGTGTACATATGTATATATGCATGCATGCATGCCTATAATTTAATATATGCATGTGATATCTACCATAACGACGACACTGCTGTGTACATCGTATACGTACGTTTTTACAACTTAAGTTGAACGTGCATGCATGCAATGGATTCCATGTATCATGGGTTTAATATAGAGTCCAAACTTAAAGGATCGAACACAAAAAATCGAAGTCGGATGATCATCCGCGATCGAGTGAAGATTTATATATAGTTTATGATATCACAAAATAATTTTTAGATATCACTAACTCCAATTTGTGATACCATAAATTCATTTTTTTTTACCTGCATATGTCAGATGTTTGTCAGGGGCGTATATATGGTGGCTTAAAAGAGGTCTATCTCTTTGTAAACATGTGTTATATAGTTAGCGGGGTATAAAATATTAGATATGAATCGCAGACCCCTGTCCGGAAATTCTTCTATCGATTAATATTGATGATATTTTCTGGACTAAAAACGTGTAGTTTAGCTAACGAACAATAGTGGTTAATGTTAAGAGAGACCAGAAATGTTATTGTGTAATTTTGTCACACATAAACGTTAATTAGACTCACTATCGCTTATAACTATATAATAAAACAACACAAACAATCAATCTGGGACATTTGACGTTCGGAGCATAGCCATGGGAACACCCTAATGATCCCTATCGATATGGTATCACCTGAATGGTCTGTTCTAAAAATAGATCCCACTGAATCACTCATTTTATAATAAAATATTCGAAATAAAATCAATACTAATTGATAGAAGCGTTGCCGGGTATGCATCTCCAACTCATACCGATTATTTCATACACAGGAAACTACTATCTAAAATTTGTTATTTAAAGCGACCATGCAAAACTGTCGATTTATTAAATTGCACTTTTTACTCGATTGGTTTAACAAAATATTTAATTTTAATAACTTCATGCACAAACTCAATATCTACCAGAGTTGTTTATCTTGATGGTCGAGATTGGAACAACCAGTCAACCTATCGCGGAATTGGGCACTCTCATCGGTTAAAGGTAACCAGGTTCGTAAATTGTGATAAAGGTACCCAGATTGTGAAAATCGCGATAAAGGTACACAGGTTTATCTGCGATCGACTGGATATTTTTGTGTTACACTGCAGGGTAATATCAAATGATACGATGCATTAGTTGATATATACTTCGTCGCGGACTACATTCTCTCAATTCAGAGCATGCAGTTCAAACAATTTAAAACTGAAAAGAAGCTGCTTAAAACCAAACGACATTCAAGGAAAGACATTCAAATCTTGTTTAATTTGAGATTTGATTAACCTGGGTACCTTTATCGTGATTTTACCCAACCTAGGTATAGCCTACAATTATCACAATTTTCCGAATATGTATGGGTATACCTTCATCACACACACACAAAAAACGACGAGAGTGACCAATTCGGCCAAATGATCTAGCAATGTTTTCATTTCGGCTATTGTTTTTACTGCAGATGCATAATTTATCATTCCAGGTACATGCATTGGACATTGAAGATATTACATCTAAAGTTTTCGACATCGTAAAAGTGATGCAAAAGAAATTCAGCCATAGCCCCCATGCATACTATGGAGACGCTTTGTTCTTCTTATCTATTGGACTTCACAAAGTGATGCCAGATACCCTGAAAAAAGTTATTATGCTGGACGCCGATTTAAAAATAATGGCTGACATAAAAGAGCTTTATGAATATTTCGACAAGTTTGATCACAACAACGTTATCGGCATAGCTAGGGACATGCAGCCTGTGTATAGACATATCCTACACTCTTACCGCGGCAAAAATCCAGGAACACGACTGGGTGAGCCCCCACCAAATGGGCTGACAGGATTCAATAGTGGCGTCTTGTTGTTGAACTTGGATAAACTGAGGAAATCCGATGTATACAACAGAGTTATTTCCCCGGATATAGTCAATAACCTCACTGAAAAATACTCATTCAAAGGTCACTTGGGTGATCAAGATCTGTTTAGTCTCCTGTCTTTCGATTATGAAGAATTATTTTATGTGCTACCATGTAATTGGAACAGGCAGTTGTGCACATGGTGGAAGCGGGGATACCAGGAAGTGTTTGACTTGTACCACAATTGTGACGGTCCTGTAAAAATATATCATGGAAACTGCAACACACCCATTCCATATAAATAAATCATATTTTTATATGTGCTATATATACGTGTGAAGAGCTTCGCATGGATTCTCATTTATCTCATAGTCAGTAATAATTAAAATTGCATCTGCAACAGCTTGTGGGAGATCTGGCAATGTTCAGTGTGTGGCAGATCTATATGGTTTCTAAATAGAAAACCCCCGTTTTACCATTGTTTGGAAATCGGACACATTTAGCCCCTTTATCCGAGCAATGGTATCGATATCGCCATGTTTGTCGGCGAAGGATTCCCCTTCCAATCAATACCACAATCGCCCCTCGTTTCCATTTCTATCCACAGCATTTGATAAATTTTTTTACCACCGTTTATTGTCCTTAGTATATAGTACTATTAACGTGAAACAGGCGCATATATAGAGTCGGCGTTATGGGGCAGTTCAAAGGGGGTGGGCCGTGGAGCACGTTACATGCCCCTGTGTTATGCATCAACCAATGTTGAAGATGGTGTGTCACTTTCCTGAACTTTCTCTATTGATTTGGTGGTAAAAATAATGCAGATAACATGCAGGAGCTTCTGTCACTAGGAAATATTGTTTTTGTACAATTACCTTCTATAAAATGTGGCTATATTGTTAGAACATTATACAGTATTTTTTGTATTATAGAACTCAATGTCTTAAAACAATTTTAAGTGAAATGTATGCAAAAAAAAAACCCAGATATTATATTGTGTGTGTTTGTGATAGTTGAAACGTGCCTTGAAAATGAGTTCCATAAATTTGTTTTGTTGTTATTGGGAAGTGCTTGCTGCCGCGACAAGATGGGGCATCTTTAGGAACTATAATATGTCTTCAATGTACCCCCCCCCCCCCCCACGAAAAGATATCGGTGGAATATCTAAATCAGCTGTGTCCGCTTCCGTCTGTCCCGAATGGTTTCCTGAATATTATATCTATGTTATAAACTATAGATCTCGTTATCCTTTTCGGCTGTACTTAAACGCAACACTAAAAAAAATATAACTAAAGTTTAGTCGGACTCTGACTCAACGTTTAGTCAACCGAATCCGACTAAACGTTGGGTTAGAGCTGTTAACTAAATTTGTTATGTTGGAAAAAAGTAACCAAACATTGGGTTATGGTAACACATTGCAACTTTGTGACCAAACTTTGGGTTAAATTAACTAAACATTTGGTTTGAAGTAACTGAACATGGTCAATATAATTATATTTCACTTATAAATTAATTAGTTTTGACCATAAAATCTGAGATTCTGGTAATTAATTAAGGTTTCCCCAAAAATTAGTCCAATAAATGGATTCATTTCGGACATTAACGTCTGTATAGAGGAGAGATATTGAATTAAACCAGACTTCGAACCTATATACTATGTAACATGAAAGTCCGAACGAGGTGTGAGTGTGACATATATATAATGACTTCCTTTTCGGGAATAAATTAGCAACCTACAATAGGATACTTTTACCAAAGACATAACAGATGCCTTCACCGTGTACTTATTTGAGTTTGGCACCAATAAATAGAAGAAAATATGACAAAGAGATCTCACATCCAGAAAATCAAGGGGCGCAACTTTAAACCAGCGATTATTAACTAAACTAAACCAATCTAACCCAACTATTGAACCAAACTTCTGGAATTTGACCAAATCATTAACCCAACTTTGGATAACCCAACAATTTTGATTAAACTTTATTTTGAGTGAACTTGTATAGATCTTGTGTATTTACACCAGATATATTGTCAACTGAACCGTGCTATTTTTTAAAACTAATTCAATCAATGAAATTTATAAGCATTTATATTCTGTAATTTATGCATACTACCCCTATATAATCCCACCTATATATGGGGTATTACACCAAAGTATACTAATCGGATAAGGGGTATTTTAATATTTGGACATTTACGAGCCCCTTATATCCTTATGGGCGAAAGAACAGTCATAAATGTCCAAATATAAAATAAGTTCTTTCCCGATAAGTCTACTTTGGTGTACTACCTATGGGGTAAGGTAAAGTTGTAAGAATTGAATGGAGAATATAACTATATTCCCTGGCAGAAAAATTATGCATTAGTTATTTCTGCATGAATGAATTCTATATATAATACAGCAAGGAGTAGAATCATTCATGTGTATATATCTGACAAAATCACAGCCATGTGAACTTGTTCTTCGTGTATTTGTTACTGATGCGTAGTCATGCATGTTACACTTCTAATTGATAGCGCTCACGCATGCGTGAAGGTGGATTCCCCATGATTGTCGTACCAGAAAACCAGCTGACTTAAAGGGGTACTGTACGCCATTTTCATTAAATTTCCGGTGACAACAACGATCTGATATCGATAATATATAGAAACATAAGTAATTTGAGTCGAAGATGTATTATGTATACGCTCAGGTTAATAGGCTATATATCTTAAAATTTAATAATTTAAAAGTTAATAATTTGATATAAATTGAATTTATGACTGGAGCCATAAAATGGCGTCAATTAAATTACGAATTTCCGTAATCAAATAAAGTAATTGAGGGATACTGGATTGTTAAACCGATCGCACAAACGATCGCTTAAAATATTATGATGATACGGGGAGAACACCAAAGCCACTCACTGACTACCGACGATACAATAACTTAAATGATTATATGGGCTAGTATGCATATAATATAACTTTTATTTGATTCATTTGGTTGAAAACTGTACAAAAAATTACTCGACAACGACAATTTGTATTTTTGCATTCCGGTAAATTTGTCATCCGTAACACTACTTCGTACTCAACAGACTTTCAAATAATGAAAAAATTATTACCTTATTCTCCGACTCGGAGACTATAAAAACCAACAACAACATTTGGCATACAGTACCCCTTTAAAGATCCACTGTCCGATTTAACACAATGTAAGGTCAAATAATTCAAAGCCATTTTTATGTGTATACCCATACCATAGTATGGTACACAAAGTGTCGACGTCCGGATTGACCACTCGTCGTCCGTCCGTCTGTATGTCCGTCTATATATGTCTGTCTTTACGCTCTACATATAACTCAAACATTTGCTAACCGATTGGAACCAAAGTTTGTATATGTCATTATGAGTTTGTCGGCCCAAAATACAGATCGAGTTCGAATATGGGTTTGATCCGTGTTTTTTATTTTTTACGGAGTTATGACCCTTTTTTTTACTTAGAATTCACGCATGCTTGGATAACTCAAAATTTTTTCATCTAATCGGCACCAAATTTGGTATGTGAGTTTCTCAGCCCAACATACAAATCGAGTTACTGTGGAATCCTATTAGGGCCACTTGCTAATGGCGCTTTCGGCGCACTTTTTGTCGCTTTCGGCGCGCGCCGAAACATACCCTAATGGCGCACTTTTTGTCGCTTCCGGTGCGCGCCATTAGGGAGTGGACCTAATAGTATGCCTAATGGCGCTTCCGGCGCGCGCCGAAAGCGACAAAAAATGCGCCATTAGTAACGCGCCGAAAGCGACAAAATGTCGCTTTCGGCGCGCCGAAACATGCGCTAATATCGCACATTTTGTCGCTTTCGGCGCGCGCGCCGAAAGCGACAAAAAGTGCGCCGAAAGCGACAAATAGTGCGCCGTAACGGCGCATATTTTGGCGCTTTCGGCGCGTTACTAATGGCGCACTTTTTGTCGCTTTCGGCGCATCGCGCCGAAAGCGCCATTAGCAAGTGGCCCTAATAGGATTCCATAAGTTACAACATGGCTTTAACCCATTTATAAAATGGAGTTATGGCCCTTTTTCAAGAAAAAAAATCATTTCATTTTAAGCATTTTTTTTAGATTCAACTCCTCGCTCATTTTAACGGAAATGAAAATATTAAAAACATTTATTTGAACTTAATAAAACAAAAACAAAAACATTTCTTCAATGAACTGACTGAGACTCATTTAAACACCTCCGGAACCACCGTGCTGATTAATCTGACATTGCGTGAATGGGCCTTGGGTGGTAGGTATGTCTAATCATGAGCCACCAAAGCCCTTGGAACAATTCCAGTTTATATATCTACCAGGTACCTATTCACTTTGGTGCTTGTCGTATTAAAGCATATCTCATAGTCTCACTTGTGTACAGCAATTAAACAATAATGCCATTCTGTTATGCATTGTATGTATTTTCATAGTGGCCGCTGCCCAACTCATATCATGGATAGTAATTAATCACATCTTGACATGTGTCTGTTCTTGTTTATATAATTTAAATGATGATTGAATTTGTAATATGGGGCTTGCACCCCATTCAAATTTTATCAAATTCTTATGGTTCTGTATCTCCATTGATCTGTTAGGAAAAAAATGGTATTGATTAATTAACCATTTTACTTTTGAATCAGATTTATTAATGCACACTGTAAAGCACATATTTAATAGGTGTGTACTCAATGCTTAGTATGGTACACGTAGTGTCGATGGCCGGATTGACCACTCGTCGATCATCCGTCTGTTCGTCTAGCTGTAGACACTTTACACATGGTGCGATAACTCAAATGGTTTCTATCCGATCGGAACCAAATTTTGTATATGAGTTTATCAGCCCAAAATACATATCGAGTCTTTTTTTTAGCGGAGTTATGGCACTTTTTCGACTTAGAATTCACACATGTTGCAATAACTGAAACATATTTTATCTGATCGGAACCAACTTTAGTATGTGAGTTTGTCATCCCAAAATACAGATCGATTGAATATGGGTTTTTATCAATTTTTTTTTACTGAGTTATGGTTCTTTTTAAAATTTAAAATACATTTTTGTTTATTTTTAAACTTTTTTTAGCCATGGGAATTTATTTAACTAGACCAATGTAGCTCTAGCACGGCCCTTTGATGCTCGGACTTACATTAGATCAAACAGTGCAGAGATAGTTGATTTAACCCCTTTTACCCATTCCAGGTCTTTTATCCTTTTCCATTATTAACTATATCATTTTGATATCTCACATGGCAATTTTCAACAACATAAATAGAACTGCTCTATAGTGGTGACATGCTCTATGGTTTATATGTTATATTAACCCTTCTCTTTTGACCCATAAATTCCAATTATTTGTGCTATTATGTACATTTGTCTATAGTATTTTAGATCATAACAGTATACTTTATAATTCAACATCAAAATTCTAGATTATGATTCCGATTAGCAATTTACTATCGCCATCGATGGGTGGGCTAAACATCTGCAGATCGTGACCAGCCTCTCGTTCCGCTTACCAAGTAAAAGAAAATAATAAATATTTGCAATTGGCTTCTCTGTCATTCTGATCACAATCAGGCATTGCGAAATTTCATAAAATCGTCCACACGGGGGATGACCGATGCGGATGCACACTGGTGTGGTATATATTTGGGGCCGGCCACCCCACTATGACGTCAAATTAGCCGAAATCCTAAGTTCTCGAAAATGGTCCATACCCCATGTTCACCCACTCGGGACGGTACCCCCGGGGTTGCGGGTGAGGGGTTGTGTGATTTTAGGGGTTATTTAGGCGGGCCACCCACCCATGATGCCATCATATTGGCCGAAAGAGACATTTTTGCGAATAAAAATAGGGAATAAGTTCCAAAAGTCATGTTCGTGGTGCATTGTTATCCCAGTATTTCGTGGGCACATTCAAAGTGTTATTGTTAATTTCCGACTGGTCATAAGGACATCAGAATTGCAGGAAGGGGTTGAGAAATTATTTTTTAAAAGATATTATGCTTTAAAATACCAAGCTCCATGTAGAGTTCAGTCCCCTGATATGCAGGACACACCGCTTCCAGCACCTACAAATAATGTGAAGATATCACACATTTATTTATTTAAGACTTTTGTATGTTACAATTCATTCTGCATTATTCTGAGAAACTGAACTGTCCATATTCATTTGAAAATTGTCTAGATCAAGCCAGAATGAATTGTAACTGACAAAACACTTAATTAATTAATTAACATTTAATTAAGATAATACGCATGCCGGCAGCGGTCAGACATAGCGTACCGAGGGCACTGAATTCTGTTTTGCAGCTTATAAAAATACCTGATTCATTCTGGACTCCTCGACCTATGACCTCTTAGGCCTAGCTAAAAACGAGGTTTGTCGAATGATACCTGATTGTGTTATCAAGTGCATGCCCTCTGGTTCCATGCAGTCATTTCTTGTGCATGTCACAAACTTTATAGAACTCGTTCGGAAATAAAAGAATGAAAATAATATAAATTGCAATAAGTTTACCGGCCGTTGTCACCTTCCAGTGAAATCTCTTCAGAAGAAATTGGAAAAGTTGCCGTGTTCATTAATCAACAAACAGTGCACTAAATTACCAAGTCACCTTGACAACATGACACATGTGGCATGATGTGTACAAATAACCAGTGTGTATCGTTATAGCCTATACTTATCAACACTTTTTATTACAGATGCAACGGCAATGACCTCTAGATGTACACTTCAGAAAAAACAAAACCTGCCAATTTGTGTAGGCTAAGTGTTTAGATGATATATGCCGATAGGCTACAGTTAGATTAGTATCAATCATAAACCTTAAATGATACCTTGACCAAAGCGTCATTTATATATACTGACACGGAACTCCGAATCCAAAACCAGAGGCCACAACTTCAAGCTGTTTTTAGAAGGGGCAACCAGAGACACAAGAAAACACACTTTTAGTCAGAGAGTTGTGGAGCCCTGGAACCAATTAGCAGAAGAGGTAGTCAACGCCGACAGTTTAAACCAATTCAAAAATCGACTAGATGATTATTGGATGGAACAAGAGGTGAGACTTGATTTCAAAGCAAAATTGGGTTTGACAAGTTCACAGACGAGTCGGGCGTTAGATAGACTTAACAACATAGGGCCTGGATTTGGTGAATTCGGAGAGCCAGACACAGAAGACGTGGACATAGTGGCAGAAGCCAGCGTCCACTAACAGCATAAGGTATCATAAGGTATAAGGTATATCGTTAATATCTGGTCTGTTTGACGACGAGGGGAAATAATAGAATTACTTTGGAATACGCTTCATTTTGTTTTTGAATTCCGGCCCCGTATATATAGAGACAAACAGACCAAGAATGGAATGTAAGTCACGGGATGTGGCACCGAAACGCATTCTTGAAAGTGATTCTAAGGTTCTCGGTCAATCTCTACACATTGTGTACGGTAGGCCTACTATGGATGACATGTCTCCATTTGTTTAATTTACTTCTTGTTTACTTTACCATATCGCAACCAAAATGTCATATCCAGTAACCTGTGGCCATTGTTGAATTATAATGTGTTTCACCAACCCAACATGAAACATGATGATTTGAAAGTTGATGAGTTCTATCTATGGACTAATCCGGAGGCCATTTTGGACGTCATTTTTGTTTCTGCAATGCTTAATCATGTTACCAGTAACTTACCACCACACCGTCCTGCAAAAGCCAGATTTGGTCACTAAGGACGTACCATATACAGATACAGAACAACGATGAGAGTGATGCCCTTTATATTAGGCCTATCCTATTCATTAACGCAGAACACATTAGGCCTATCCAATAACTAATTTAGTAAATTAGTAATTTACTCAATACAATAATGTTCCGTTAAAATTGTATATTCCTGGATATTAGAAAACTCGCTGTTCTTCCGTTCCGATCCGTGTTTTCGTTCCCATCGCGTGTCAGTGCGCGTCCGTGACAACAACTCGACATTTTAGCATGATTTTCACTAAGAACAGCTAAATAAATACGATAATGGAGAACCCGTCTGGTGGAAACATATATGAGAAACGCCTAAAAAATTTCTCCGACAAAGAAGCACAGCTTAATCAACTACACGAAGAGTTGTAAGTTTGGTGACTTTTACAAATGACATAAAATTAAAAATTTCAATTTGAAAATCATTTTCAAATGAATCAAAATGATGTGGAGTCTGTTCAATCATATTGATCGTAAATCATCACTAGCCGGCAATCTCACACGACCTCCCCGTTGAGTAAATTTTGGGCTGCTGATTAAGTGCCACCGCACACGCTGCGATTAAAATCGTAAGTGGGGAAAATCGCAGGAGGAAGCATCCAATGCGCATGCCCACGACAATATCGTAGCCAAATCGTAGCAATCAAGCACTGTTTGATTTTACCAGGAAAATCGTGCCGTGACCTTGGCAACGCGCGCGATCGTAGCTGTCACATGACCACTGTCGCACTGGTCATGTTGTAAATACCACGAAAAGAAAACATTCAAAAATGGCGCAAAGTTTACAAACTTCTTGCACTTACAAAAACGAGGCCACATTGGTGGAGATGTGGCACGTACGGCAGGGAGTGCAGGCCTATACCACATATCAGACAAGGAGTAGAAGGCTGCCGCAATTGTTGAAATTCAATTGGGGCAGCTGAGCCTGTTGAGTTGACAGGTACAAAAATGTCAAAATAAAAAAATATATTCAATTTCACTTGAACTTTCAACATCAACTTGTTAGTTTAGAACATTGAGATACATGCCATATGTATTTAGTTGCATAATGCGGAGAATGTGGTATAACATTTTGCTATCATGTGATCGCGATCACGTTGATAAAATCGTAGCTGCAAACATCGCAGCACCGTAGCGTCTGCGGGCAAGCTACGATTTCTCCACCTACGATTTTCCCCACTTACGATTTTAATCGTAGCATCTGCGGTGGCACTAACAGGTGGCAAGTAATCATATGCCATGATAATATCATTGATATGGGAGGCCGTTTTCACATTTATTGTACTATTTTGGCTTCAAAATAGCTAATTACACTTAAGCGTAAATCATTTCAAATATATATATATATACACTTAAGTATAATAAATTGGCCGTTCTTCAGCTATCTTACCTCAGGTATATTGGTATAATCTGATGAATGAATTACACTTAAGTATAATAGTCATAATTCTATTAACTTAAGTGTAAATTAATATCTAAATTAAGCTTTAATACCCATAGTTGAATTAAAGAAGTAAATGACTTACGCTTAAGCGCAATTAGCTAATAAATGTCAAAACGGCCTCCCAGTCCCATAGAATCATGTAATTGATATGCCTCAATAAGTGCCACCGCACACGCTGCGATTAAAATCGTAAGTGGGGAAAATCGCAGGAGGAAGCATCCAATGCGCATGCCCACGACAATATTGTAGCCAAATCGTAGCAATAAAGCACTGTTTGATTTTATCGTAGCTGTCACATGACCACTGTCGCACTGGTCATGTTGTAAATACCATGAAAATCGTAGCTGCAAAGATCGCAGCACCGTAGCGTCTGCGGGCAAGCTACGATTTCTCCACCTACGATTTTCCCCACTTACGATTTTAATCGTAGCGTCTGCGGTGGCACTATGATGTGATCAGTCGCACATGCAACATGGACAGTTCTTGGTAATGCTTAGTCGAAAATCTACGGGATACTAAAGATATCCCTTCATTCAATTTATAGTCAATTGTGGACTAGGTTATGCTTTGTCGGAGAAATTCAAACCAATCAATCGCATCAAAGAGCTAGATCTGTGTCATCAAAGAAAATTGCCCACGTACTCATTAAATGTTGGAGTGGCATTGAATACATTAAAAAAATGTTGGTTGAATACATTCACATCTTGTGGTGACTCTCAATTTGACAAGGAAGATTTTTATAAAAGAAAATTATGGCCTTAGTGTTCAATGCCCGGTGATCAGCCAAATTTACTTTTTGTTATGAATTCCACTGATCGAGAGACCTGAAAACTTGGGCAATCTCACACGACTTCCCCGTCAAGTAAATGTTGGGCTGAAGTTTGTTTTAAAGTATCGCCAACCGCCCCCAAGCCCACCCACCCTACAAGTGTTTTTTCCTATAGTGTTTTTGAAACGCGACTCTTTGTGGTGTCATTCTTTTGTTGTGCCCGTTATTTAGTAAAGGTAAGATTTTACTAAATAACGGGAATATTAGAGTTATGTTTCTTTGAAAAAATCAAAACATTGGGCGACAAATTTTCTCGACGGGGAAGTCGTATGATATTGCCAAAACTTGTTGCCAGCAACCACAGAAACTTACTAGTAGTCATGCAATGCTCCTGTACGACGGTACTACAACATACTACAAGTGATGCGCCGAACTCTATATTCTGATGATCAGTGGGTGCAAGTGTTCACTGTTGAGTAATAATGTGGCATGTGCGCCAGTTTACCGGTATTTAGGTTGTGTATAAATAGTAGAATATTTCCCTTTTTGGAGCCTCAAGCTATGTCAACAATGCTGCATGGTCAGCTTTCCTACCAAAATGTTTCCACAAAAAACTTGCCAACTGGTAATAATGTCAAGTTTTGTGCCAGTTTAGCTTCAGGTATAAGTTCTCCTGGCAGAAATCCTGGCTATTCTTAGAAGTATCTTTCCCTAATTCCCCTCCTGGCTCCATGCACTCCTACCTGTTTTGTGAAAACTATGGCATCGCACATCCTAATGCACAGGAAAATTGCACTCATACTTGAGACGTACTGTAGCAACATTACAGCAAATTAACAGTCTCCTGGTAAAATGTGTTTTGGAAACCTTTGCTTGGCCTTTTTTTAGTTAATAATGACACAAGGTGGGAAATTTCTCTGGAAATTAATAGGCATACATGTATGCTTATTTGGCAGAGTACAGCTATGGATATCTGCGATATGTGTGAATAAGTTTTATAATGAATCAGCTCACTGAGAGCTTTCTGATGAATGGCAACAAGCCATATTTCCGACTAAATCCTGAAAAGTTACTCTGGTTAAGGGGTCGATTAATTAGGGCATAACTGTACAGACGGTATGGTAATCATGCAGTATTCTAATTAGCTGTGGCTTACCAATATCATCAAACATGAGTAGCATTTTTTGTGTGATCACATGCAATCAGTCAAAATCGCCATCACCATTTGGGATAATTTTGAGGGCATTCTCCTGAGTTTTCTGATTATATTTAGATTGTTTTTGGTAGTCGAGCTCCATATTATAGTGAGTCAAAATTATTTCTATGCTTTAGTTTAGACAAGTTTAGTCAAACTTGAATGCTTGGCAAAGCCAGAAATAGTGACATCATATTTATAAGTATTACTTATAAGGTCGCAACAGGTATAAGGAAATCAAACAGTATGGGTGGGTGAGCTTGGGTAAGTTGGGCAGATAGCATCAATATGAACAAAATGGATTTGGATTGTTGAAACATAATACTCAATTTGCAGAAACCGATAGCATTTGCCAACTTCTGAACTAATTTGTCAAAAAATTTAAAATTGGCAAAAGAAAATCTAGGGCACTAGGCCATGATTAGCAGTACCACTCATGAGCAGACACTTTTTTTCAATCTTAAAGGTACTCAATCCAATTTGATGGTCCCCATGTCATCAGATTCCAACTACAACAACATTTTTTGAAATGCTGCTTCAGTTATGAGTATCGAGTAGTTGCCCAAAAATAATAACCACAGTCAACTATAGTATAAAATTGCCCAAAACTTGTTATTTATCAACATTTTTTTCCGGTTTGTCAAATATCTGACACAAAAAAGCCACTTGATTTTAGAGTTATCCATCTTCATGGGTTTGATGGGTGGATTCATTGACTCGAATCAAATATTTTTAACACCCAAAGCCAAGGAAATAGTAATATGCAAGCATGCATCTTTAATTTTGTTGTTTGCTATTGCTCTATGTGATATTACTTAGTTCCTACCCTGTACTATTCTTCTATAATGTAGCTATTATTTAAAATTTGACTGTTTTCTGTACTTTTATTATAGGCACTCCAGAATTCAAGTAGCTAGTATTAACCCTTTCTAAACTAAAGCATCATTGATGAGTAGTTATCATTTCCCTCAATAAATAGGGCTCCTTCTGCACTTTTATTTGATAATAGACCATTCTATAAATGTTCATTTTTAACTGACTGGGAGAATCCATTTTGTCTAGAAAGGGTTAACAGCCAATCAATAATGGTGACATTTAGCATCGCTCAGGACTAATAATTATATGGCTTTCTTATATTTTACAGATTACTCAAACGTGAATCGCTCCTGCATTATTCACAGATGGCTCAAAGTGCGGCTAGTATAAAATTACAACAAAGTCTTGAGGTGTCAAGTGATGCAGCTGAACAGAGGAATGAAAGGCTTCTACAAGTAATGTGGCCTCTATTATGGCTGAAGGGGTCACTTTCACCAAAAAAAGTGCTGAAGGGTACACAGGAATTTCAAAATGTGCTGAAGGGTACACAGGGTTTGAAATGTCATTCTAAAGGCATTCAGTTTTCGTATCTGCCATGATTTCTGTTAGAGAATAATTGTTTACGTTCCAATGAATATTAAAATGTACTGAAAACAAACTGCTAATGGGTGCCAGACTTTCATAAACACAATTTAAGTAATGGTGTTCGTGCCGATCACAAATCCTGTGTACCCTTCAGAACATTTTCAAACCCTGTGTACCCTTCAGCACTTTTTTTGGTGAGAGTGACCCCTTCAGCTCTATTATGTGTTAGTGACCTATATACAGTAATGCCCTAAATAATCAACTCCTTAACCACAGCAGAATTATGACTTGTTGCCATTCATCGGAAAGCTCTCAGTTTATTGATATAAACCCATCAGTCACTTTTTCGTTGTAACTCACTCATCCAGGCTGAAAAACTACTCACAACATGAATCATTGATAACAAGCTATATAATTCATCGCATTCCCATTCAATGTAGATAAAATAGTATGTCTGTAACGGTGAAAGATTTGCGACAATTTTTGGTAATTGTCCCCCGACTTTTTCAAAGTAGTGGGGAATATAGAAATGATCTTTGTCCGTCCAGCCGTCCATCCAGCTTTGGGCACCTTTAAGTTAACTGTGAAATCAACTCCTCCTACATTTCAGGACATTGCTACTGACACATTGCAGATGTGCAACAAGTATTGTTTTGAGGGAAAATGTTTTTTTATTTTAGAGTTATTGACCCTTTCTCGACTTTGAGTGAATATGCAATTGGGTGCTTTAACTGGAAATCAACCTCTACAATTTCTATCCTATGTACATAAAACTTTAGGACATTGATCCTGACACATTGAAAATGTGTAACATATTTAGTGAATATGTACTTTGTATCATATCATATCGTCAGCGGCCTTTATTAATTTTAATCTCATCTCATTTTTAGGATGTGCTGGATTTGCAGGAGGAAATGAACACAAGACATGAATACTGCTCGCCGAGATTTGAGACTCTGAAGGTAAGAACTCCTCATGTGATAATGTGTTTCAAGATGCATTAAAGGTTTCAGACCCTCATTTTAAATACAATATTATATTTTATAAAGCTGAATTTAGCAACTCATGTGGTTATATTTACATAATAAGTGTTGTCATCACTAAATCCATCATTCTGATTGGTCGGCGCCCACGTGGCTAGTTGCAATTATTTCTCGGTGGATGCGCAACAGCTAATAACTACAAGCTCATAACAACATCGATACGTCATTTGGGTTTGGAAAGACGAACGCGTAATGTTTTGGGCGCATTTGGATTCGCGCAGGATTGACTTAATAAATCATCGGGTTTCAATTGTTCCTGTTAACTTTTGCCAAGGGTGCTATGGGATATTTTGGGCTGGTTTTGTCACGATACACTTTTCGATTTAAATATATTTACAAAAGTGGCTTTTTCGCTAAATGTATATAAATATAAGGATTAACTGTCATGTGGACTGTTTTTATGGAGATGTAACAGTGAGGTAAGTGGTCATAACTTGTATGTAAAAACCTTTGGGTTTTACACAAGTTATGACCACTTACCTCACGGTTACATCGCCATAAAAACAGTCCACATGACAGTTAATCCTTATATATCCCCTACATGATAGTTAAAAATGCATCATACATATATAATCAAGAAATAAATGGCAGTTATTGAAGAGGTTCATGCAAAGTTTTCTGAATTTTTATGTTTACCCATACCATGTATGGTAAACATAGTGTCGTTGTCCGGATTGACCACTCGTCGTTCGTCCGTCCGTCCGTCCGTCCGTCTGTCCGTCCGTCTGTCCGTCCGTAGACACTTTACGTGTAATGCGATAACTCAAACATTTTCTACCTGATCAAAACCAAATTTTGTATATGGGGTTTTCAGCCCAAAATACAGATCGAGTTCGAATATGGGTTTGATCCGACTTTTTTTTACAGAGTTATGGCCCTTTTTCGACTTAGAATTCACGCATTCTGCCATAACTCAAACATTTTTTATCTGATCGGAACCAAATTTGGTATGTGAGTTTCTTGGCCCAAAATACAGACCGAGTTCGAATATGGGTTTGATCCGAGTTTTTTTTACGGAGTTATGGCCCTTTTTCGACTTAGAATTAATGAATTCTGCCATAACTCAAACAGTTTTTATCTGATTGGAACCAAATTTGGTATATGAGTTTCTCAGACCAAGATACAGATTGAGTTCGAATATGGGTTTGATCGGATGTTTTTTAATGGAGTTATGGTCCTTTGACATATAGTTCACACATACTTCGATAAAGCAACCATTTTTCATCTGATAGGAGCCAAATTTGGTATATGTGTTTCTCAACTCAAAATACAGAACGAGTTTGAATATGGGTTAGATCCAATTTGTTATACCAGAGATATGGCCCTTTTTCAACTAAGAATTATCCAATTATAACCCAAGTAACTTACAATTAATGAATACCTCAGCCTCACAGCTTCTCTGTGAGAGAGATAAAAAGACATGGTTTATTGAGAGTTATTTATAGCCCTCATATGTTAGCTCTCTATAAGAGACACAAATTAGTGAATTATTGGATAAATTGATTTAGCTATCTTATTAACCACAACTTAGCCATGTAAATTTATTTAACTAGACCAATGGAGCTCTCCAAGTCCTTGGATGGTGGGACTACATTGGATCAAACAGGGCAGAGATAGGTGATTTAACCCCTTTTACCCATTCCATGTCTTTTAACCTTTTCCATTAAATAAATAATTATATTATTTTGATATCTCACATGGCAATTTGCAACAACATGAATAGAACTGCTTACACTATGATAGTGGTGACAGGCTCTAGAGTTTAGATGTTATATTAACCCTTCTATATTGACTCATACATTTCAATAATTTGTGTTATTACTGGTTATTATGTACATTTGTCATATACTACTTTAGATCATAACAGTATACTCTATAATTCAATATTAAAAGATTATGATTCTGATTATAACAATTTACTATCGCCAAGGGATGGGTTAAACATCTGCCGATCGTGATCGGCCTCTCGTTATCATTGTCAAAACCCATGACCAGATTGAACATATATTTACTGGAATAAGTTACGAATTGGAAGTTTTTTATCATTAATATCATCATTGAGTTTAGCTGCTTTCACATAAATGCGTTTAACGCATGCATTTAGGTTATGGACAGCGCGTCCACCTTTCACGTGATTGCATTGAACTATCGGTTTATATAACTGTCAATTTAACGCAAGCGTTTGACACTCATGCAATACATTTAGCTCCATTTTCTTGTTTAAAATCGATTCAATATCCCAATCTGTTGTGGACTGAGAAGACTTGTTCCACATATATAGTAGAATAATCTAGTCTAATATGAAAAAATACACTCTTTGATGTTCGGCACTAACTGTGACATGGTAGAGTACTACCATGGTAGATATACATTTTTATGTGGTAGTATCATACTACCATAGTAGAGTTCCATGGTAGTACCATGGTAAATATCACTTTACTGTGGAATAGTACCATGGTGGTATGTGTATTTTTTTTTTAGATGGGAGCCTTGATATCATCCCATGAATTTGGGCATTTCTGGGCAATGTGGTGGTGCAGGTGCTTTGGATTGTATAAATGGTTATATTTTCGAACATGTTCTATCTTCGTCGCAACCGATTTTATAAATTTCCTTCGGCATCTTCAACTGAGCAAAAACAAGATGGCCGCAATACCAACTTTCAGGGAAATACCAAATACAATGACATTAAAATTACGTCATTCGGAATTCCCCACCAAGAAGCATAGCGTTCATTCACGAATTTACTGATTTTTTAGTAAGGTCGCCCACTAAGACTCTGCTGTTTGAACCAATGCGTCTTATGTCCACCTAACGCACCCGTAAAATGCATTTATGTGAAAGCAGCTTTAACTTCACTGAAATATATGAAGTGGCTAAATGTAGACATTTCTTATACAAGTTAGCTAAATTATATACTCTTTCTGGGACTCTACCAAGTGTGATTAATCAATAGACTAAGAATCGGCTACGTCGAGTGTTTTATGGGACCTCTATTGGAACATCACAGCATATTAGTATACCCAATGCAGTTATAGTCTACGAGTGAATAATTTTTGTGAGTTTGGCTATTGTGATGCTATGGGAATATCTGTCACCATGAGATAACATTATCCAGCTGGAATGTTTTTACATAAATCTCCTAATGTTATTATGACATTCTTTATCAAATATATTGTTCTAATTACCAAAATTAAATAAAAATCATCAGGTAACCTTTTTTAGCTCAACTTGACAAAGTCAAGTTTGAGCTATTACCATGGGTTGACTTTCGTCTGTCAACAATTTCCTTTAGCACACCCTACAGGTCACATCAATCAATCGATCAAAACATGGTTTCTGGCAGCCATCTTGGATTTAACTTTTTGCATGACTAAATATTTCAGCATGACCTATAGCCAACATTTTTCATCCAATTGATCCCAAACTTCATATGGCTCTCTGGTATTAACTAAAATATTTCATCTTTCCACATTCCTTATCGCTCCATTGACTGTCATGTATGACATTACCCCCTTTCCAAGTTGAGCTACAGTGTCATTGACACTTTCATTTGTGAGATCTAGACATTAGTTTCTAGTATGGATATTGAGAAATTTATAATGGTGTACAAAATTATCTCTCTTTATAAGAATATCAAAATTTAAAGGTCATACAGAAATGTTATATCTTCGTATCAGATTGACAGGCCGCGATAAATTTGCTAAAGAGGCAAAAAACTATGAACATCATTATACAAAATTGTTCTGGTTTTCATCTACAGTTGTCTTCTTATTTTATAGAGTAATTACTGGGCTATGGTGAGAGGTTTACTGCCGATCTGGGAAGATTCTGTGACAAATTCTGATCAATATGAAGAAGAGGGGAAAACACCATCTGCCAGGAAGAAACATTAAGGTCAACAGAAGCGAGTTTTCATCAAAAAGCGGAAATAACTTTGAAACAAAAGAAAGAAATTATACTCAATAAGGGCATTTAATATTCATCACCCTAGTTTAAAAAAATAGCTTTATCCAATCTTATAATATACCAATCAGTTGTCGACCAATGTAAGTTAATCATTGAGGTCTGGTAACCGACCTTTATTTACTGTAGAGATTTTTCATGTCGTCGCATGTGCTGTAAGACGGTCTATCGTGATTACAATAGGTCTAGACATTGTATTCGCGCCACACTCCTTAATTGACCAATTATGCACTCCTGATCATTCAATCAAATGATTGGTCAACCTGTGAGCTTTGCTAATATGGGCTGATAAAGTTGATAATCTATATCAGTTTGTAATGCCGAGTGCCATGCTAGAATAGTGGAATAGTTAGGTTGAATGAATGGAATTGGTTAGAATGGGAATAATTTGAAAGTCAAAAAGAAATTTGTCACTGACTAATTTTTCTCTGGTTAAATGGGTGTTATAAAACAGACGCCATGCTAAAAACATATTTATAAGTGAAATAAACAATTTATATCACTTATAAAAATGGACGCCATGCTTATAACATATATATCTAACTCTTAATTAAAGAGTAACATACATTGCTGGATAATGTTGTTTATGTATATTTCCTATGTAACTGTGATATATTGTGTATTTTGTTGTTTCCTCATATTTCATTAATCATTGTATACATATGTATATGATTTATTAAATTAATAAATATTAATCATGAGTTTGATGTCTTCATGTTACTCTTCACCAGATTCAGATACATGGACATTGTTGGTATATTACTATGTTATTGAATGTTAAGTGGCTAATGTATGCAATAAGAGGGATAGTTATTAAATTGGATTTTGTAGTGCTTTCTACTAATACTGATGAAGGAATTGGATCTATCAAATGATAAAAACATTTGTTTTATGTCAAACTATACCTTCCCAAAAGTTTACTTCAGTATTTATAACCCCAGCTTGCAATTCCCATCAGAGTGGAAATACAATATAATTCTAAGACCAACAAGGGCTGTTAATGTGGGGTTCGTCCATTCATTGTTACCAGAGTAATGGCCCTTGTTGGATTTATAATATATTGAATTTTCATTGTGTACATAGGCATTTTGTATTGTATCTCCAGTAGCAAGTCAGACTTGAATGTTATTTGGAATGCTAATAGACCTGAAGAATGGGGGAGGGGCATAATGAACATCCCTTGTATTTCAACTTGAACACTGCAGACCCTAATATTGTAGAGGTTTTAATGAAAACTTCTAACTTCAGCTGTAGTCTGGTCGTTGAAGCATTGGACCTAGAAAAAAATATTAACAAACTGTTTTTTGGTGTAATTTTTTAGGGCAGAATCTGAGGAATAACATATCCAAAATCCGCTAAAATCCGCTGTGGGGAAAATTCTCTATTCAAGATGGCACCCAATATGGTTGTTAATATCTGAAATTGTTGAATTTATGCGGTAGGTGCAACAATAATGCCAAATTTGTAATAAATTTAAATATTGACAAACAATGTTTAGCCGTAAACCATATTTGTAGAAAGTCTTTCCCAAAACGGCCGCCAAAATGGAGAAAACTGAATGAAATTTACAATTTGTGCAACATGTAATTGCTAGTCCTATAAGATAGAACAAACACTCGAATTATTTGAGGATATTCATTGCAGAGTATAAGAGAAACGTTTGATCAGAGATGTAAGAATTCTCCCTAATGAATCCCAAGAGAGAGCAATCGAAAGAAGGGTCTCATGCAACGGTTATATCTGAACCTTTGGGCGCACAGAATCGAAACAATAACGCAGTTCTATATGTACTTTTTATGTTGAATCGTGTGATTATATGTGTAATCAAACAGTTAAATGCGATTTGATATGGATGTATTGATTCTGTGATCTTTTCTAGAAGCAGAAATATATGTAGTCAGAGCAGTCTCGTGAATGTGACCGATCAGCATTAATTTTGATATCTACAACATTAACCCTTCCAAGATGCACTGCTATAGAACAATATAAGATATATGCATTTGGTTTTGGGTAAAATCTGAAGATCCTATTGTCCATATCTCAAAATAGTAATCATAGTTGCCTCTAATCAGGTGACAAAACACGAATATTTCGCTATTATCACAAGAATGCATGGTGGTATATAATGAACACAATTTATCAAAACACAAAGGAGTACAAAACATATCTTCAATAAATTCTAAACTTGACCGATATGGTTTACATATAATGTGGCTGAGACTGTGTTTATATCTGGAAATTATATTTAGTTATATTCACCAAAGCCACATATAAGCGAAAAGTTCTACAATTTCTGCAACTGCATCACCGCGTTTGCCCCTTATCCCTTAAGTTACATATAGTTGCTGTACACAAAACCACAAATAGCAACATTTAGCGAATGTTCAACACTGAAATAACAGCTTTAAACGATGATCCCCTGCTATTTAGCACAATTACGTGGGTGGTTTTGGCAAGATATTTTAAAACAAAACGATACTGAAAATTAATATTGTGCATTGCGTGGTAGTATATTCCAGTTGTAAAGTGGGGACTGAAGTAATTGAACAAAATTTTCCAATAATAAACCGGTTTGGTAGCTGCGTGAAAATTAGTCATAAATAATATGTGAGATGTACCATCTCTTTGATCTCGTGATATATGGCGCTAATCTATTGAAGAGATTGGTGTTTCTTTGCAGTGTGATAAGCATTGGGACATATGTGTATGGTATATTATCACGGAGAGCGTAGCAAATTCCATAAATCTAACTAGTCTTTATACCACAAGGGTGTGCACTTCAGTGTATGTGTTGCATTCAATGATTAATCACAATGTCCAATGAAACTACCATGCACTTCGTGGCGAAACATTACTTTGTGTGTTGCATGACCAAAATTATTATATTTTGTCTGGACAGTTGGATGTTGGATAAGCAAAAAAACAAAAATTTAACCATTGGGTTTGACTTGCGTTGAAATGACCAATACATCCTTCAGATGGATATTTTAATGATCCGTGTACCTTTAAAGATACTAAACAACATGAATGTACATTACTAATACGTATGTCCACTCCTATGTGGTTATCCAATATGTTACTTTCGTCGTGGTATATCTTTGAGTTGCGGCCATTTTGACAGCCATTTTACGTAATCCCAATGCCATAACATATCGTATACTTACCTTCATAATTTACGTCAGACCCCACCCCTATTCAGGGCACTTTAGAACATTTTCCCCGAAGCGGATTTTGGATATGTTGTACACGAAGATTTCCTCTTTCCAACAATACCAAATTTAGCTTGTTAAGAATTTTTTCCCGGTAGACCTTATATTTTCAGCCCGACAGCCAGACTACTGTCGAACATCAACAGACTACAGTATTCCATTAGATGTGGCATGAGATCATGTACAATGGATGTTAAACTATGATCTATTAATAAACTCCACATTACACTGATTGTGAATTGTCACAAATGACTAGTGGCCTAATTTAATACTGACTAGCATGGTGTGTTCCATTCTGACTGTTAACCTGTTCATGACGGGAGCCATGCTCATGCAGCATTAAAGATCATGTGCCAGTGCATTCTTATATATGCCAGTTTCCCATAGGGAGCTTCACTTTTACAAAAGAATTCACTGGCTTACAAGGTCAAGGTAAAAATTGTTTGACCAATGCATTCTCTCATATATGTGAGAATACATTGGCAAAGGGTTTTTTGCAAAATTTCAGAAAGCTCCAGTCATGGAAGGTTTAAGGAAATCACTGCAATGTAGCATGGACTTCATTATCAAATAGAACATAGCTGTCTCACTGCCAGATAATATTTTCCAACCACAGGCATAGTGTTCTAATTTGTAGATTTCTGATGGCGAAATAAGAAGATTCGTAATCTAAACCTTCGAATCTCCAGAGCAGATAGCCCGGGTTTTGTCAACCAAATTTTAAAATCATACTCACAAATGGCTATATTTTCATGTTTAGTGACCTGTACTGTGGTGAAATGTAGTAACTCTTAATTTCAAAGAGATTTCAATATTTTTATTTCGTAGAAAATACTATATTTCAATATGCAAAAATTAATATAAAAACTCAACACAAATCAAAGCCCAAGGCCACAAGCCTTTCACAGACATATACCGAAGCCAAGAGAATTTAATAATTTAGATTATCTAAAAACCAATTTTTTGGATTCCTGTCCTATAATTGTTTGACAACAATTCATGCACTAAATTCAATTCAATTCTAAACTAAAGGTCCTTCCACATGGCAGTATTGCGTGATACTCACAGCATGGTGCACGGCAATGTGTCTTTGGCGGTTACTCGTATGTTTCCATTGAACTCAGGGGTTCTTTTTGGTTTAAAATGAGACTGCATGGTGAAGCGATGCACAATCACAGTCCAAATTTGACCTAGACCGAAAACTACTGTGCTTCCAGTATCTTTGCTCTATATCATCATTGCAAATGGCAGAATTTACTGAACAATACAGACTGAAACGCGCTGTACCGCAATGCTAGATTAGAACACCGATGTAATCCTGTGGCAACGTCTTCTGCAATTCGGACGCTGTGTGCAAGCACCCACTGCCTCCAGTTTGATCTAAGTCAACGAACCGCAAACTCCATGAAACTCAGTAGTTATAATAGTCATTCAAAGCAGAATTCTTCAGACAAGAATGATTCTAACTAATGTATTCTCTTATGTATGAGAGGCTCCCATGGGAGACTCACATATATAACAGAATGCATTGGCCCAGGGTTAATACGGATGAGGGTTGTTGTAAAAATATGTTACAAAAACTTTTTTATATTACAATAATTATATCCTCTGGATAATGTCTATATTCAAAATTATTACTTTCTCCGGGTTTCGTTGGATGAGATGAAGGAATGTGTTGAATTGGAATGATTTTTTTTTACATTGACCAGCAACCAAACAATCACAAGAAACAAGCAAGACAGAACAAAAGCAATATGCAATGGACGGCTTAATTACAATCACAAAAAACAAGCAATACAGAACAAAACTATATGTAATGGACGGCTTTATAATGACTACATTAATGTTTGAACCTCTTTACTGCAATACAACCCTACTCAAGCTTTAAAATAGTGGGTCTGTCATTTGCACAATGAGGTGCCCAGAGTGTGAATTTGGTTACGCTATCCCGCACAGCGGGCAAGCATCACCAAATTTACTCTCTGGTGACCTCATTCTGTTTAGGCCTCATCTTCTGGGAAAGTATCTATAGTCTCAAAACGACATTGTTTTAGTTACTTCTGTTCAGTTCTTTATCCCCTAATTTGCAAAAGATAAAATGCATAATCAAGGTAACTAATTGGTGAACATCACAAACATCAACTAGGGAACTTCAATCTGATCCTAGGTCTCCCATAGCAGTTGAGGCCTAAGCAGAATGATGTTCCCAGAGGGTGAATTTGGTGATGCTATTCTGCAGTGTGGGATAGCGTCACTAAATTCACCCTCTACAGACCTCATTATGCAAATGACAGACAAACTATTTCAAGGCTTGCTGCTCTACACCCCTACTAAGCATGAAGGTAAGAGCACCTTCTTTAGCGACATCAGTCAATATTCAATCTCAAGCACTCAAAATTAAGTGTGACGGAAAGACATTATTGCAGTGTTTGTGATAATAGCTTTCATCTAAGATCAGTTTTTACACTGCACAATGGCTCAGTACGCATAGGAATAGAAATAATAATGTCACTGGCTCAGCACGCACTGTCATCGCAGCATTTAGCAGACAAGAGGTTAAATGATGCACAGTCCGATTGGACACCCATTTGGTGAAGATTTCCCAGGATAATTTTCAGCTTACCAAGTAAGAGAAAAATGAAAAATAATTGCAATCACCATCATTCGCGTCATACTAGCATCGCGAAATCCCTCAAAAGCACCCATAAGCAATACATCGAAAATGAAAACAAAAGCTCATAATTGAGAACGCTCTTTATTATATACCGCTTATGGACCACAGAAGCAATAATGCTCTTTGCAAGAGATGATCATTGGGATTTTTGCTAGACTGACAGAAATTCAAATCGAGTTAAAAGCTTCCTCTTTTGAAAGTTGATATTTGGCCATCAAAACCTCATATTAATGGGCTTGTTGGTCAGATCTAATTATTTTCTGGTAAAGAAAACGAAGAGGTTGTGGTTTTATTGTGTCAAATCGGACAGAACATCTTTAAACAATAGGTCCTGTAATATGGAAGAATACATGGCTAGGAATGTGTATGTGTGAAACACTGAATGATCAGGAATACATGTATTATGAAATAAATAGTGTAAACAGCTGGGCAATATGGGGTATGCATTATGATATACAAATGATATGTAAATATCTAATGAGTGTTGCCAATACAGAATGGGCGTTATTTTGTGGATATGGCTAGTAATTACCTAGCCTCTCATATGGAAATAACGCATGCATTCAAGTAGATTTATAACACCAAATATTAGTTCCAGTTCCAAACTTTGATGCATATTTAGGTATTAGTGTTCAATACTCAGAGCTTACTGGAGGTATATCGTTCAAGTTCTTCAATCACCTGTTGGCAGGTGTTATTTTCACATCAAACAGAAAGTCTACGACAAGTAATCAGACCCACTATTTACATGTGGGCCTGTAGTTAACTTAGACTGTTTGGAATCATCTCATGATCATATATGGTTACTGACTACGGTAATGCCCTAAATAATTGACTCCTTAACAGGGTTCACGCTGCCACTTGCCAAATTTGCCAATGGCAAAAATAATTCACATTTGGCAAAAAATATTTTCATTTGGCAAAAGTTTTGGCAAGTCACTTTTTAATTCCTCAAGCAATTTGAAAAATATTGGTCAATCAATAATATTAATATCAGGAAACTCTTACAACATAATTATATTAGTGGTGTTTTATAAGGTTTAGGGAAAATTAACACCTCTATTAATATGCAGTTAATCTTATAGCATTAGTACTAATGGTTGGATGGATTACAAATCCTCCTGTGATGTGCCCTTCTGATGGAGAAACCCTTCTACCATTGTATTGTTCGGTGATTGGATTATTGTTATATGATAAACCACAACAGAGATGCGAGTATAATTAATTAATTAACTAACTGCTTTTCTATCGAAAAATCGTTCAAACCGCGATTGTCGAAACATAAGACTTAAGGTTGCAGAAAATGATACTATCAGGGATAGCAATTGGCAATTGCTAAAATAATTTGGCAAAAAATATTTTCGTTTTGCTAATTATTTGGCAAAAGTATATTTCGGTCCAGCGCGGACCCTGCTCCTTAACCACAGTAGAATTATGGGTAACTTTTCAGGATTTAGTCGGAAATATGGCTTGTTGCCATTCATGAATGATGACAACAAGCCATATTTCCGACTAAATTCTGAAAAGTTACCCATAATTCTACTGTGGTTAAGGAGTCGATTAAATAGGGCATTACTGTATGTATATGTATTGGGACCCAAACTAGGCCTATACCCCTACTAACATAATTATCCTCCGAGTATGGAATCTAATATCAGAATTACACTAGTTTTATTTTTCATTATTTTTGCCACCCCTTTAATCTGTGATAATGAATGTTGTATCTACAATGAGCAATGATATACAAGAAGGTCTATTATTTATTTCCCAATGATACAGTGTACTGAGGTAGTATGATGTACTGTATTCAATTAGGCATGAGACAAGAGACGATGATGATGTAATGTTTTGGCAATGATTTTGATATATGATTATACAGAAGAATATATATCATTCATAAAATGAGACAATAATTTGTTATCACAGAAATTTGGAGAAATAATGGCAAGGTACATATAAAATTAAACTTTTATCTCATAGTGTTTTTTCGTTGGTAGTGGGTTGAAACAAAAAGTTACATAGCTATATAGGTTGAAGGTTGTCTACACATCTACTGACAGACTTTGTTCAATGAGAAAATTAATAATGTCTCAAATTTATATGCAACGACTTCATAATGAAAAGAGTTTACGTCTACGGTGCTCTTCAAAGAAATGGATACTGCAGGCTTATATAATATACCTGAGGGTACCATTTGGGAGGGATACTGTTATAGAAAATATTCCTTTATAGCAGAGAGGATAAAAGCCAAATAAAAATAAATTAACACTTGACCCTTTCTATACTAAATACTCATTGACGAGTAGTTATCCATTAGGGATATGTTCACATAATAAGTTCAACCATAGGTCGTTTGTTGAACTTATTATCTGAACATTTATCTTCAATAAATAGGACTCCTTCTGCATTTGTACTGATATCTGCTTATTTTTCCTGAAAACCTCCCAGAAGGATAGTATAAAATAAGTTCAACCATAGGTCGTTTGTTGAACTTATTATCTGAACATTTACCTCCAATAAATAGGACTCCTTCTGCACTTTTATTATCTGTTGTCTGCTTATTTATTCTGAAACCCTCCCCCAGAAGGATAATAGAACCATTCCAATGTATACTTTTATAAATAAGTTGGAGAATCCATTTAGTATATAAAGGGTTAATCTTCCTTAATCTTTGTCTAGTAAGTTCAGAGCCTTGGAAATCTTACATTTTTCTGAAAAGTAGATCGTGTGCCTGCCAGCTGTGGATAGCGCTTCTTGATAAGTATGACCAATTTAAACTTCTGATGTCAATCCACCCTCTTGTTGAAATTTAGAATCATCCATTTAAATCAGTCCAAAAGGGACAGGGATATTGGAAAACTATGTAGGAGGTTAAGGGGTATTGTTTGAGACTGAAACTCTTTTCCTTGATGCTTGACATAGAACTACTGGTCTTTTACATGTAGCTGTCTATTTTGTATGGACGGATGGATGATGGAACTCCACCAGAGACTTTGCCTCAGGTTGATAACAAGACAGTCAATGACTGTGGGGTCGCTCACCAGACTGCAAAGACTGATAAGACTGGAACTCTGGAGACCACACCAGTCAGAACTTTTCATAATCACTTTAAAAGAAGTAGATCTAAACAGGATATGTGGCCAGAGAGACTTCACGTATGTAGATTGGTGAAAATCCACCTTGAAATTACCAACTGTACACTACTGATCACCCCCCTCCTCCAGCTCATAAAATCCCCTCCCGACCGGGCTCCAGACTCCCAAATCTTAGGTTGGAATTTCACAACCGACACCTCAAACTTTCTCAATTGTTGGAAATTTCCAATCTCACAAGCGCCTTTTTCTAAAACCATTTAGACATGTTTGAAGCCCAATTATCCATGGACACCAAAACACAATACATGTATGTGAGATTAATCAGTCAGGTGGTTCCAAGGTAGATGTTTTAATGAATTTGGTATTTCAATGATTTTATTAGACACAAAAGTGTTAACTCCCCATAGCCCCGCCATTTCTTGACAGGTTGACCTCATTTTAACAAATCTGAATCTCAGTCACTAAAGGATCCTCCTGATTCCTCCATACTATATGTAAACTAAATAGTCCAACGTCTCTTGAGAAGACATTTTAAGAATTACTATAGAGACAGAGAGTTATGTCCCTGGTCCCACCCTATTTAACCTGGTGACCCCATCTGAATAAATTTGAATCCCAGACATCAAAGAACCCTTCATACATATCATAAATATCAGTAAAATAGACCTGATGGTCCTTGTGAAGGAAGCATATTAAGAGGGAAACTGTCCTTCGCTTGGCCCCTATTTGACCAGATGACCCCATTTAAAAAAATCTGAATTGCAGTCAAGGAAAAACATTCCATGCTAAATAAGCCAACTAGTTCTTGCAAACATATTTTAAGAATTACTATGTAGTGAAATAGTTAAGTCTCTGGCTCTGCCCTTATTTGACTTTGTGGGATCCCATTTTCACAAATCTGTCACCCAAGGTAATTTCATACCAAATATAAGCAAAATAGGCCATTTGATTCTTGCATAGAAGACATATCATGAATTACTATGGAGAGAAAGAGTAATGTAGCTGGCCTTGCACCTACTTGACCTAGTGTCTCTTCCTACATTGTACGTGCCTGGCCTCAAGCAACACAATGTATTATACAATCAAGCCTTGAAATAGTGTGATAGTGTGTCTGTCATTTGCAGAATGAGGTCCCCAGAGGGTGAATTTAGTGACGCTATCCCGCACAGCAGGCTAGCATTACTAAATTCACCCTCTGGGGACCTCATTCTGCTAAGGCCCTCAACTGCTATGGCAGACCTAGGATAAGATTGAAGTTCCCCAGTTGAAGTTGGTGATGTTCACCCATTGGGCACCTCAATTATGAATTTTATCTTCTGCAAATTAGGGGATATAGAAACTTCCTAGAAGGGAAAAGTAGCTAACAACAATGTTAATTTGATACTATAGATACTTCCCAGAAGATGAGGCCTAAGCAGAATGAGGTATCCAGAGGGTGAATTTGGTGATGCTAGCCTGCTGTGCGGGATAGCATCACTAAATTCACCCTCTGGGGACCTCATTCTGCAAATGACAGGCACACTATTTGCCCTGTTGAAAGATTTTAACAATACATGATAGATTGTTGTTGTAATTGGGAATTTATGACTTCCAGCAGATCTCCAGGGAATGTTTATAAAAAAAGTCAGATTTCACTTGACATGTGTAGGCATACCCCGCATACAGTTAGAGCCAAAGTAAATGCTTCTTATTAATGATTCTCTGTCAAGAATTGAGTAAATGTTATTTTTGGGACCAGGGTGGCAGAAGCAGTGAACTTGAGTGAACGCCAGGGGGCACAACCTTCAGAAATGTAATGGCATTAGTTTTTCAATTTTCAAAAAATGTTGACCAATATATATATATATAATTGACCATGGAGTAAAATACAATTTTTTTTTTTTTAATATTTTAATAAAAAAAACAATTCCACATTTTTTTTTAAAATATTCTTTTATTTTTCAATATATCATTTCTTTTCTTTTCTTTTTTGGTTAAAGAGTTGAATCTAAAAAAAAAATTTGTGGAGTTATGTCCCTAGCCCCGCCCACATTTGACCCAGTGACCTCATTAAACAAATCTGAATCCCAGTCAGCCCAAGGATCCTTCATACCAAATATGAACCCATTTGGCCTGATGGTATTTGAGAAGATGTTTAAAAGAATTACTATGGAGGGAAAGAGTTATGGCCCTGGCTTCGCAACTATTTGACCCAGTGACCTCATTTGAACAAATCTGAATGTGAGTCACCTAGGGAACATCCACACCAAATATGAACCCATTCGGTCTTATGGTTCCGAAGAAGATGTTTAAAGAATTGTTGACGGACGGACGGACGATGGACGGACGACGGACGAGGAGTGATGACTATAGCTCCACCGGAGACTTCGTCTCAGGTGAGCTAAAAACCCCAGAAACTTGTGAAAAGGGATTTATAGAGAGAACATTTCTGATGTTTATAGAGAGAACATCAGAAATATCAATATCGATCAGTAGTAATATAGAATGTTACAGTGATATTAATTTGTGCAGAATAGGCTACTTTGTTTAAAATTTAGGAGTAAATGCATAATCAAGAATATGGTATAAATTATTTGACATACAATTAGGCCAATATAAAAATATTGGTAGATTTACATTCCCTCCCGACCATATTTTTATTTGGACAATTTTGATGTAAACTTTGTTCTCATGACTTAAACATAAAATTACATTTCAAATACCCATTAATCAGTCTATTTTGATAAAATTGGACAATCTAAATCACCTTGATTTATATAAGATAGGACACTGCTTCAATATCTAGAACTGACCTTGATGATTTATGTTTGGAAGAATAAAATATAAAAAATGAAATTTGTCTGCCCGCCTCATTTTTCTGAAAAAGTTGGTTGTAAATCTAACAATTTATTTATATTGGCAATATCTTCTCAACATATTGCTCTGAAATGATATTCTTGAAGCATGATACTATAGTTCCAGTTAGTAAACTTCTCTATTGCTTTGAGTATTCGATCATCTGGTGTCTTCTAATCTTCATTATTATTGAAAGGCTTCGAAATATATTCAGAATCCCAGCATCATGCATCATACTCATGCGTGAGTGACCTCTCACCACTATTCTCAGCACCACTATACAAGTCAACACCAGAGTGAGAAAATGTCCGAGCACCAAGTCCAGAATAATTAGTCGCCTCACTAGGCCGAAAGCTGAGTGCATCGAGTAGATGGTCGTGATCCCAGCTCGAATTTACACTGTTACCGATACCACTCGATAGGTTAGTTGCGCTGTGTAGACTCATACTCGGGGCGGCATGCTGCAGCTCTGTACTCTAAAATGTGTGAGAAAAGATGGATCAGCAACAGAGAGAAACCTGGTCAAATGGTCCTGCTACATTTGGCAGCGACATTTTTAATGACCATGAATCACGTAAAATTTATTGATTCCATGTTTCCTGTCTTATCTATACATGCATTATATCTTAATATACCATATTCTAATATGTTTTTAATACCATGTTTTATCTTATTGTTATTTATATTTTATTTTGTACTTTATTGAGTAAAGTTATATTAATAAATAATGAGTACGTTGTGATCGGTTTTACTGTATTTTGCTAAGCATTTATTCTCAGCATTTAATATTATAAAAAGCTATTGAAATTTTTGTCTGGAGAAATATGTTTATAAAACAAAAGAGTTTTCCTAGCATAATGTGAAAAAAATACTGGTGACTATGTGCCATTTACAGTCTCATGGTGGACAGATTTTCAGTGTCTTCATTCACATTATAGATTGTGCATATTACTCGAGTTAGTAGTTAGTCAACATACAAAAAACAAACAGACTTTAATATTGGAGTGAAAGTAAAGCTGCCATGTCCAGTTGAGTGCTGAAAATGTTAGAATTATCATTGAAATCAACTGCAAACTGTTATCAATGGTTATATGAATTAGTATGAACAATGGTTGTGATGAATAGAAACATGTATCAGGGTCGGATCTATTCATGAAAAGAAGAAGACATGTTTTTACAAATACTCTATTGATAACAGATTTCTTATGAATTGTCCACAAGCCTAATTTAAATTTTTACTCAAATGCTAAAAACTATGTCAATATACTGATGACATGGTAGTGCGGAGTGATATTTTAAATGTAAATTTGAAGTGAAAATATTGTTTCCCATAACTTTTTCAGTTTCCATCATTGTGAAATTTGGAAACACAAGACTGGATCAAACACACACGTTATTGCATTACAACACTGAGCCAAACTCAATTCAGATGTTATATATACAACACGTTTATCTCTTGCTAGGAGAAAGCTGTAATGATTTTAGGTTTGTGATAGTTCCATTCCAGGCACATGTAATGCACAGTGTAATGCCAGGTTTTGAAGTAACGCCATGTTTAGAAGTAACTGAAGACTTTTGAAGTAAACATCGCTAGGTTTTGAAGTAACAAACCAGTTTTGTAGTAAATATGAAAATTTGATTATCAAATTGTAGTTTTATGAGTAACAAAGACTTATTCAAACCAGATACCATTAGGATTCCAATCCAGCGTGTCCCTTTAATCGCAAAATATATATATAGAAGCATTTTTTTGTTACGCGCAACGAAACTTCTAGATTCTAACTCTCGTGGAACAAGATTCCACGAGACATCCCATCTTCAATTGGCATCAAAACGTCAAACGATGGTGAAAACACCGAGTTATATTAAGTTCATAACAAAGTATAACAATCGGCGGGGAGGAAGGGTGGGTTGGTATCTGGTTTGAATAAGTCTTTGTTACTCATAAAACTACAATTTGATAATCAAATTTTCATTTTTATTTCGTAACGACTTATTCAAACCAGATACCATTAGGATTCTACCAGATTTCGTAGCAATAAACACTCTACTTATCTGGAGGTGGGCTTAATCAAACATGCATCAAATACACTCACTATTAGTGATTTTCCCCACTAATAGCACCAGTGACTATCACTGATTCTTGATGTATGTTCACTATAATTCCCATAGAGACCCTTACGTATGTATAATATGAAGAACGCATCTACAATATCTCTTAGGATAACCATTTGTGTTAACCCGCCGAAAGAGAGTACATGATGTATTAAACGTTAATATTGGTTAGGAGACCAACCACCAAACGTCTCCTAACAATGCAAGGTACATATATCAGAATGATACCTTACATAAGAATATATAAACCGATAGACTAGACATGGATTAGACATGTAGGTGTACACAGTTTACATGTATATAACTATACGCAAGATATAAACAGGTACCGGTACCGGTATATGATCAGCTGTAACATTGCGCAGTCAATATGCAGATGAATGTGACCAAAATAATCAAATATAATCATCCGAAAGTCAATACTGGTAAGCCTGGAAGGACCCAGTGAATTTCGTGTGGCTATAAATAAACTGGACAAGTAGAATCACTTGACAAGCATCGAGAACCTGTTGAAGAGTATGACCTAAATAAGGTACACGACATGGAGAATATCATTTTATCACAGATACCGGATGGTGTGGTTAGTCTCTTCAAAATAGAGCTGGAGACATACAACAAACCATATGTAAAAAGGCTGGACTAGGGACAGCCCTGAAAAGTTGTAACTGAACATTAAAAACTGATGCCAACTTAGCGTGATCGAGACGGATGACACTTAGTTGCCTCCCGACAAGAACGAACAGGTCGACGTTGAGCAAGATGTGTTCAGAACATAGACTTCGGAATAAAGAACAGTTCAGTTCAGTGAAATTATGTTGATGAAGTTGATACCTCGATTCAGGATTGCCCTGAAGTTTGCCTGTAAATCACGGTAGCGGCGAAACGAGGTGATGACTATGAAGCCACAAGTTTTCTATGGCAATAAGGTCAATGATGCAGCCCCCAACGGCACAACTGACGTTGATATGGGTAATTGAATTTCGTAAACGATAAATAACAGCCATGCTGGTAACAATGATTGTAGGAGGACTCCTACGGAAACCCCATTTTAACAAGTGGATTAAGACTGTGTGTACCGGGAGATCTCAGGTATATGTTACATGTATGTCACTCAAAGTAAGGCAAAACTCGATGACGTCATGAACCAAGAACTCACAAATGTGAGTATTTCAAACCTGTCAAAATTGAGATGAGGTAGGGAATCAGAACAGCCTACCCACGACGCTCCAAAGTTAAGTCCTGGATCAATATGTTGATAAATACACCAATGATTGAATTGTGTAGCTGCAGTTGTAATTTCTGTGAGAGCCATGTTACCATGATCAGGTTGTGATATGCATTTGAAAGAATTTATTTGAAAGTTGTTGGCTGAGATGGTCGCAACACCCAGTTCTGATTCTGAGATAAGAGACCTGGTAAAATTCAGTACTGAGATGATAGGTCGGTGTAATCATAAGTTGAAAAAGTTGGGTATGTCAATACTGACGATGTCAACTGGGAGCAAGCACTATTATTGTGCAATTTGTCCATGGAATATAAGTGAGGACCTGAGGTCTCAACTGTATTGGTGAATATGCATATGCCATCAGATTGTCCTATCGATAGATTGAGGATAACAACCACTCAAGTTGAGGTAGTGATTTCCACGAACAATTATGTGCTTATTTCTCGTTCATCAATGATAGGCAGAACGATCCCGGGAATCTTTCAAATTTGAAAGATCGCCGAGACTACCTGATCGAATTCCCATCAGTGGGACGATAATGATATCAGATGACTAAAGTAATCTTCTACCTGGTAGTGAAGACGTTCCCTGCTACATGAGCTGATGTTAGAAGACAGTTGTGTCTTAATTTCAGATTCTATAGTTGTACGGTATAGGCAGATGACACAACCATACACATTCTGTCCCACCCGGCTGGTGGATATTCTGGGTGACTAACGGACTGCTAGGTGTCTAGTGAAGTAGAACGAACTTTTGTCACTTGACAAATAAAA
The DNA here is from genome assembly GCA_032622095.1 of Siphonodentalium dalli. Lineage (NCBI taxonomy): Eukaryota > Metazoa > Mollusca > Scaphopoda > Gadilida > Siphonodentaliidae > Siphonodentalium > Siphonodentalium dalli. The sequence goes on from CP136064.1 coordinate 223,005,630, forward strand.
CGTTGAGATAATAAAAGCAGGAACCTGCTCAAGTCTGCCGTCATTTCTAGTCAGTGATATGTTGACATTTCTCCACTGGTCACCGGTGGTTTTGACTAATTTGTTGACCCATATAACAACCCCATCGCCAAGTCCCAGATGGAGCGGTTAGTGATAAGATTCTTGTTACCGGGACCAAAAGAGCGTAACCCGATAAATGTTGTTAAATGTAAAGTCGGAGAGAGGCCTGGACAACAATTGTGACATGCAGGCCATAAAACCCAGAAGGTTTAAGCAAATCAAATATACTTCCGGAAGTGAAACAATTGCTTTCACGAAAATCAAACTAAGAATCAAGATTCTGGTTCTCACCAGAATTCGAGCCCCGATCTGATACAGAGGGATGCTTGTGGTAAGGAGATAAAATTGGAGAAGATGTAACTGAATCGGTCGCATTCGGAAACATAATTGTGGTACAACATCAGTGTCAAGAGATAACCCCAAGAAAGTGAATGTATTCCCGGATTGTAACCCTCTGTTGAGACATTCAGTGTGTTCGTTCTTTCCTGGAACCAATATATAAAAGCTACAGGTATGGTTGTTCCGGGTTATTACGGTATCGGAAGAATCAGGCCATCCGTAGTTGGAAAATATTTCCCAATAGGTACACATGAACAAGTGACTTATCGGAATTATGACACTGACGCGTTCGAGTAATTAGTGAATGATAAATTTAGGCAGATCCAATCTTCCAGAAAGGCTGCCAGGCTGATACCGAGAGAGCGAAAGATTTAATGCGACCGAGGCTATGTGGCAAATACTCAGGAACTCGGGGTCTACCCCAAAATAACGTACTAGAAATTGCCACGAACAGGTTCGAAATCGGAAACTGATATACCGGTACATGGACATGTAAGGACGGTGTGTTTTGAACATATCGGTACGTGAAAAAGAAAAGAAAAAAAAAGGTAACACTGTAATTAAAGTGTCAGGACAAGTACTGCAAATTATCGATACCGGATCATTGCAGCACCTCTGATCAGGTGTCCAGTTCGAAATGGTGAACAGTGAACTTATATATTTATGGTTCATTATACTAGACGTACAACGTATTTGACCAGTTAGTTTGACTGGGAACCGTGGACGGTAAAACCCAGTTGAGAGAGACGTAACTGGTTCTATTGTGAATTTTCCGTGCCATCAATTGTCGATGTTCATGCGAGTTGGTCGGGTTCAAGAAATCGAGGAAGTCCAATCAGTAACCCCAGGTCAGAGTGTTCAGTATCTTGAGTTAACCTTTTCCTATCCGCGTGTTGATAAGAAATGAATCTAGACGTGTATTGAAATATTACTGGTGCCTAGAATACGATTATGATGTTACAAAGTACGGTAACCTTCATAAAAATACTCCCAGATATTGGAAGGTTAGAAGCATTGACGTTTAACGACGTCATCAAGTTCAGTGTCTGACAGAGCTCGGCATATTGACACACCTTGTGTCAGAGAGCCCCAGCCGTATTTCACATACTAAATGACCTTGACCTGATGACCACAGTCATCCTCTGGTGATCTCGAGAAGTCATACATTCCAAAAGTTAACTACGTACCTGTTGTCGGTAGAAGTGATCAGTATCTCTTCATGTGGGTTCTGTTGGATGTCGAAAGTCATCGGCTCAACCGAACAATATCAATAAGTGATAGAAGTACCCCATTCTCTTCAAACGATTGAGAGTAGGCACTGTCTGAAATTCTTCTGTGTCATGACCCATGCGCGGGAAATTAAATGCAACAGAATTGTCATTGTACGAAGTCACAGAAATAGTAGTTTTGTCAGGTCTACATGAATGCCTCAAAACTTTGTATGCACGTAATCATTCCTCTACGAGGGAACCGACAGAACTCCCATCGAATTCCAACAATCATTTCCAGAGTGGTATATTGGTATGTCCAGGTATGAGTACATATCGGAGCTGTTTGATTGGAAATAAGTTCGTGCTGTCCTGTATCATGACAGATTGGTACATCTGGACAATATGTCAGTGTCTGCATTATCCTCCGACAGTTGCACCATACAACTAGCGAATCATCTGTCGATAAATATGGTGATGATATATACACTGGGACTTGCAAAAATGCAAAGGAAATTGTAGTAGAGTCAGCAATTACAGAATCGTCATTTCATCAGACATCATTCTGCTTAGAGTCGTACTCATATACCGGGTCTTCCCCGATTGAGTCAGGACTCGTGGTCATGTCATCTCCAAGGTGAGATTGGATGTTTCAATCGGAAGATTGCTGTGACAATTAACTGTCGTGAAACGGTCGTTAACTCTTTTAAAAACACGTTTCAACTGCAAGTTTCATCTTTGATTTTGAAGCCGGAAGTGAAGGGAGAATTTCATCGTTCAAATCTGAAGTTTGCTGTGACAACGAACTGTCGCGAACGTTTTTTCCTTATTGTCACGTTTCAAGCAGTTCGGAGTTAGTTCCATTCCTTAATAGCGTGTTAAAAACACTAATTCAGTTTCAAAATAACGGAGCAAGTCAAATTGCGATGTTTAATGGCGGACGCCGAAATTGAAGATGGGATGTCTCGTGGAATCTTGTTCCACGAGAGTTAGAATCTAGAAGTTTCGTTGCGCATGCGCATAACAAAAAAATGCTTCTATATATATATATTGCGATTAAAGGGACACGCTGGATTGGAATCCTAATGGTATCTGGTTTGAATAAGTCGTTACGAAATAAAACTCAATAATGTATGAAAGGATGATAACACAAAATAGAACGTACTTTTTCGACTAAATAATGGAGATGTCTGAAATATTTTAAAACACCACAAATGATCAACTTTGGCCGTATATAAGTCAAAGTCACCTACATTATTGGGTGGATGGGCTTGGTGAGGTTTTGTGTCACTCTTTAAAAATAACGTCTTCTGAAAAAATAACGCTCTTCGAAAAAAATGCTCCTTAAATGTTTTCATTATTTTTTTTTCATATATGAATATCTCCGTTATATCGTCAATTTGGATTTCTTCGAGAGAAAAAACTAGTTAAATCAAAACTTGGTGTTACATGCACAAAGTATAGAAGGGTCTCAAAGTCTGTTACATGTTTCTGAAATAATAAATAGACAGGATCAGCCACACGTATGTGTAACTTGTAACGTGTGTTACTATGGAATTACTATAGAGATGCACAAGGCGGGAAATGTCATCTGATCTGATGGTGCCAAAAACTACATGTTTATTATATACCGGCGAAACTTGTATAATAGTCGGGAACATAGAAGGCGAGACAACTCTATTGTGTCTATCTGTGCTGATCCACACATTACTGGTATCCTGATGAATGGTACATACATGTTGATTTCCATTCTGTTTAACCACTACAGGCATGTACAAGCAGTTACACATTAACACGTATGTGTGTCTGATCCTGGCTATTAACACAAATCATGTGGGTTTATAGTAACACAAATCATGTGAGTTTAGAGTAACACAAATCACACATTAGTTCGAAGCAAACTCTTACTTCTTATTGGATGATTGATTATGATAATCTGGAACAATGATATTGTTTATGCCCAATGACATTAGTTTCTGTTTATCAAAGTCGCCCATTATGGGTATTACCAAAGCATCAAAGCCTTTGTTCCATTGGCTGTTCTGTTGGGACTGAAATGAACACCTATATATGTCATATCTACATCATGCTTCATATCCTGGCTGAGGCTACGTTAAAAATATATCTGTTTCTCCTGACTCTACCCAAAATTTTATGAAAGAGTAGGTAATATTTTTTCAACTATATGTAATCACTGGACTGGAAAGGTTTAATAATCTTCAAGAACAAACATTTGATCTATTCATTTCAAATTGTACTACCATAAAATAACAAATAATTTTAGGTTACAAAGAATATCTGATACACTCCTAATTTCAATGCCAAAATGCGGTCAAATTCTAAGGAAGAAAAATGGCTGTAACTCATGTGAACATAATTGGACAGAAGCTATATTCGAACTTGGCCTGTATGTTTAGCTGGGAAATACACATACCATATTTGGTTCAGATAAAATAATCCAAACTGGAGTTATCGGTCAGAAACCGAAATGTTATGAAATCTGTCAAATTCTGTCGAAAAAGGGCCATAACTCATGTAAAAATAATTGGAAAGAACCCATATTTGAACTTGGCCTGTATTTTTAGCTGGGAAATACACATACCAACTTTGGTTCAGATCAAATAATCCAAACCCGGAGTTGTCAATCGAAAACCAAAAATGTTTAACTGATGGACGGACGGACAGACAGATGCCACGAGGGATAGACCCCCCCCCCCCCCAACAAATGGACAGACAGACTGATTACATAATATGATGATAAAGGGCATATAAAAAGTCATGTATCCTATATCTTTGAAGCTATGTTAAAGAAATATATCAATTATTCTATTCATGTGTTTATCAACGAGATTGAAATTTTTTTTTAATCTGCTGAGAAGCCAATCAAGGGAGTACTTTTAAGGGTGTTTGGGGTAAGGGGAAACAATTTTCTTTTTTATTTTGGCCTTAGGTTGAAGAATTTCATATTTGTTCAGAATGTACTCATAAGGCTACATTTCTAATAACTTCCCAAAAATATTAACGATAATGTATCTCTTTCTAGCAAGTCATATATATCTATAGGATATAAAATAATAGATATGAATCAAGGACACCTGTCTGGAAAAGCTTCTATCAATTATTATCAATTTTATTCAGAATTTCTTATCACAATCCCGGGACAGTAAAAGTTGCTATTTTAAGAACAGAAATCTTGCGAAAAAGTTACAGAGCCTACCAACAGGGATAGCTCTATCTTGTTAGGACCCTCAATGAAGGGAAATTCTATTTCAACTACTTGTAATAGATTTAACCGCGAATTGCTCTTAGTTACATCAGAAATAAACCAGCTTATTATGCCTTAAAAGACAAATAATATACCAAATCTTCAGTTTTATCTGTATTTTTTCACAAGAAGCTGTCTGTAATCTTGAAATCATGTTTTATAAAAAAAATATGTTGTAGTTGTAATTGTGGCCCAGAAGAGATTCAATGAGGTTTAAATTAACATATTTGACCCGCCATATCAAATCCAGTCGGAAGTCGGGATTTTTTTTACCCTGTGCCAATGCATTCTCTTATATATGCGAGTCGACCATAGGTCGCCTCGCATATATAAGAGAATGCATTGGCCTAACAATTTTTTATCATGATTTTTAAATAAATGTTTCTTACAATTTTTAGGACATAAAATAAAAAACATCCTTTACCCTGCAGGGAGCCCCACACATATATAGAAGCATATAGAAGAGTGTCGTCTGCTCATGTTTGTCTGGGGCTTTGTATGGGTGAAATTATAAAATTGTTAAAGAATACAAGAACAAATTATTAAAATTGTAAAAAATTGTTAGGCCAATGCATTCTCTTATATATGCGAGGCGACCTATGGTCGACTCACATATATAAGAGAATGCATTGGCACAGGGTAAAAAAATCCCGACTTCCGACTGGATTTGATATGGCGGGTCACATATTTGAACACAGAAGTGCCACATTGAAGACACTATTTTGTTAGATAAAGAATTTTCTATACCCACTTTGTATACATTTGTGATGAATTAGGACATTCGTAATTATAGTATAAAAATTGCAATTAAATTTTTTTCCTTGAGATTTATTAGCCCACTTTATATATGGTTTCTAACAAGTTTTGAGTGAAGCAAAGACAAAAATTCTATATTTAACATTTAAAATCTATATAATTATTAATTCCAACTGAAGCTATACTGATGCTGTTAAGCCTTCCATTGTTAACTGTATTACTTGATGCATCATTTTATCCATGGTTCACTAGCTGTATTGCCCACATAAAGCCAGCTTGATAAATGTTACGTTAATTACGTCAACACAGCTTTATTAGGTCAATTTATCTTTATTAGAATAGTACTACTTTCCCAACGTGATTATATAGAGAGTAATCAATTGGTTCCAAGAATTACATTAAATAATTCACGAGAGGCGAGAGACGTCGGTAAGAAATGAGTGCGCTTTAGCGCACGAGTTTCTTACCCAAACATCTTCTCGCCTCGAGTGAATTATTGAACGTAATTCTTGGAACTAATTGATTACTCTATTTATTACACTTCTGCATCAATTTGGTGTACAAAATATGAATAAAACACACAGAATTAATGCATGAAAGTCCCGATGTGGAGAAAGATCAACCATCGAAAATTCAATCTAGATCAGTAAGCGACGTAACGTCAATGACATCACAGGAAATGACATTGCCATTTTTAATTAACAGCGTTTTCAATGGAAATCGTACATAGGAGTGTAATAAATATTTATATATGCAAATAGCACAGGTAACTAGGGATAACGTCAACTGACCTAAAGTACGTTGTTGTGAGTTGGAACGTTTTCTCATCCAAGATTCACAACAATTCAAAATTGGAAAACATGAAATGTTTTTTTGTTATGCATGGGCATCATTGAAGGAAAGAATCGGGAGGGGGTTTTGCATCTATTGGATTTGAGAGAGACTCGCCCAATAGATGCTCAAACCCCCTCAAGGACATAAACACTTTAAGCAACGGCACTAGCTACTTATTCTATATGTAAGTTTGGATTATCTAGACTACAGCTATCACTTCCAACAAGCCTGGAAACTGTGTCTGACATTTGCAGAATGAGGTCCCCAGAGGGTGAATTTAGTGATGGTACCCTGCACAAAGGACTAACATCACCAAATTCACCCTCTGGGGACCTTTCTGCTTAGGCCTCATCTTCTGGGAAGTATCTATTGTCTCAAATTAACATTGTTTTTAACTACTTTTTCTCTTATGTTCAGTTTCTATATCCCCTAATTTGCAGAAGATAAATTGCATAATTGAGGTGAATAACGTGTGAAGATCACCAACTTCCACTGTGGAACTTCATAGCAGTTGAGGCCTAAGCAGAATGAGGTTCCCAGAGGGTGAATTTGGTGATGCTAGCCCATCATACGGGATACCTTCAGTACAATTCACCCTCTGGGAACCTAATCTACAAATATCAGATCAGACACACTATTTCCAGGCTTGACCGCCAACTTCCTCACCTCTTTTCCTAGATCCTTTCCCTGTTTGAAATCCTTCAGTAGTTTTTCAACAGAAATCCTTTGTTGTGAGGTCGAAGAACCCAGGTCCTGCATGCGGACATTTTCTTCTTCGTAATATCTCATGCGAACTTGTAATGTTGACAACATCCTCGATTTGTCCCGAAGTTTCTCTTCTACTTCTGTCAATCTGAAAAAAATTCCATGAGCTGAAAGAAGTTGAATTTTAGAGGGAGGTTAGAATGTGAGAGTGCATTAAGGTCACAGCAAACGGTGAATATATATTAGGAAAACAGAATAAGCTACACTGATGTTCCAAATAATTCTGCACACATTGTTAATATTAGTAAAACATAGTGTATTTTTAAACTTATGTTTTGTTATGTAATCTTGTGCTTATATTATTTGGTGCAACACATTCACACTGAATCATGAACTTGGATATATAACAAACTTACCATAATATTATAATTTACAGCAAAAAAACACTATCCAGGCAAGCAGATGACAAAACTATTGCTAGAACCCATCAGATTTTAGATCATTCAGCAATATCATGTATTTTTCTGAATGAGTGATGCATTTAAGCCTTTCTATACTAAATACACAATGACAAGTAGATCCCATAGAAAATGTTCAGAGAGTAAGTTCAACAAATGAAAATACGATAGTTGTTTGTTGAACTTATTATTATCTGAACATTTTCCTCCAATAAATATGACTTCTTCTACACTTTTATTATCAGTCGTCTGCTTATTCTTCCAGAACACCCCTCAGGATAAAAATAATAGACCATTCCAATGTTTAGTTTTATAACTGAATGGGCAAATCCATTTAGTATAGAAAGGGTAAATAAGGATGTGGCATGTACTCAGTACAGAGTAGCGACATTCTCTATTTAAACTGCGATGTTTCAAAGCAAAACTTCATTCTTTCTCTTGAAATCACTTTCTTGACTGGATAACGCCTAAATTTTACAGTGTATGAATCACTTTAAATATATTTCCAAGACCAAACCAATCAATCGATCAATCACTATAGGGAGCTGCACAGATTTACTTGGAACTCAAGAGCATGTGTGTAGACAAGAGATCAGAAGTTGAGTGTATCAGAGGTATTATAGGAAAAATTTAATCTCAGGTTAAAAACAAATGGTTCTGTAGGGGAGGAGCAGTAGCTAGCACTTGCTGTGATTTTTGAGGAGACATGCAAACCAGAAATAAAATAATCTTACTTTCCATATGAAAATTTTAATTGATGATTTTTACTAATTTAAATAAATGATGCTCTATTCATACAATATTTACCAATATAAACAAGAGCTGGGCTGTCACTCGGTGCATATCTCCATGTGGCATACCACCTAGTTTGGGCATACATGTACTCATGGCTGAGATACTTGGACAGATAGACAAAAAATCTACATTTTCAGATTAACAAAAATGAATAACTCTAGAACGGAAAATCCAAACAAAACAATTTCATTGAGATCCGACAACCTGAGGCTGAGATATCTGCTCAGATGAACAAATCAATCAACATTTTCAGGTGTTCCCAAATAAATTGGTTGAAAACTCCATTGAATGTCTTCATAGGGGTGAACACTGAACAGTCAACAACCATTAGTTGAGTTATCTACTCAAACGGACGGATGGACAGACGGAGGATCGGATGCATGTAATCCAGTATACCCACCATTTACTTCAGTTGTAGGGTTATAATTATGGATTCATCTAATAGAAGGTTAAACAGGATAACTCTAAAGAAATGGAAGGATGGGTATGTATATAAGGAACACTAGTCTATAATAAACTATGATGTCATATGATCAATCATATTCTACTAATCCTATATTCAGATATAGCAAAAAATAGCTTAAAGACATATTATGAACTTGTTCAGTTGCATGGAACTGATAAGTTAGTACTCAACAGGGGGAATGTAACATTCTACTAACATTTCGAAAATTTCTAATAAATCGACAATACCACTCCAGAAAAAACATCGTCTGAACTACGCTCAAATGTAAATATTTACATCTCGATTCGGAACGCAACTCTCGGCGTTAAACTTAACACAAAAGATTTACCCACCGAGAGTCATTGTATTTAATTAATATATAAGAATGACAGTGTTTTTTGTCAATTTGGATTAACATTTGTAAAAAATAACTACCTTGAGCAAGATTATTCTCCATTTCTGTTTGACTACCCCACCGGAGTGTTTCACATCACTTTAAAAGTAGCAATTATTAACAAGAAAAATTTATTTCCCAAGTGTAGCAATCTTGAACTATCCAGCAAATAACGTATAGTAATTTTTAAACTAGCTAAACAAATACATAGCTACTAATCTAACTAATAATTCTGAAATGATTGAAACTAAATCCAGGGTTATCAATGTTAACCCGTATGACCACTGAAAATAACAGTTACTAATTTGCATAATGAATTGCTGGAAAGAAAAGGATCCTTGTTTTATATATATTATGATGAAATGATAGCGAGAAATTCATACTGAATGAAACACCAATGCTATAGAGAGTGAGAGTCATTTAAGGGTAGATATAGATGATCACATAAAATAATTATGATACATTTGAAAAGAAGGGGGAAAATTAAAAATGAAACATTTTACAATGGTACATCTATAATTGCCATAATTTCCATGTAAGTTTGTGTGGACAGGATAAATACATGTTCATCTTGTGTGAGCTTGAGAGCAAAAACCTACAAGTAGGCTAAATTCAGTAGAAAAGCAGTATTCAAAGTGAAGCTGCTACTAGTAATGGTGGCAAATAGCAGCAAAAAGCACATGCTAATCAGTCTTAAGCTTGTAAATGCAACATTTAGCGACCAGTGGTGTCGATTAAATAAAACCCGAAGAATAAGTTTTATGGAATATATCGGTTGCAATTTGGTCTTGATATAAAACCAAAAGAAAACCGAGAAATCGTAATTTTTTTACATCATTGGTAAACAGGCAGACAAGTGAACTCCCCCGTCTGGTTTTAGCTCAGCTGTTACTTACCTATAAAATAATAACGCAGCAAGGAAAGAAGAATAAAAGTGTAAGTTGAATTGTTCACGAACAAAAATATCTATGTAAACTTCATGATTGTTATCTATATCACAAGCCTTATAAATAATAATATCACATAACAATTAAAGGAACTCAATCCGATCAGATGGTCCCCATACAATCAATACACATCAACAACATTTCTTCAAAATACGCTTTAGTTATCAGAATCAATTTATTGCAACAAAATAATGCAAACCACTGTCAACTATGGTATCAAATTTCCCAACATTTTGTTCAACAAAATATGGCTGTATTATCACATAAGTATCAACAAATTTGACAGTACATGTATTACCACTTGATTTTAGAGTTGATTCTGGACCACATATTATTACACATCTCGAGAAATAACAAAATTCAAAAATCAATATATGATCACTCTGAACTTTGATGGGTGGGTTCCTCGACTTGAATCAAATATTTTTTACCACCGAAGCCAAAGAAATAGTAATTTAGGAGAGTCTGATCAGATTGAGTACCTTTAAAAATGCTATTATTAGATTGATTTATGCAGGACATCTTCAAAAAAATCAGCAACTAAAGTTGAATTTTAAAAAGAAAAAATCAATGTTTTGCCATATTTGTTTTTGCTTCACTAAATACTGCATGAGGCATAAGGGCCTGATTTTGATTGGCAGTTGTCTTGAAAGTCAAGTCACTTTAGACTTAATTTGTCTAGCCAATACAACAGTAATCAAATGGTTTAAACCAGTCAGCTTCAGTGAAAAGGGTATTTAGGATACAAAGAATACATTTTTCACTCTATCTGGTTTTGTCAAGAAAATGATCATACATGTATAAGGAATGAACATTGCTTTCAATGTGGTAATGCAACTTTGACTGTGAGAAACATTCAGCAATCATTAGAGAAAAAAAATCATAGCTTGCTGAAATTTATCATGGTCAATACCCATGACTGTTTCGAATCTGGCACATTACTTATATTTACATACCACATAAATTATGAATTTGAATAATCATATCATTACAATAATTAATAATTTAATCAACATTGATGGAATCCTTGGGAGTGGCTAATTCTTGACTATATCCATTCACATGCAATTCAAGTTCATCAATAACAGATTCCCTCTGGCATACTTCAAAGCTAAGTCTACGAGCCATTTATTAATGTCAGACCATCTCTGGTATTTTCAAGGAACTCTGCAGTTCTAGGAATATGGTGGCTAAGAATGACATCAGAATGTACATATGTTTAAGACCACCTTATTCAGCGTTTATGGAATGGTATGGGAAAGGCAGAAGTATCGCTAGGTATATTTAATTATATATTTGTTGACTCTTTGGTAATAGCACAAGATATCCGCATTTAGATAATACAACCAACATATATCCTGGTGCACTTTTTGTTTCTAATTCCAATTGAACATAAACCCATACCTATAAACGTACATAAATTATTTTGGAAAATTTGATAGGACAACAAGCCTGACAGCTTATGTTGAGTCTTTGGTTTCATACCCCATTGTCAGGAAGCAAAGAATGGGGAGTTTGAAGTGGGACGACTGGAAATACTAACAGTCAATTTCAGTTTTAATGTGGTGTTTGTGGCAGACAGAGTGTATATATAGGGGGGGGGGGGGGGGGGGCAAAGAGTGGAGTAAAGCAGTAGTATAGAAGAAAGACATAAATATTTCACAGTTTCCCCAGTTTTTGAAAGTCTGCATTGGCTACCAATCAGGCATCAGATCAATTTCAATATGTTACTTACTGTGTTTAACCTTTCCATGACTGGAGATTACTGAAATTTAGTGAAAACCCTGTGCCAATGTATTCTCTTATATATGTGAGTCTCCCATAGGAAGCCTCGCATATATAAGAGAATACATTGGCCTAACAATATTTACCTTGACCTTGTAAGCCAGTGCATTCTATTATATATGCGAGGATCCCTATGGGACACTCCCATATATAAGAGAATGCACTGGAACATGATCTTTAATGCTGCACCAGCGCAACTCCCGTCATGAAAGGTTTAAATGCTACCATAAAATAGCACCATCTTCCCTGGCTGAATTAATTGAATGAACTGTCCTATCCTCTCAGGTCCAGGAACAAGCCTGAGTTTAGTGTGCCTGTCTTTTGCAGAATGAGGTCACCAAATTCACCCTCTTGGGACCTCATTCTGCATGACTCATCGGTTGTGGGAGACATAGACTCAGACTGAAGTTCCCAAATGGTGAATATTGTGGTGTACACCCATTGGGAACCTCGATTATGCAATGTGTTTTCTGCCAATTTGGGGATATAGAGAAACTAAACTAAAAAAGAAATAGAATCTATGGGAATAAGTTTTGATAGAAATTTGATAATAAAGAAACTTTCCATAGAAGATGAGGCCTAAGCAGAATGAGGTTCCCAGAGGGTGAATTTAGTGATGCTTAGCCTGCTATGCGTGATAGCACAACTAAATTCACCCTCTGGGGACCTCATTCTGCAAATGACAGGCACTCTAACCAGGCTTGACCAGGAAGGCTAGTAATCTTATATAGAACCCTGGTGACCTCAAAACGTGCGGTGATCGAACATTTCTCTGAAACCAACAAACCACTTCTCACAACCTATATTCGAGTTTAAATTAGTACTCAAGACTCATCTTTTCCAAATTGCATTCCAGTCTGAGCACAAAAAGACCCAATTATATGTAAACTGCATATTTTGATGAAACCATGATGTCTCAATTTATTTAATATGTATGTATGTTTATACTTCCATGTGAAGCCCGTGAGAACTATGGTTGAACCGTGGCTCAAACTGCATTATAATTATTATAAACCTTAAAGGCATGTAGTACTCCAGTATATAGTCTTAGTTATAATTGTTGTTATACAGGAATGCCCTAATTAATCGACTCCATAACCACAGCAGAATTATGGGTAATTTTTCAGGATTTAGTCGGAAATATGGCTTGTTGCCATTCATCGGAAAGCTCTCAGGGAGAGCTTTCTGATGAATGGCAACAAGCCATATTTCCGACTAAATCCTGAAAAGTTACCCATAATTCTGCTGTGGTTATGGAGTCGATTACTAGGGAATTACTGTACGTGATCAAAGCAATAATCCAGATCAAAAATCCTTAAATCATCGATATATACTAGAAAAATCAAGTTATAGTACAGAAATGTTGATTTATATGAGGAACTGTCCAATGAATTGAACACTACTATATAATTGTGAAATAGCAAGGTACTCACTGATACAAGACAAAGACAACTCAGTAAGTTTTGTCAAAGCACCAAGAAATAGATTTAACAGACCTACCACTACCAATCAGATGAGAAAATAAAGATACCAAAAAGAATTGGAAGCCAGGAACAAGACCCTGCGAAAAAACCCAAGACTAATGCACACCACTCCTAACACATTATGTTTCATCATACAGCTTACAGTAATGCTCTAAATAATCAACTCCTTAACCACAGCAGAATTATGGGTAACTTTTCAGGATTTAGTTGGAAATATGGCTTGTTGCCATTCATCGGAAAGTTCTCAGTGAGAGTTTTCCGATGAATGGCAACAAGCCATATTTCCGACTAAATCCTGAAAAGTTACCCATAATTCTGCTGTGGTTAAGGAGTCGATTATTTAGGGCATTACTGTACTTGTTCCATTTTAATATCAGCGGTATTTTTTACAATAAAAATCTATTTTACCCTATCGCTCAGTCAAAACTTTTATATTTTAGAGTCAGCATATTATTCATAGTAAGTGACAATCTTATAACAACAATGAATGTGAATATTAATCAACTGAAAAACGTTTAGTGATCAATTAGTGTATCTTTTAGCATGCAGGGAACTGTATTTTCAGAGTTTAGAGTTTCAGTGATAATTGAATATTGTTAATAAAGTGCTTGATTAAATCAAAGATATTGTGATGGTCATGTCAATAACAATTATCAACACCATGAGAAATAATTAACTCCTATCAGTAGTATATTAAGAAAAATAATCTCTCATTCGAAATTGAACTTAATGTCAGGGATAATTAAAAACAGAATAACGGTGTCTTCAACATATTGGGGAGGTCTAGATTGTAAAATGGCAAACTTCAAACTTGGGTTGCAACAGAAATATTCTTGGGGCGAAAGCACCTTGTAATATAACCACAGGAATGTTCATCGTTTGCTGGTAAGTTTAACAACCTAGCGACTTCGATGAAAACAAACTGCGTTCCATTAGAGCTGCATGTTTTGTCTTGATATTACTAATATTGACGGTAACTCAGGCCTGCAGATTTTCAAAATTATGATTAAACTATTTTTGTTCGCCTGGTTTGTGGTTTTTGTTAGCAGTAGAGTTACAGTTGCTATTATAATCACTACAACTGGTAATATTAACTACTACTGGGCAACTCACTCAATGAACTAATAATTATGACTGTGTCATTTTTGAACTTGAAATTGAGCAATAATTAAGGTGAGAATCAGTGATCGCGAGACCTACAGAAAAAATTGGCGCAACCTGCTTTTCGTTTGCAGCATTTTCAATTCAGTAACCTCCAGGCGAACTGAACTGTCGTTCGCCTCAAATCTGCAGGCCTGTTAACTCCTTTACTTGTCTTGAATGGCTAATTCATGTTTATCAAGACTCACATTATTCATGCCACATAATCAAGGGAACTTCTAGTGCTTGTTATAACATTAAAGTTATACATGTATATGGCCATATTAAGTTTTCAAGCGAATAGTTATTAGCAATGGTTTATTGTGATTGCTACAAGTTGGAAGTTATCGTATGAACTCTGATTGATCTAAACCAGTTTTGTCACAACTGGAACGTCTGGCAATCATGGCGAATCAGCTGACTTGGTAGCTATCAACATCCCAAGTTTGAAGCTTGCCATTTTACAATCTAAACCTCCCCATCGAGTAAAGAGTGAAGCAAGCTTTGGTGATGAACTTAAATATAGAAGCTTGCTGAGATTAAGTCTGGGACATGGTGACTCATAAAACATTTACTTTGGGCTGTCGAAACAATATCAGAGTCTGATCCAAGACATTAGTTAACCCAGCATTCCTTTTACTACAAATTTGTAACACAAAATAAATCTATAGCTAGAGGGGAATGAAAATATGTATTATTGTGAGCACTCAAAAGAACTTATATGTCATTTTATTGTATCAGAAAAGCATGACCAAATTGAAATGATAGGTGGTGCTCAACCTAGGGGTGAGGGTTGTGGTTAAATTCAAACCCCGGATCAAACTCTGAATATAGCTACACACAACTATCGTCAGGTTATACCTTGGTGTCAATGGTGTCCAGCTGAGTATATACAGAATACATTGTTAGCATTGTCATCAGGTCAACTCACAAGATATAGGGTTTGTATTGATTCAATTGAATAGTTAGAGACAGACTCAATCTTAAAGTGCAAAATATATAAAATTCTAAGGAAAGATAGTAAATTATTCCATATAACTGACCCACTGGTTTAAAATGTAGCAAAAAGTATAGGAAAGCCAATTCATAGTAATTCTAGGCTGCTTGGTAGGCAGCAGATTGGTTGTATAATAAAAATGATTATTTTGGATGTATGCCTATAAGTGTTTTCCATCCAAGAAGAACTACAACATTTTTTTTCTTCATAAACATCAGTGATTCATCAATTTGAGAGCTGTGATTCAAATGAGAAGGAAATATCTAATAAATTTCCACAGTTTCTGAACATATTATTTTCAAGTAAGTTGTCGATCACGAAGTGGAAATGCTAGAATATCAAATCTGTCTGGTTTTAAAGTAACATATTTACAAAAATAAAAAATATTCTCTTTGTTGTACATCCTAATCTAAGTATTCTACCACATTACATATAATTCCAATAAGATTCTCAACAGTATTTAATACTAATGTTGATCAGATTCTGCCATTCAACCTGGACCCACCATTTAAAAAGACTACTCAACTCTTGACAAGTGAACATCTATTCAAAACGAGATCCTATAAAATTTCAATAAAAACTTCAAAATAACATTGATTAAGGTGTGAAAACTGACTCCTCCATTGTTTATGGACATTCTTTCTTTTTATCATTAGTGTGATTTTCAGGAATATGTTTCTTGACACAGAGTTACCACATCTTTTTCTAGTGATTCAACAGAAGCATAACCATCTCAATGTGAAATTGGATTGGATGATCTCAACATTTCACTCATAGTTAACCCTTTACCCAACAAACCGGCCAAATAAAGCTTCAACAGCCTAAAATATCTTGGGTCTGTCTCAATAAAACCATACAAATATGGATATCATTGGAACCGGCTCATTGACCACATTGTGATGGTTATAGTTATGCCCTGTGCCAATGCATTCTCTTATATATGCAAGTCGACCATAGGTCGCCTCGCATATATAAGAGAATGCATTGGCCTAAAAAAAATCTTTTTTAACACTTTTTAGCATTTTTTCTTACATTCTTTAACAATTTTATAATTTTTAATGTGTTAAGCCAATGCATTCTCTTATATATGCGAGGCGACCTATGGTCGACTCACATATATAAGAGAATGCATTGGCACAGGGCCCTTCTGTTGGGTAAAGGGTTAATGATGCTTTAAATTTAGGAGTCCACAACTTAAACTGAATGTTAATGATTATATACTTACATTGTTTGTTATTTTATTCTTTCATAGACTAATAAATGTCTTGATAAAGCATAAAATGTGTTGAAACTATTTTGATTACAATTAGTAGTTTGAATTGATAGCACAGCATAAAAGCAGTGTCAAAGTCGCAATAATAAAGTCTAATTGTGTAATGAAAAATTAATTAAAACAATATTAATATCAAAATATTCTTGCATAATAATCATAAATTGGCAAAAACCATAATATGTAAGCTATAAATTGATCAAGAACTCATCTAGTTATAAATTGTAAGTTAAACAATAGGGAATACATTCCTGATAATTAGCATAAAAATTCTAAATATTACTAACTGTGATAGGAGGTCTCTCTTCTCTCTTGTGATGCCTTTATACTTGTCCTCCATTTTATCTTTCCATTCCAGTTCTTTGCTGAGAGATGATCTGGTCATTTTCAGATCATCGTCCGTTCGAGCTAACTGATCAACCAGTACGTTCTGCTCTCTAGTGTAATAGTCCCTGTAAGAGAAGATGGATCAAGAAATCAGATAATCAGTAACTCAGAGAAACAAGGGAGATAAGCAGGTAAGCTGCAGATCCTCGTACGTTCGAGTTAACTGATCAGCCAATATGATCTGTTCTCTAGTATAGTACTACCTGTAATGATCAGAGACCAGATAATCAGTAACTCAGAGAAACAAGGGAGATAAGCAGGTAAGCTGCAGATCCTCGTCCGTTCGAGTTAACTGATCAGCCTATGATCTGTTCTCTAGTAAATTAATACCTGTAATGATCAGAGACCAGATAATCAGTAACTCAGAGAAACAAGGGAGATAAGCAGGTAAGCTACAGATCCTCGTCCGTTCGAGTTAACTGATCAGCCTATGATCTGTTCTCTAGTATAGTAATACCTGTAATGATCAGAGACCAGATAATCAGTAACTCATAGAAACAAGGGAGATAAGTGGGTAAGCTTCAGATCCTCGTCCGTTCGAGTTAACTGATCAGCCAGTATGTTCTGCCCTTTTGTGTAGTACTCCCTGTATCGGAGAAATTCGATAATCAGAGAAACAAGGGAGATAAGCAGGTAAGCTTCAGATCATAGTCTGTTCGAGCTAGCTGATCAGACAGATAGATAATTTATTTACAAAATGCCCATCATATCATGTTAACAAAAAATATACAACCTGAAATTAAAATATAAAAAAGAAATGACAATAAATGCAGGCACTTTGCCTGGGAAATAACACTTTTGCAAGCCTGAGTTTAGTGTGCCTGTCATTTACAGAATGAGATCCCCAGAGGGTGAATTTAGTGATGCTAGTGGGCTCATTTTGCTTGGGCCTCATCTTCTTTAGAAAGTTTTTTTATTATCAAATTTCTATAGAAACTTCTTCACATAGATTCTATTTCTTTTTTAGTTTAGTTTCTCTATATCCCCAAATTGGCAGACGACACATTGCATAATCGAGGTTCCCAATGGGTGTACATCACAATATTCACAATTTGGGAACTTCAATCTGAGTCTATGTCTCCCATAGCAGATGAGGCCATGCATAATGAGGTCCCCAGAGGGTGAATTTGGTGATGCTATTCCGCTGTGCGGGATACAATCACTAAATTCACCCTCTGGAGACCTCATTCTGCAAATGACAGGCACACTAAATTCAGGCTTGCACTTTTGCCATGCTGTCTTCTTATCTGTCCCAGCACCATATAACTAAATAGTTATAGTACATTGTTATCAGATTATACAGATATATGTTCTGGCCATGAGCAGTGTGACATTTAAGAGAAAATAATTAAGCCAAAATTTCCTCGCATGTGTTAAAAGGTACCTGGATGGGAGTATTTTGATATTGTCAGTAACTTATCCCTGACATGCATTATTCATAGAAATCATTGAAATATATATAATTTATGACCAGCAAAGATAAGCAGAATAGAGCAGGATTAACCCCTTGTAAACTAATAAATACTTATTGACGAGTAGTTTCCTTTGGAAATATTCAGATAATATGTCATTTGTTGAACTTATTATCTGAACATTTCGCGCAATGAATATGAATTCTTCTGCACTTGTATTATCTGTTCCCAGTCTGCTGTCTTGCTTATATTACCTGAACATCTCTCCAAATGAATGATAGACCATTCCAATGTATACTATTATAACTGAATGGAAGAATCCATTTAATAAAGAAAGCGTTAAATGGAGTCAGCTATAAAAGAATTAAATTATCTACCTTGCCCGCATAAGTTTATTCTTGGTCCGAAGCTTCCTGTCCTGATAATGGCGTTCATACAGATCCTTTCGCTCATTGGCCATGAACAGGTCGTGTTGTAGCTGCTTCACATCTGTCTGTAGGTTATTTATCTGGTCCAGCAGCGACCGCTTAGCACTATCACTTATGTGTGACTTCTAGTGTCATGGTGAAAAAAACGCATTCAATCATTAATAATATAATCAATATCTATTTCCATGTGTTTAAAGGCCCACTTAATTTTCTAACCCCCAGATCACATATATAAATATACTAGCCGATGAGCCCGACGTTGTCCGGGCTATTCAAAAACCAAATTTCAAGTCGATAGCTCCACCCGTTTCCGAGATCTGGTCTGCGAAGCTGGCGTCGCACGGGCTCGGCGACCCGATAAAATTCGTATCCGGGGCAAGATACATTCACATAGCAAATTTCAAATCGATAGCTCCACCTGTTTCCGAGATCTCGTCTGCGCATGCGCGAAGCTGGCGTCGCATGGGCTCGGCGACCCGATAAAATTCGTATCCGGGGCAAGATACATTCACATACCAAATTTCAAGTCGATAGCTCCACCCGTTTCCGAGATCTCGTCTGCGCATGCGCGAAGCTGGCGTCGCACGGGCTCGGCGACCCGATAAAATTTGTACTCGGGGCAAGATACATTCACATACCAAATTTCAAGTCGATAGCTCCACCCGTTTCCGAGATCTCGTCTGCACATGCGCTGCATGGGCGTCGCACGGGCTCGCCAATACGACAACGACCACCGCCTGGTCAAACTACACACACGTACCAAGTTTCGTCCCGATCGGTCGAGAATCGTAGATTTGTATTAATGACAAACAGACAGACAAACAGACAGATGGACAGAGGTCTTCAAAATATATATGAGACTAGCCGATGAGCCCGACGTCCGGGCTATTCAAAAACCAAATTTCCAAGTCGATAGCTCCACCCGTTTCCGATATCTGGTCTGCGCATGCGCGAAGCTGGCGTCGCACGGGCTCGGCGACCCGATAAAATTCGTATCCGGGGCAAGATACATTCACATAGCAAATTTCAAGTCGATAGCTCCACCCGTTTCCGAGATCTCGTCTGCGCATGCGCGAAGCTGGCGTCGCACGGGCTCGGCGACCCGATAAAATTCGTATCCGGGGCAAGATACATTCACATAGCAAATTTCAAGTCGATAGCTCCACCCGTTTCCGAGATCTCGTCTGCGCATGCGCGAAGCTGGCGTCGCACGGGCTCGGCAACCCGATAAAATTTGTACTCGGGGCAAGATACATTCACATACCAAATTTCAAGTCGACAGCTACACCCGTTTCCGAGATCTCGTCTGCGCATGCGCTGCACGGGCGTCGCACGGGCTCGCCAATACGACAACGACCACCGCCTGGTCAAACTACACACACGTACCAAGTTTCGTCCCGATCGATCGAGAATCGTAGATTTGTATTAAGGACAGACAGACAGACAGACAGACAGACAAACAGACAGAGGTCTTCAAAATATATATGAGATATTCCATATTATGTACCATTTTAAAGAGGAAGCTCCAAAACATTGTATTATCAACTTATCTGGTGTAATAAACTGACGGTTTTTTTCATCAGGATTGTAGTTCAAATTGGATTATTTTCAATGAAGGGGAAATAACTCTAAATCTTAAAGATAGAGTTATTCCCCTTCCATTGAAAATACATTTTTAGTTTGAATTGTGTTGCATTCTGGGAGCAAAAATGGGGGTAATCTTTGTATGATTTCAGCTGTTTTTCAATTTCTCTCTGAGCATCTTCTGAGACACAGACGTTTCAAATGGTGATAATTATAGTAATTTAATCATATTTTATGGTAGAGTTTGTTATTAAAACCATATATCAAGGCACTATAAAAAAAAATCAGTGACTCAAAAACTAAGTGGGCTTTTAAAGTAAATGGCATATGTCATGGATAAACTTTTCAATATATAATTGTCAGATATGACTTTTATTATTCATCGAATCTAGAAGAAACAGATTTTCTGTAGAATGTCATATAAAACACACAAATACCAGAAGGAAATTAACACTGTATTGGTCACAGTCTGAAAATTTCAGATCCACAGATTCTCACACTGGTTAACATCAGACAGGTTTACTTCTTGATGGCGATTTCGGGAGATTGATCTTCCAAATTTGGCTGCTGCATGTGTTCAGGATATAAGTAATGCCCTAAGTAATCGACTCCTTAACCACAGCAGAATTATGGGTAACTTTTCAGGATTTAGTCGGAAATATGGCTTGTTGCCATTCATCAGAAAGCTCTCGGGGAGAGCTTTCCAATGAATGGCAACAAGCCATATTTTAGAATAAATCCTGAAAAGTTACCCATAATTCTGCTGTGGTTAAGGAGTCGATTACTTAGGGCATTACTGTATAGGTCTTTCAAATTTAATGAGTACTTGAGAAATTGTTTCCTGATAAGAAGTGCAGGAGATGGGGCTGGATTTCAGAAGACTCCATCCTAAATCGGGAAAGTAAACAAGTCTGGTTAACATATGTGTAGTTTAGAATCAGATGATAAATTGCTGCCAAAAAGTCCAAACAATGTTAGGTCTAAGATAGATAAACAGGCAGATGCATGCATGTGCGGAGTGTGGCTGAAACCAGTATATATTCCCTGCAGTATACAAATCATCATTTTCCACAAAAATGTGCAAGGATGTACCAGAAATGAAACATTGGGTATGATGATAACATGAATAACATTTTTGAGAATTAAATGATTTTGTAACCCCTGAGAGATGCAGCAAAGTTTTTATTGGATATTGTCTACATTGTTGGTAAAAACATTTTTAAAACTCACAGTTTCATGACTGGAAATTGTTCTGTCTTGGAGCTGAGAGTTCCGTGACTCCAGATCGAGTATTGTGTGCTGGAAGTCCCGATTTTGGTCGACGACTTTATTCTCTCGTTGCTTGAGTATTGTAACCTGATGTTTTAGTTCCATGACAGTTTGGTCCAACAGAGCTCTGAAATTAGTTAAAATTGAAAAATACCATTTATCGAGGTTTTGAGATTTATTTAAAAGTGCATACTGACTTAATCCTAATACATGTTTTACAATTAACCCTTGCTATACTAAATACTCATTGATGATTGGTTATCCCATCGAAATTGTTCACATAATAAGTTCAACGAATGACCATAAGTTCATCTGAACATTTCCCTCCAATAAATAAGACTCCTTCTGTACTTGTATTATCTGTAATCTGCTTATTTTTCTTGAAAACCCCTCCAGATGAATAGAGACCATTCCAATGTATATTTTTAAGGCTGAGTGGGAAAATTATTAGTATAGAAAGGGTTAATATTGTACATATTATAGAGTGTTCAAAAGGGGATGTTCTAACACAGAGATAAGTCAACATTATCTGGTCAAAAATCAATTTAACACACACATATAAACCAATGTTCTATTGTCGAACCGTGGTGGTTTGCTTTGAGCGAATTTAAAACTGAGCGAAAAATAGTACGACTCGGAAGTTTAATCTAAACCACATTACATAGTAAATACAAGAGGGCTATGTTGCTGAGTTTACATATATTAATTTATGAACGGTCGAATAGACAATTACGCCTATACGTGTATGCATATATTTACATTCAGCCAACCGCTATCAAGACCATCGCTCACAATGCCAAGTGACAAATCATGGTAACATAGACATTGTTGAAATGCTTGTATACAAGAAATACTAATATCCCAGGTCGCTGAAAATTATAATGTATGCAGTAACTAGTTTAATGTCTACACGATGTAAATCCACCGCGAAGGTGTTTAATATACACATACTATCCCCAGCAATGACTAAGAACCGAAACTACGAAAATATCAGAAAATATTTTTGTCAGTTTTTAATTCGCGCAGCTAGGTGCGCGAATTTAAAGTGTGCGAATTCAAAACTGAGCGAAAAATAGTACTGTGCGAATTTAAATACATGTACGAGTAAGGTATGCACTGAGAATGTCAGCATCAATCATAACGTTCATCTGATCAGCTTATTAATGTATAAATGTATCAGTTAAGAGCCACCTTATTCTAGTTGAGGCATGTTGAATTGTCATCACTTTGTAGACATGTTTTGGAGCATCGCAATGACATATCTTGGAAAGCTAAAGTCAGATACACGTTAACCCTTTCTTCACTAAACAGATTCTTTCATCCAGCTATATTAAAAGTATATATTGGAATGGCCTATTATTCATCTGGAGTGGTGTTCAAGAAATGTAAGCAGATGACAGGCACACAAACAGATTACACAATTGCACAATGGTTTCTATTAATTGGTGTGTTAATAACTTAATTTACATTCTTTAAAAGGGACCTAAGGTAATTTCAGTGGGTAAATGTGCAAAAAATATAAAAGTCTGTTAACACATCACCACTAAGAAAAACATGGAGACATAGATATACTTGTTGATGATAGTTGTTTTACAGAATTTAATGTTATTTCGCAGGAACCCACTTCAAAGGCATTTAACAATTTCATGATGGGAACTGCGCTGGTGCAGCATTGAAGATCCTGTGCCATTGCATTCTCTTATATATGCGAGTCTCCCATAGGGAGCCTCGCATATATAAGAGAATGCACTGGCTTACAAGGTCAAGGAAAATATTGTTAGGCCAATGTATTCTCTTATATATGTGAGGCTCCCATTGGGAGACTAGAAATATAAGAGATTGTATTGGCACAGGGTTTTCGCAAAAATTCAGGAAGCTCCAGTCATGGAAGGGTTTAATCCATTTCAAACACAGATGTCATAATATCATAAATTATCACATACCTTTGAATTTTTTCACTCTCAACCCGATTACGTAGCATAGAAACTTCGTCTTTCTTGTCTATGAGGTCTGATTTACAGTTCTCTGCTTCATGCAGCTGACATTCGACCGAGTGGAGTTTACAAGAAACATCATGCAGTTCCTTCTGTATTTTATCAGCCTGTGGTAAAAACAAAGAAATGCTTCAATTTGTTCGATTAGCAGCAGTTATTTTGAAGACAAAACAGGTTGACTTGTATGGGCAACTTCAAGTCTGCAAAAAGTGTGCCTTTCATTTGCGGGATAGTATCACTAAATTCAACCTCTGGGACCTCATTCTGCTTAGGCATCATCTTCTGGAAAGTATCTGTAGACTCAAATAAACATTGTTTTTAGTTACTATTTCCCTTCTGGGAAGTTTCTATATCTCCTGATTTGCAGAAGATAAAATGCATAATCGAGGTGACTAATGAAGGTCTCCCATAGAAGCTGAGGTTCCCAGATGGTGAATTTGGTGAAGCTAGCCCACCGTGCAGGACAGTGTCACTAAATTCACCCTCTGGGGACCTCATTCTGCAAATGACAGACACACTGTATCCAGGCTTGGGCAACTCACAACTAGAAATGAATCCCTGTCATAATAATGGCCCTAGAGCATAGAGTCTGATTATGTAAGCTGAAATGTAATACCTAACAGTGCAAGGAAAAATAATTAACCATTTATTTTGGTAACAAATGGAAGAGAACTTTCTGATCCATAACAAATTTAACTAAACTACATTATACTATAGGCCAAACTAGCAATTCAACATGATATCCATTATGGCTAGCCACATAACTCATTATTAACCCTTTACCCAACATACCGGCCAAAAACGGCCAAATAAAGCTGCAACAGCCTAAATTATCTTGGGTCTGTCTCAATAAAACCATACAAATATGGATATCATTGGAACCGGCTCATTGACCACATTGTGATGGTTACAGTTATGCCCTGTGCCAATGCATTCTCTTATATATGCGAGTCGACCATAGGTCGCCTCGCATATATAAGAGAATGCATTGACCTAAAATAAATCTTTTTTTAACACTTTTTACCATTTTTTCTTACATTCTTTAACAATTTTATAATTTTTAATGTGTTAAGCCAATGCATTCTCTTATATATGCGAGGCGACCTATGGTCGACTCGCATATATAAGAGAATGCATTGGCACAGGGCCGTTCTGTTGGGTAAAGGGTTAATATACACAAAAGGTGTGGACATGACCAACAGTGAGCATGGTAATGGTAAAAGAAAAGACATAGTGATTGACATCTTTGGCAGAATATAATTTTAGAAAGGCTGTGAAAACAGTGAAAATGATTTTTATGGTGAAATTCAAGAGCGTGCACCATATAGATTTGTATTTTTTTCTCCAAACTGCAGTCTATTAGATGGACAAGTTACAAGATGATCAATCTTGTTAACATGATACTGCAATAATGATAACAATATGTTAAGTTTTATATTGCATAAATACTTTCTAAACAATAGTGAACTTAGAATCAATGGATATGTGTTCATCTATATTTAATTTTCGCACTACCCTGATGAAAATTCCCCATGTATATTTCTGCTATAATATTTCTTACCATATACCTTACTTAATATTTAAATTCACAAAGTACTATTTTTCACTCAGTTTCGATTTCGCGCACATTTAATTCGCACATGAATTCAAAACTGACAAGTATTTCCGTAAAATTGATGTATCTGATGACAGTTTCAGTTGTTATTCCTTCACGAGGGTACATGCATATCATAGCATATCACAGCACTGCAGGAACAACATTTTAGAAGCCCACCGACGATATGTAGATTAAAAACTATAACAACGACGATCAAACAGAACATAACTGTCCATTATTTGGTGGTTAAATCGGTGAATGTGGGTTTTTATAATGCTGCAAATAATTATTATGATAGTTAACCCTTCCATGACTGGAGCTTCCTGAATTTTTTTGAAAACCCTGTACCAATGTATTCTCTTATATATGTGAGTCACCCATAGGGAGCCTCTCATATATAAGAGAATACAGTGGCCTAACAATATTCACCTTGACCTTGTAAGCCATGCATTCTCTTATTATACATATGAGGCTCCCTATGGGAGACTTGCATATATAAGAGAATGTACTGGCACAGGATGTTTAATTGTCCATTCAGTCCAGCGTACATACCTTTAGTAATTCACATGTATATAACTTATTACCATAGCCCTTAATCTCTTATTTTCCCAGTATATTTTAAAACTAAAAGGTCATACTATTTTTAGCTCAGATTTAAATTTGTGCACATATGAGGGCACTGCACGAATTTAAATATGAATAAGGTGGTAAATTCAGTAATAATTCTTTCAAAATATATATACACTTCAAATACAATAAAGCAAACAATAATTGTTAAAATTATTTTAAGCTAAGTAAGACAATGAGAAAAAGTTGAAGATTTAAAAAAGACATAAAAAAGAAAGAAAACAAGACTAATTAAAGCAAAAAATGCTCCACACAAAACATAGCTACAGAACACAAATGCTTATACCAGATTAAATTATTATGATATCAAATTATAAATTGAAACAATTTTCAGACCAACAACTAAATATGAAATGTATTTATAAACTAATAAAATATAAGACTATTTTAATTTATTGTCTCAATCATCCCAACAAATGAATGAATTGGATACTATAAAGAGCTTCTCAGACTGCCATCTGCTTATATCCAAGCCTTGAAATAGTGTGTCTGTCATCTGCAGAATGAGGTCCCCAGAGGGTGAATTTAGTGACGCTATCACACAAGGTGGGCTGCATCACCAAATTCATCCTCTGGGAACCTCATTCTGCTGAGACAACCCAACTGCTATGGGAGACCTAGGATCAGAATGAGGGGAAGCATCACTAAATTCACCCTCTGGGGACTTCATTCTGCAAATGACAGACACACTATTTCAAGGCTTGCTATATCATCTGAACATTGCATCCCAGTAAATGACCATTTCAACTGAACAGGAGAATCAGTTTAGAAATTTAAGGTTTAAAATATAACAAAGTAGGTGAGTCCTTAAAGTGATCAGAATAGAAATACAATAGTGATGCCAAAAATCAGCTATTATCCAAACCTGAATTTAGTGTGTCTGTCATGAGGTCCCCAGAGGGTGATTTTAGTGACGCTCTCCCGCATAGCGGGCTGGCATCACTAAATTCACCCTCTGGGGACCTCATTCTGTTTTGGCCTCATCTTCTCTGGAAAGTTTCTTTATTAACAAATTTCTATAGAAACTTCTTCACATAGATTCTATTTTTTTTTAGTTTAGTTTTTCTATATCCCCAAATTGCATAATCGAGGTTCCCAATGGGTGTACATCACAATATTCACCATTTGGGAACTTCAAATCTGAGTCTATGTCTCCCATAGCTGATGAGGCCATGCAGAATGAGGTCCCCAGAGGAGGATTTTATTGACGATATCCTGCTATGCGGGTAAGCATCACCAAATTCACCCTCTGGGGACCTCATTCTGCGAATGACAGATGCACTATAATCAGGCTTGTTATTATCATAAATTTTATATCCAAACAGGCAGAAAACTGAGGAATTATTAAACACAAATTACATGCAGTGACTATTGTCGGCCGAATCTTTGTCACATGTTTATCACTCAATAATTTGTCCCAAATAAAGTAGTAAATATTTACATTTGTGCGTAGTTCAAAGGTGTTCTCTGAAATTTTGCAATCGATGCAGTTGGAATTTTTGACAATATAAAACCGCTTGGTATTTATTTTCTATGGAGACTACTGAAGTTAATTTTAATATTATGACTACTAGGAAGGAGTAGCAACATGGAAGAAAACTGTTAAATAAGCTAGATATCCTTCTGATATGTATAACAAACACATGACACATTCTTCATATTTATCTAATTTAAACTCACAAGATAACACTTATGAAATGGTTTGGCATGAACACAGAAGCCTAATTCACATATAAACATCAATAAGAGGCTATTACAGTAATGCTCTAAGTAATCTACTTCTTAACCACAGCAGAATTATGGGTAACTTTTCAGGATTTAGTCGGAAATATGGCTTGTTGCCATTCATCGGAAAGCTCTCCCCGAGAGCTTTCCGATGAATGGCAACAAGCCATATTTCCGACTAAATTCTGAAAAGTTACCCATAATTCTGCTGTGGTTAAGAAGTCGATTACTTAGATCATTACTGTATATACATCAACAGGAATAATTCTTTCTACAATGTGATCTGTTTTACTAGTATTAGAGCAGATTGGGCTACACATTAGAAGTCTACATGGAAGGTTTAAAATGGTATAAACATTGATCAAAAGCCGGTTTCCATGGTTACTTACATCATTGACATGTGGGGCTAGAGCAGGTGATACCTTGTAAAACAAAAGTCACCCAATAAGGAATAAGTAATTAAGTACCTGAAATTCAGCTGTAATAATAAAACTCTGAATATTTCTACCTATATACAGTAATGCCTTAAATAATCACACTGAGAGCTTTCCGATGAATGGCATTAAGCCATATTTCTGACTAAACCTGAAAAATTACCCATAATTCTGATGTGGTTAAGGAGTCGATTATTTAGGGCATTACCATAGCTTTAACCCTTATTAATCCTTTCATGACGGGAGCTGTGCTGGTGCAGTATTAAAGATCATGTGCCAGTGCATTCACTTATATATGCATAGGGAGCCTCACATATATAAGAGAATATACTGACCTACAAAGTCAAGGTCAAGGTAAATATTGTTAGGCCAATGTATTTTCTTATATATGTGAGGCTCCCTATGGGAGAATCGCATATATAAAAGAATGCATTGGAACATGGTTTTCACAAAATTTCAGGAAGATCAAGTCATGGAAGGGTTAAATTAACATAGTCGATTAGTTTCTTTATGAAATGTTTAGACAATAAGTGCAATAAATAATTTGTTGAACTTATTATTTGAACATTTGCCACTAATGAATAGAATCCTTCTGTAATTGTTTTATAATTTCATCAATCTGTCATCTGAATATTATAATTTATGCCTCCAAATTAATAATGTACACGTTTATAACTGAATGGGAAAATCCATTCAGTAAAGAAAAATTTATATGAATGGCTCCATGAATAATAACACTTGATATATAAGTGAACATGTTCACCTTCGTGTAACAGTCATGTTGTGACCATCAGTGTCACAATTCTTCCAACTGCTCTACCTGAACACATTGAGCATCAGAAATTTATATTATGCCACTACCCAAAATCCACCACCAACCAATAAACCAGCTCTCGTGAGTTTTACACATGATATAAACAATTCAAACAGATATGTAACATGAAGTTTATCAACTCTAATAAGTTGGTATCTATAAGTACTTCATATTCCCCAAATGTATACCTGTCTATCTTACAATTTGATGATTTTTGGCACTGTAAAACTCAACTATAATTGTTAAATATAACTAAAATAGTT
This sequence comes from Siphonodentalium dalli, assembly GCA_032622095.1. Taxonomy (NCBI): domain Eukaryota; kingdom Metazoa; phylum Mollusca; class Scaphopoda; order Gadilida; family Siphonodentaliidae; genus Siphonodentalium; species Siphonodentalium dalli. The sequence goes on from CP136064.1 coordinate 223,035,046, forward strand.
TAATTCAGGATGTTTCTGACCAGTTTATAGAGTTCATGACTTTTCAATGTACCCATTGCAAAGGCTTTATGTCCCTTTAATATCGCCATAGCCCACTGTCCTTAAACCTCTTTACATTTTTAAATAATGCACTACCGGTATAAAGCATAAAATTAATAGCCTGGTTTAGCTACATGTACCTGTGATGTGTGTTGCTATTGATAAAAAGTCACTAGAATCAGCTGATCTTTGCTACTAATTTACATGGTCATTTGGTTCAGGTTTCTTGACGTAAATGGCATGTAACAAAACATGTAGCAAAGAAGAAGAATTCAATATGCCACCTTAATTGGAGTAAAGAGGTTATTCGGCATTTATCGGGATCGATTTAAACCCAAAATGTAATAGAGAATGACACTCCAATAATGCAGTCTCTCTACATGATTTCACAACACATACGTAATGACATCTAGTGTTCCACACGACATGTCACATGTACATGTAACTGAGCCTACTTATCCCAATTTTATAAACAATATATAACTGATATAAAAAATATTCTGCACCAAAAAGCATAATATTCCGAAACCTGCAATATTTTGTCCCACGACCTTTAACCTTAATAACAAAGCTATATTGATATATGGACTTCTTACCATTCTATGGGTTTTCAAACTAATAATCTATAAATTAATAATGGAACATAAATTTATCAATAGAAAAGAATTAGATTAGAATATACAAAATAATAAAGAATTGAAAATCAACATAAGAATGGAGGCTCAAGTAAAACTAACTCTAAATTTATCATTGACACTATGTTTTGTTGCCTTAGGTACCAATATTAAGGTAAAAATGATGGAATATCTCCCAGTTGGTGACATATAAATAATATAGATACAGATAAGATTTTGTTAAATCTGGGATAACAAAATTATTCTTCATATAAATATGGGTACGAATATTACCAAAACATTGTGAGAGAACATTGAATCACTTTCAATCTGCTATCTTGTCACAAAATCTTTATAAAACTTTTGAGAGGAAGAATAAATATATATAAGTTTAGTAATTCTTTACTTAATGTTTGGCGACATAGTCATATTAAACTTTAGTATTAAATAGAACATCTTTGTCATTGGGAATTTCTGATTCAAAGGCTCTAATGCTGATTGTTTCAAATAATGATCAGAACTGCTAATTGTTAATAATCATTAGAGTAGGTATTCAATTTGTCCATGCAAAACTTATTTTTAAAGGAAATTTTTACGCCATAACACTCACCCTTGTTTCCGCTAGTTCAGTTTTCCTCTGCATTGCTTTGATCGCCGCATCCTGGTTACTGGATCTCTGAGTAAACGACGACTCTGATAGTTTGGCATTATGGATTCTCTGCAAAAGTCAATTGCTTCATGTCATGTATTATTATATAGATAATGCATGGCTTGGAGTTGACTATGCCAAAATAGTTGTCTGACCATGCAATATTTATCATTACATTATATCGTACATCGGTGTCAATTCTCACACATATATATGTGTTTGATTTTGTCACATTTCTATTTACCGTGAATTTTGCGTAAATAGCATGTCGTTGCCAATATTGTAAGCTGTGTTAGTAAATGAAAGCCAAGTACAGTTCATAATCCTTGCCACTCAAGATTTTGGTGTTGAATAGGTCACAGTGAATCACTCTCCCAAAAAATATTGCCATGATGTTGAGTTTTTTTGCTTATTGCACATTGTATAAAAACAAACGCTCAGCTAACACAAAGTGTGTTTTGTGGATAATATCACATTAATATTATCATTATACTATACTATTTGTATATTCTTGAGGAAATGTTCATAATTTGTCAACTTTTATTTCTAAATTATAACCTACAGCCAAGGCTATCTTTGCCTTTAACTCTTTCACTGCCATGCAGCACCACAGACATATCTGCCACTGCCAAGCACACTATACATGTACATGTAGCATATTGCTGCTAAATACATATGAATTGGGTATTTCTCAATAACTTTTGTATCTGTTGAGCTATTTTCATGAAACTTGGTATGCATGTAGGTATTGGTCTGGGGAATCGAAAACACATCACAGTCCACCATTGTCACGTGACCACAATCACGTGACCACAAACAAGATGGCCGCCACCCCAAAATATAAGAAAATTTCAGTATTTCTCAATAACTTTTGTATTTGTAGAGATATTTTCATGAAAGTTAACTTAAATTGGCATGTAAGTAGGTATCAGTATTGGGAATAGAAAATATGTTCTAGTCCGCCAGCGTCACATTTCACGTGACCACGATCATGTGACCACAAAACAAGATGGCCACCATCCCGAAATATAAGATAATGTAAGTATATTGCTGCTAAATACATATTGATTGGGTATTTCTCAATAACTTTTGTATCTGTAAAGGTATGTTCGTGGAACTTGGTGCACAGTTAGGTATTGGACTTGCGAATTGAAAACACTTCCCAGTCTGCCAGTGTCATGAGACCGTGACCACATGAGGGTCACGAGTCTGTGACCACATGATCACAAAACAAGATGGCCGCCACACCGAAATATAAGGAAAATGCATTATTTCTCAATAAATTTTGTATCTGCAGATATTTTGACGACATTTGGTATGTAAGTTGGTGTTAGTATTGAGAACCGAAAACATGTTAGTATATTTCTGCTAAATAAATATATTATTGGGTATTTCGCAATAACTTTTGTATGTGCAGAGGTATATTCCTGAAACTTGGTATGCAGGTAGGTATTGGTCTCTGTGGAATGGAAAACACTTCCCATACCAGGAGGGTCACGTGACCGCGACCACTTAATCAAAAAACAAGATGGCCGACATCCCGAAATATAAACCGGGAGTTTCTCGTTACAAAATTGATTACATCACGTACAGTGTTTTCACAGAATAATATAAAGTTACTTCCCATGGATTGATGTTACGGGACGAAGGTGTCAGGATTCGACTCAAGTCACGATCGGCAGTGTATGGGTAATTCGACTCAAGTCACGATCAGCAGTGAAAGAGTTAACACCACAATCAAAGGTTATATTTCATAACATGAAGTGAAAATGTATAGAAACTTAAAATATCCCATATATCTTATGAAATTCACAATTTTTTTGCTAACTTCACCTGTATGTGAAGCAGAAATAAACCTTGTGAATTTAATGGAAAGGGAATGTGTTTAACATGCAAATTGACCATAGTTCAAGTTAAGCTTACTGGAGGAAAATACACACAACTCAGAAGCATATTTGCATGCTAGCTAGTGACTACCGTAATAAATTTTAACAACGGGAATCTTTTCACAAATGTTACTGCAGAAGAAACGCATGCATACCCTATCTAGATCTTCCTCCAGAATTTTCTTTGATGATGAAATGCTAGCATTTTTCTCCATGAGTGTTTTCAATTGAATCTGAAACTAAACAAACAAAGCTATGCAATGATATGTACCATTTTAAAAACGTTTCTGATGTGTTAGCAGAATAACACTACAAAACAAGATCACAAGCTTTGTGTCTATCAATAATTACCATTAGATTGACATTAGTGTAAATTTTGCAGCCAATAAAAGAAGCGGAGTATAACAAAAAGCAGAAGATAACTTTCTTATACTCCTAAAAGGCAAAATCCATTTTTAGTGAGGGAGGGATGCATTAGATCATTATGATCCATTTCAGATCATCAATGATCTGGTAAGCAACATTGAGCCCAGTTCAGGCCTCAAATTATGGTGCTGGACATTTGCAGAATGGGGTCCCCAGAGGGTGAATTTAATGACACTACCCTGCATAGCGGGATAGATTCACTAATTTCACCCTCTGGGGACCTGATTCTGCTTAGGCCTCATCTCCTGGAAGATATCTTTATTATAAAATTAACAACTTGTTTAGAAATTTTATTTTTATTTTTTAGTTTAGTTTCTTTGTATCCCCAAATTGGCAGAGGACACAATGCATAATCGAGGTGCCCAATGGGTACACATCACCAACTTCACAATCTGGGAAATTAAATGTGAATCTAGGTCTCCCATAGCAGATGAGGCCATGCGGGGAATGACCTCATTCTGTAGTTGTCTGGCAGGAGTTGGTAGCCGAGAGGTAGCGCAGTGGTCTCTCGTGCTAGCGGACCAGTGATCGCAACCTGGTCAGGGTAATCTGACAAAAATCAGAACTCTGTCAGATACCAAGTTTGTCAGGCTGAAAAGTCTCATTCAAGATCACTGAATAAAGATCTGAATGCAAAAATGCCGACTTTCCCCATTACAGCATTTGTCCAGGTATGTTGTCATGGTGCAGTATGCTGTCTGATCGGGTGCGGACATTAATCGCTGACCTGTGGACTCGCCTCAGTGTATGCACATTAAAGAATGCTACTGAAGTCACAACAGGGTTATATAGCACCTGGACCGGCTCATAATTGTCAGTAAATGACAGCGAGCTGTGAAGAAGAAGAGACGGCACCATATTTTGAGGCCTGGCTCAGTTAGTTATCATATAGGTGACTTTCTTGAGTTTGATCCTGGGAGACTTTCTGACTGACATGCATGTTGATATGAACAGTGTGGGATATTCTTCAAGACAAAAGAACTTTAGCCATAAACGTCTAATGTCACTCATGAGCTACATGAGGATCTGGTTAGAATTTGATAGGTATTAGATGTCGTACCGATATGCCATACACAGGAACAGAGTTCAATGTTTTATCTGAATTATAATTACTATATAAAAACTATTATATATTTGATTTATCCCTATTCACATGTAAGTCACTGGGTGTGCATATGGTGTACGAAAGATGTGTAAATGAAGTGAGCGAGATGTGTGCGAATTGTAAGAATGTCACTTTATCTATAATAGCATAAGGTATTGTTAGTATGTTAGTCCTGATGTTCATGAATTAATTGTGGCATAGATTGTATCCTTTTTTACCTTTGAAATTTCCTGTTCCAGCATAGTAACTTTGTTATCGAGGTCATTCTTAGCTTTAATCTCGACCTGTAGATGTGACTCGAGTCGATCGTATGATGTTTTGGTTCTCGACTTTTCATGCTGTATCTGTATGAACTCCTTAGAACAAAATAAACATCAAATTTAATTGAAATGAGATAACCCATGGCATATGCACGAAAGGACAGAAAAATCAATCCAGTAGTTATACAGTAATGCCCTAAATAATCGACTCCTTAACCGCAGCAGAATTATGGGTAACTTTTCAGGATTTAGTCGGAAATATGGCTTGTTGCCATTCATCGGAAAGCTCTCACTGAGAGCTTTCCGATGAATGGCAACAAGCCATATTTCCGACTAAATCCTGAAAAGTTACCCATAATTCTGCTGCGGTTAAGGAGTCGATTATTTAGGGAATTACTGTACACCTATGATAATGGCTACTCGGAATTTGGGTATTCAGTTGTATACATGAAAGCTTTTTATACTAAATATAACAAGCATGACACTAAAACAAGACAGTGAGATATAACTGGTGATTTACTATATGACAATATAAGAATTGATCAGGTAAGAATAACAGCCATGACCATAAGACCATATTTATTTATCAGCTGGCCCGGATTATTTGAACAAATATGAACCCCAGTCACTCATATCGTCGCATCAGAACTATAAGGTCATAACTCATATTTTCAAATTTCTGAGAAAATGAAAGTTGAAGTTTTCAGACAACATTTCTCATAATGTTGACAAAGCATGACGTATTGTTGTATTTATCCCAATGAAAACTGGCATTAGCTGTCCATTGAACCACATATTTTTTCTGTTTACTCCCTCGTTTGCTTTTAAAAAGCAATAACTTGTTTGGATATACGACCTTTTGCGTAAGCCAACGATGATTGGTTTCCGTTCTATAAGGAAGTTGTGCTAATAAATGCAGATTAAGCTAAATATGGTGGCAATCGCATGTGTCTATGAACTAAAAAGTGCCTATTCTACATAATGTATATTTACTCATGTGCATCATCATAGAGAAATTTGTGGAACAATCAAAAATTTAAATCACCAAATGATCACGTGACTAACATGGATATACGACCATATAGCACACATTTGAGAATTTACAAACACAAAACAGAAGTCACATGGACAACCTGAAGCATCCGATTGGCTGCTGTTGGACATACGACCTTATAGCACAAATAATTGTGAAGATCGCTGGTTTGTGAGAATATTTACCATCCAATGCAAAAACAGTTTGGCCCATGCCATCGGATTGGATTTTTTCTCACGATTCGAATGATATCAAATACTCATTTCCCGCCAAAATGGAGATACGACCTTATAATTCTGATGCGACGATATGTCTATCCTTCATAACAAATTATGCACCAATGGTCATCTTACAAAAAATGTATTGGACTTGATACTTTATATTAGGGGAGCTAAAAGAGCCGAACAAAAATTTAAGGGAGCTAAATCATCTGTATGTACCACATATGGAGCTCAGTGATCCAATGGTTAGAGCATTCATCTTGTCGTGCTGTCAACACAGCAATATGTGTTCGACACCTGCTGTCAGACTGCCAAGTTTCATAGCTCAGTCTGGCTCAGTGCATAAAATTTTGAGATTCACCTTAACCTACATGTGGGTTTTTTATAGTCAAAAATATGCCCAAGCACTCTGAGAGGACACTGTTCATTGACTGTAACCACAATAAGTTCGTAGTTTCTGTTAACCAATCAAAATTCTTGTTCTTCCGCTATAAAGAGGGTCGAAGGTCTTTGAAATGTGGGGCAACTCAAAAATTTCAAAGTAGGCAAAAGTTGTAAACCGGTCCAATTTTCAGTCTGGAATGTATAACGATACGTATCATTGCAAAAAATCATGATACGTATCAAATCGTGAGGTTGGCGAATCTTGGCAATCCTAGCAAGCATTAGACTCAGCATTGCTCAACAACTGGGATAATAATGTTAAGCGTTTGGAGCCTCTTACAAGGGAGATAAGATAAGCACTACATAAGTATCATTATTATTATTAAAGTAGACCAGTTACCTGCTCATTCTCTCTCAGTTTATTCCTCGAATCTCTTGCTTCTCTCGACAGCGAATCATTCTTTTCTGTTAAACTATCCACATCCTTGTTACGATTATCTCTTATGTTCTCGAGTTCGTGACTCAGCCTTGTGATGGTGCTTTCATACTTGGCCTTGTTGAGAATATTATAAGCAAATATTAATAAGAGCCTTAAAAGGAATAACTGTTTTAGTTCGTTACCTGAAATCGCTATATATTTTGAAGCTATGCCTCATTTTGGCATGTTGCAAGCTTTTATTAGACAGCTATCCTAAAAAAAATTTTTTTAAAATTCGGTAATCCTTATAATTATATCTCAGTACATTTCATTCTTCGAACTGAATGTTCCACGAGTTTATATAAATAGAAAGATTGAGGCAACAAAGGGTCAAAGAATAAATAACATTATGAGTCACAAGCATACATGGATCATACATGTATTGATGTCTAGTATCAATAAGACAGAACATGTTGTTCCGCTCTCAAGATATTATCCTACTCTCAGCACTTCGTCATGACATCATAATTTTGTGTCATTCTGTATCCTTGCGTGTTATTTTAAAAGAAAAGCCTGGTGATGTTGTAGCTCTAAGAACATGTTAAGTCTATAACTATATGTTCCAAGCCCATGTTAATTTCAACAAAGGGCCATAACGAGTAATCCATATGCCAAAATAAAAAAATATGTTTAAACTAATAAAAAAAAACAGCTAACTATAACTAAAGCTCTCACCAGAAACCAAAATAATCATCAAATTATAAGTCAACAAGGACCATAAGTCTGATTAAAATAGTGGACGGAACCCAAAAACTTGACCTGTAATTTCACATGAGTAATCCATATACCAAATTGAAAACAATCAGATAATAATCGGCAATTCTAAGTTGACAAGGACCATAACTCTGGCAAAAATGGGCAGAACGAAACCAAATTCGAACTTGACATGTATTTTAATGTGGCTAACCTACATACAAAATTTTAAAACAATCAGACAACTAAAACTAAAGTTATCAGGAAACCAAAATAATCGGCAAATTCTAAATCGACATGGACCATAATTCTGGCAAAAATTGGCGGGCGGAAACCCAAATTCGAACTTGACCTGTATTTTGGGCCAGAAACTCACCAAATTTCGTTCCATTCAGTTAAGATATACTAAAGTTATCATCCGGAATCAAAAATTTAGTACAAATTCCAACAAAAAGGGCCATAACGCTGGTGAAAATTGGTGGGCGGAACCAGAATTTGAACCTGATCTGTATTTTGGGCTAGTAAACACACATACCCTAATTTCATTCCATTCAGTTCAGACTTACTAAAGTTATAAACCAAAAACACAAAAAAGTGAAAGGAAGAACAGATGGACAGACGGACCAACCAATAACATAATACGTTCAAAGCCGGCATATAAAAGCTACATACTACAACATTACTAGAGGATTGCCCATAAAAACATATGCATCTATAAACGGTCTTTATTACTAGGATTGCCCATAACAAATTATGCATCTATAAACGGTCTTTATTACTTTATGTGTGCACTCGCATTTTTTATTTTTGAAATGGATGCTGCCAGGCTTTGAATACTGTGTAATCTTCCATGTAGCTATCTAGTTCACTCACTGTTTGTCCGACACTGTCAGCTTCTAACTTAACGCACTGTGTCTGTTGTTTTTGGATATCATCCTTGAGTTCCCGTATCTGTTGCCGAGCAGATTTAAGTTCACATTCTCGCTCATCAAGCTGATTCTCCAAGTAAATAAGTTTGTCTGAAAATTTTAAACTTTAATATAGACAATGCATGAATTTCAAGAGCATTAGTTATTTAGCTCCAAACAAAAATATAACATGATACAACAGAACAATTTGACCCAATACGTGAAGGCAAAAGGTTGATAGAATGAAAAAAATAGAACTTTCATATAAATAGAACAATTGTAAAATGTACATTCATGGCTTAATATCAATGACCGATTAGTGATCGACGACATTATGAATATTTCAGTCAAAAAATATTGAAAGTTGATAATGAAATAGCATGCCTAATAATTCCAGTAACTAATTAAAATCGCAAATCCTTAACCCTTTACCCAATAGAAGGGCCCTGTGCCAATGCATTCTCTTATATATGCGAGTCGACCATAGGTCGCCTCGCATATATAAGAGAATGCATTGGCTTAACACATTAAAAATTATAAAATTGTTAAAGAATGTAAGAAAAAATGGTAAAAAGTGTTAAAAAAAGATTTTGTTTAGGCCAATGCATTCTCTTATATATGCGAGGCGACCTATGGTCGACTCGCATATATAAGAGAATGCATTGGCACAGGGCATAACTGTAACTATCACAATGTGGTCAAGGAGCCGGTTCCAATGATATCCATATTTGTATGGTTCTATTGAGACAGACCGAAGATATTTTAGGCTGTTGAAGCTTTATTTGGCTGTTTTGTTGGGTAAAGGGTTTCATTAATCCAAATGTTTACATCTAAGGTCTGATATATTGGAGACTAATAGTTTACTGATCATGTGTTATATTACCTGAACTTCTCTTCTTCTCTTTTTGGAGCATGTCATCGACTAAATCAGCTTGCGATAGAGAGTCTGACAGCTATAAATACAAGAGGTATTAAAAGTAAAATCTATTCTTTGAACCTCATGTTGGACAATAGAATATCTCAATTTAACCCATTTCTTTACTGAATAATCTAGAGATGGGCCTGTTCCAGGTGGGATTAAGATATATCCCATATTCAACATGTTATTCCAATGAAGTATTGGGCATTTATATGAGTCCGACCAAACTCCAAAATGCAGGTGCACAGGTTCAAATGATGATTGACCCCTGTAGCAAATTTGATTCAAATTGAACAAGAAAATTCTGGAAAAAAAAACCTCAAATCTGAAAAAATGTTCTTAACTCAGTCAAAAATGTTTGGACCAAACTCCAAATCACAGGTTTCTGTGATGGTTGACCCCTGTAGCAAATTGGATTCAAATTTAACAAGAAAATTCTGAGAAATCAAAATTTGTGGAAGTGTATATCTGAATATTCAAAGTCAAAAAAGTTGAATAATAGGCCAATATGAGTCCAGCTGAAGTTCAAATCGCAGGTGCACACGTTCCCATGGTGATTGACACCTGTAGCAAATTTGATTAAAATTGAACAAGAAAATTCTGAGAAAACATCTGGACAAAATTGTGTCCATGGATGCCTAGTTGGCCTGACTGATTGACAAATAGTTCCCTTAGGAAATGTTTATCATTATATGAACATATCCCATCAATGAATAGGAATCCTTCTTCACTTGTTTTATCTGTTCATTTTCTGTCTGTCATCTGCTTATATTTCCTGAACATCCCTCCAGATCAATAATATAAAATCCCAACCTATACTGTTATAACTGATGAGTGAACCCATTTAGTAAGTAAAGCACTTACAATGCACAGTCCTGTGAATAAGGTTCCTGTCATTTTCAGAATGAGGTCCCCAGAGGGTGAATTTAGTGATTCTATCCCACATAGCAGGCTGGAATCTCAAAATTCACCCTCTGGAAACCTCATTCTGCTTATGCCTCATCTTCTTTGGAAAGTTTCTTTATTATCAAATTTCTATAGAAACTTCTTCACATAGATTTTATTTCTTTTCTTGTTTAGCTTCTCTATATCCCCAAATTGGCAGACGACACATTGCATAATCGAGGTTCCCAATGGGTGTACATCACAATATTCACCATTTGGGAACTTTCATCTGAGTCTATGTCTCCCATAGCAGATAAGGCCATGCAGAATGAAGTCCCAAGAGGGTAAATTTGGTGATGCTAGCCTGCTGTGCAGGATAGCGTCACTAAATTCACACTCTGGGGACCTCATTCTGCAAATGACAGGCACACTAAACTCAGGCTTGATAATGTATCTATATTTTAGGGCTTCCTCTTTCCAATGCTGTCGTCCGGTGCATTCTCCCTTGTGGCATACAGTAATGCCCTAAGTAATCGACTCCTTAACCACAGTAGAATTATGGGTAACTTTTCAAGATTTAGTCGGAAATATGGCTTAGTGAGAGCTTTCCGATGAATGGCAACAAGCCATATTTCCGACTAAATCCTGAAAAGTTACCCATAAGGAGTCGATTACTTAGGGCATTACTGAACTGCCTAGTGTGGGCATATGTATAAACTATGACTGATATACTCAGACAGATGGACCCAAAAATCAGCATTTTCATATAAACAAAGATGAATGTCCTCATAGTGGTGAACATCCATATTTCATTGAGATCAGAGCATTACTGTTAATGTTATGAACTAAACAGACATCGGACGAACCAAAAAGCCAACATTTCCAGATAAAATAAGATGAATAAATCTAGAATGGAAAATACGAATAAAATGATGGAACCCTCTATTGAATGTCCTCATAGTAGTGAACATCCATACCAAATCCGAACAATACTGTTCAAGTTATGACATGAACAGACATCAAACAGATGTAAGCACAACACACGGATGGACAGGTGCAAAACAGTATACCACCCTTTTTTTAAAGGGGGTATAATAAAAAGAATAACAAAGAAAAAACATGAGAGATATTTCCTTAATGCAAGTTTTAACTTTTTAATGAAATTGTGCTGAGCAACAACTGATTTCATTCAACATGTTTGGCATCAAGGTATAACCAATGCAATAACAAGTTACAACTTGTGTTAATTTTTTGTGCATACATTAATCAAACAATTTTAGAATCTGTGAACATTATTAAACAAATGATTGGAACGTGGGTGTGTTACATGCAGTATAATATGAGCTGGTTAAAGTACACTGAATATAGTGATATAAAAATAAACATAGACATAGAAGGATAACTCCAGAATGGAAAATGCGAACAAAACAATTTGATACTCTGTTGGAAGTGCATAATTTATTGAGATTGAACACCAGTGGCTGAGATATCTGCTCGTACTGGCACGCGGATGCACACATGCACATACGTACGGCCGGAAAGATGCAAGTTATCTTTGAGTGGGGTATAATTAAAGCCGTATAGTACCCACACTCGCTTCACTTCTTATAACATAACATAACATATAATATATCTCTTATCACGATTACTATGCATGTCATAAGAAAACCCAATTTACATAGATGAACAAATACAAAAAGTGTTTGTAGTAGAATGACTCAATATATTTTCACAGCAACCTAATTAATATTTGTCCACACATTAGACCACTAGTTTGACTGTTATTAGATTCGCCTGTCTCAAGTCAGTGGTTGTAATGCATGAATGTTGGTGTGGGTTTGCCTAATTGACCAATGAGCAAAAGGAGTTATCAGTAAAACACAGGGCTATATACAGTAATGCTCTTAACCCTTTACCCAACAAACCGGCCAAAACCGGCCAAATAAAGCTTCAACAGCCTAAAATATCTTGGGTCTGTCTCAATAAAACCATACAAATATGGATATCATTGGAACCGGCTCATTGACCACATTGTGATGGTTACAGTTAGCCCTGTGCCAATGCATTCTCTTATATATGCGAGTCGACCATAGGTCGCCTCGCATATATAAGAGAATGCATTGGCCTAAAAAAAATCTTTTTTTAACACTTTTTACCATTTTTTCTTACATTCTTTAACAATTTTATAATTTTTAATGTGTTAAGCCAATGCATTCTCTTATATATGCGAGGCGACCTATGGTCGACTCGCATATATAAGAGAATGCATTGGCACAGGGCCGTTCTGTTGGGTAAAGGGTTAAGTAATTGACTTCTTAACCACAGCAGAATTATGGGAATGGCAACAAGCCATATTTCTGACTAAATCCTGAAAAGTTACCCATAATTCTGCTGTGGTTAAGAAGTTGATTACTTAGAGCATTACTGTATATATAACTGGGTATGGTGTTATAGACACACAGAACACTTGGTTAGTATCGATGGGCATCTCAGGTCCTGTTATCTAATATTTGGTGAGTACTTTTCTAAGATATGGAGTTTTGAATAAGTTCTATTGCCTCTCAAATCCATATTAATTGTAAACTGACTTGTGTTCTAAGCAAGGACAACAACATTTAGATCCTTTCAAATAATGACATAAAATGTAAAGGGTTTAAAAATGATTTTAAATGTTTTAGCATGAGGATCAAATTTGAGAGTGAGAAATCACCTTCACTCAGATCTGCTAATGAAATAAGTGGTTATTTTGTATTTGTATCAATTGTCTCAACATATTTTACAGCACCCCAAATATTTCATAACCTCACATAACCTACACCAGCCACAGACGAGACATTAGACTTTTTAAAAACAGCCATCTCAAACCCGAAAAATATTTTGTAGCTGGTTGAAAAGCATGATCGTAATAATGTTGTAATGTGTGTTTTATGGATCTATAACACATATGGCCCAATTAACAAATCAGTGAAAGGAGTTAAACATAAAACACAAGGTTATATATATATATATATATTAACTGAGTATGATGTTACAGACACACAGCACACTCGGTTAGTATTTGTGAGCACAGCATGACCTGTTACCTTTCTAGCCCTTTACCCAACAAAACGGCCAAAACCGGCCAAATAAAGCTTCAACAGCCTAAAATATCTTCGGTCTGTCTCAATAGAACCATACAAATATGGATATCATTGGAACCGGCTCCTTGACCACATTGTGATAGTTACAGTTATGCCCTGTGCCAATGCATTCTCTTATATATGCGAGTCGACCATAGCCTAAAAAAAATCTTTTTTTAACACTTTTTACCATTTTTTCTTACATTCTTTAACAATTTTATAATTTTTAATGTGTTAAGCCAATGCATTCTCTTATATATGCGAGGCGACCTATGGTCGACTCGCATATATAAGAGAATGCATTGGCACAGGGCCCTTCTGTTGGGTAAAGGGTTAATATTTGTGAGCACAGCATGACCTGTTACCTTTCTAGACATATCTCTATTGTCTAACTCTAGTTTTTGCGAGTACTTTTCTAAGGTATGGATTCGATCTACATGCTGCTGTCTCTCGAATCCATCGTACTGGGAAATCGACTGTAGATGTTCAACCTGTCGTTTCAATGAATCGCGATCTGATATCGCGCTGGCTAAACTGGCTGCTTTTGTCTCGAGAAAATTTATTTGGTTAAGGTGGTCTTGTTTCTCTTCAATGCTGTATGTTTCTTTTAGAGATTGTCTCTCTAGATCGTCTCTATCTTGAACTATATCCTTTAGTTTTGACTCCATCTCCTCCACATGCCTCCTATTCTCCTTGTCTCTCTGCTCAAACCCCTATCACCAGAACACACACAACATGAAATGCATTGATAATCCAACAGGCTATTTGAAAATATGAATTTGATTTTCAGAATATTGTTCAATGCATTGATCTTTTCCAATGTTTTCTGTCAATTTGTGATTAAACTTTGGTGACTAGTTGGACTTTTATCAGTAATTCCCATGCAGCAGTACTGTTTACATAACAATGGTTTTGACATGAGAAATCTAATTATCGGAGAGTTATTAATAATGAAAAGAAGAACAAAGTAAATCGATTTATGTACCTGTTCAAGCCTTGAAATAGTGTGTCTGTCATTTGCAGAATGAGGTCCCCAGAGGGTGAATTTAGTGATGCTACCCCGCATAGTGGGCTAGCATCACCAAATTCACCCTCTGGGGACCTCATTCTGCTTACACCTCAGCAGAATGAGGTTCCCAGAGGGTGAATTTGGAATTTGCACAACAGGCTAGCATCACTAAATTCACCCTCTGGGGACCTCATTCTGCAAATGACAGACACACTATTTCAAGGCTTGTACATGTTGATGATAGTTGTTTTACAGACTTTTATGCTATTTCACATGAACCCACTTTGTATGCCTTATGTCCTTTTAAAATAATGACATTATCCAAAAGAAACATTTAACCCGGCCTTTCATGACGGGAGCTGTGCTGGTGCAGCATTAAATATACTGCGCCAGTGCATTTATTATCTTATATATGTGAGTCTCCCATAGGGAGCCTCGCATATATAAGATAATACACTGGCTGTCAAGGTAAATATTGTTAGGCCAATGAATTCTCTTATATATGTGAGGCTCCCTATAGGAGACTAGCATATATAAGAGAATGCATTGGTACAGGGTTATCACAAATTTTCAGGAAGCTCCAGTCATGGAAGGGTTAAGTACATAGATACAAGCCTTGAAATAGTGTGTCTGTCATTTGCAGAATGAGGACCCCAGAGGGAGAATTTAGTGATGCTACCCCGCATAGCGAGTTAGCATCACCAAATTCACCCTCTGGGAACCTCATTCTGCTGAGTTGTAAGCAGAATGAGGTCCCCAGAGGGGGAATTTGGTGATGCTAGCCCGCTATGCGGGGTAGCATCACTAAATTCACCCTCTGGGGACCTCATTCTGCAAATGACAGACACACTATTTCAAGGCTTGCATAAATATCTGAAATATTTCAACACTGACAGCGTGCATTGATGCTTCAAACTGGCTTGCAGCAATCAATGATGCCATGCTCAAAAAATTTCAAATTCAATTTTCTTGAATGTTCTGTTCAGATCGTTTTTTCCTCATCCAAAATGAATCAATCAGGTTTTGGATTTTTGGTTGAATTTTCTCTAACCGGTTTCACCTTATCATATGGAAGTTAGTTTCAAAGAATAATGGCAACTTACCCTTAGTTTATTATCATGTTCTTTCTTCTGTGTATTTACCACTGAACCATGCTGTAGCACCAGCTCTTCCTGAGCACTTATATTCTCCTCGAGTCGCCTTCTCAGAGTTATCTCCCCTTCTCGAGACTACAATATTAATTATATACTTGGTGCATAGTTCCAACGATAAGAAGGGTGACAAAAGTGTCCATGGCACTAAAGCTCCACTTGAGATTGGTTGTATGATATGACATGTCATTTAGAATATATATGGTAAGAAGGGTGATGAAAGGTTCTATGGCATTAAATCTCCACTTGAGATTGGTTGACCAATAATACATGTCATTTACAGAATCTGGGAGTAGAATATAAGATGTTCTAAACAGCAAAATCAAATTTAGCCATAAATGCTGATCATCATTCAGTTATGCCAAATTTTGTTTAATATAAATACATTTATTCGTGAATTCTTGCAGTCTTATTTCACCATTAAATGTGATTAGCTGTTTGAAAAATAAACCAATATTCAGAACTTCCAAACACTTGTTTTTAAAATTTGAGAGAAAAAAGTAAAAAATTATATGGTAAATTTATATTACCCAGGAAATATAACTATAAAGAAAATACAAGGAATAGTTAGTTTAACCAAAATAACCACCTGAGGAGGCTTTCACAGAGGTTTATTAATTTGCTGAGGTCTCTTAATTCGAAAGTTGTCTTAATCAAACATGCAATGATTGAACAAAATCTTTTGCATGTGGATATCCTTTATGCTATTGGGGTCCATGATGATGATACTACTGATCACTGCAATCGACATAAGATGACAGAGATACAGGGATGGACATGATTTTCGTTCTTGGCTTTTCGCCTTAGGCGCCAAACTTTAAATGTTTGACCCGGATGATTTTCGGCCCCGACTTTTCACCTTTTACCTTCTAAGGACCATAACTTCAGAAATAATGAATGGACAAAGCCTGTTACATGTGGTTATTGTTCCCTTCATGCTGCCTCATGAGCATACTAAAGATCATTCAAACATGACATTCGATGACTGTGACACAGAGATCCAAAGGTGGCACAAATGAATTTTCACTCTAGGGGAAATAACTCTGCAACAAGTGAATGAACAGAACCAATTCCATATGGATAACACTTCCCCCCATGATGGTTCACGAGCATACCAAAGATCACTTAAATCAGATCAATGACAAAAGAGATAAAGAGCTCCAAAATTGTTATGGACGGACCGAACCCATTTCTTTGTTTGTGGGGGATATTAACCCATTCTATACTAACGACTCATTTACATGTAGTTCACTCAGGAAAGTTCAGATAATAAACAAGTTCAAGAAACAACCATCGGCCGTTTGTTGAACTTATTATCTGAACATTCCCACCAATTAATAAATATCTTTCTGCGCATGTATTATCTGTTCGTCTCTCTGTCATCTGCTTACATTACCTGAACACCCCTCCAGTTGATTAATCATTTCATGAGGGGATGTTTACTGGTGCAGCATTAAAGATCCTGTGCCAGTGCATTTTCTTATACATGCGAGTCTCCCATAGGGAGTCTCGCATATATAAAAGAATGCACTGGCTTATAAGGTCAAGGTAAATATTGTGCCAATGTATTCTCTTATATATGCGAGGCTCCCTATGGGAGACTCGCATATATAACAGAATGCATTGGCACAGTGTTTTCGCAAATTTTCAGAAAGCTCCATGCAATCATGGAAGGGTTAATAGAACATTCCATTGCATACTTTTATTACTGATTGGAAGAATCCATTTAGTATCGAAAGGGTTAAGAGAGGAATACCTTGTCGTATCTTTCCGTAATGATATCATTCTCTTCTTGTGCAGCGAAAAGCTCTTCCTGAAGAGAAATCACTTTGGATTCGATGGATTTCATTTTTAAATTTAGAGTCTGCTGAGAATTTTCGTTATTAAGCCTTTGTTCCTCAAGAAGATTCTCAGCATCATGAAGTTTGTTCTGAATCTCAGCTCTCTCCTCACATTCCTCTAAAAGCTTCTGTTTCTGACTAGAAAATTCAACTGAAAGACCCTCAAGTTCAGAGAGTCTCTTCTCCAGCTGAGTATTTTTATGTTTTTCCTCTTCGAAACCTATCTGAACAGAAGCTTTCTGTGAAAGCTGGAGTTCAGCTTCATGTAGTCTGAATTCCATTAGCGACTTCTCTTCATCCTCAGAGAGTCCGTCATTCGCATCATTCCTTTCAAGGTCTCGTACTTTCTGCTCCAGAATGACCTTCGCATTGACCTCTGAATCGACTGCTGACCTGGATTTACTGAGTTCTTCCAAAGTCATTTGTAATTTGAGTTTCAGGTCTTCTATTTCCTCCTGGTACCTATGTTAGGAAAGAGCCATGTTTTACTATACTTGTTGTTTGAAGACTCATAAATACAGAATGCCTACAGTTATAGTTTAATTTTGAGAACAATATACTGTGGTGGTGGTTAGCCTGCAAATAGTGTGTCTGTCAGCTGCAGAATGAGGTCACCCAGAGGGTGAATTTAGTGATGCCATCACGCACGGTGGGCTAGGATCACCAAATTCACCCTCTGTGTACCTCATTCTGCTTAGGCCTCATCAGCCATGGGAGGTCTGTGATCAGATTGAAGTTCACAAGTTGAAGTCAGTGATATTCACCAATTAGTCACCTCGATTATACATTTTATCTTCTACAAATTAGGGGATATAAAAACTTCCCAGAAGGATATAAGTTATTAAAAACAATGTTAATTTTAGACTATATATATCCTCCCCAGAAGATGAGGCCTAAGCAGAATGAGGTCCCCAGATGGTGAATTTGGTGATGCGAGCCCACTGTGCAGATAGCATCACTAAATTATGGGGACCTCATTCTGCAAACGACAAACACACTATTTGCAGGCTTGTTTCCATTACTAGTCATTCATTTCTAGAAATATTCAACCTGTAGCTGAAAATCTTTACAAATGATTCCAAAATGGTCTATCAGGCTGACGTCTGCATATATAATCTAAATATCCAAACAATGAAGAATAGACCACACACTTGTATATTTTTATAACTGATTAGGAAAATCATTTTAGTAATGGACTTATATTGAAACTGTCATGATACTACTAGTCAGATAAATTAGCTATGGTTCCACCAAGTTTTGATGTTTTAGTGAACAAAGATGAATGAAGCCACATACCTCACCCCTCCTGCTGATCACATGGAAATAAAAAAAAGATATAACTAAGACCAATATATATAAATTGCTAGATTTACACCCAACTTTTTCAGAGAAATGGGGAGGGAGGCCGAAAATAATTTTTTTATATTTTATTCTTCCTAATATAAATGGTCATGGATAGTTCTAGATATTGAAGCAGTATCCTATCTTATATATGATACAAGGTGATTTAGATTGTCAGATGTGATCAAAATAGACTGATTAATGGATCATTGAGATATAATTTGATGGTTAAGGCATAGAAATTTTTTGTTACATATCCATGTAAAAAGATATCAAAACTAAAAAAAAATTGAGGAGGGGACTAAAATAGGGTCGGGAGGGATGTAAATCTATCAAATTATTTATATTGGCCTTATCTACAAATAATGACAAAAATATATTTAATACTCAATATATCACCAACAAGACCAAAATATTTTATTGACTAATAGTATACACCTATTGATTGCCTTGTGTGGATTAGAGAGAAGTATTTTCCCCAGGTGGTACTGTGTCTTTAGAAAAGCAAGCGAACTATTGACCGAGGCCATAGGCCAAGGTCAATAATCCTGCTTGCTGTTCAGAAGACACCTTCGATGGAACATATCGCTCGCTAATCCACCCTAAGGCAGTAAATAGGTGTTTTATTGTATATGACATAATTCTCGCTTCGTGCCAACTGCGACATTAGCAAGCAGATAATAGTTTGACAATTCTGGCATCACGCCAAAATTCTGAAATACTGGCCTCGTGCCAATTTGTGACATCAGCAGGTGAGATAATTCAAAGACTTTAGACCGGAAATAACATTTTCAATAGAAAATACATATTCCCTATAAGATACTTACACACTGAACTACATGGTATATTCATCTTTATTCACAAGAAAGGATTCTATGAGATCCGTTTAAAATTTATTATTTTGGTACGAAATAGCTTAAGTACCTTTTTGAATCATTATTTATATGACGTAGCAGGTCAAGGTCATTTGTTCACTTGTTATGTATATAAGCAAGTGTGGACACAGTCAAGATCTCTTTTTCATCCTCTTACAAGACTCGAGGGGTGTGACCGAGCAGCGGGGAGGGAAAATCCCAATTTGGGAGGGACCTGTGAGTTCAGTGTGTAAGTATCTTATAGGGAATATGTATTTTCTATTGAAAATTTTATATTCCCTTCAAAGATACGTTACACACTGAACTACATGGTAGAATCAACTCATAGGAGGAGGCTGCGAGGAATGACAAACTATTGTATTGTAGTTAAGAGTAATTAATTTGAACCTGCTGAGTAGCAACAAATGGATCCAAAAGGTACCGATTTGCAAATTTTATTGATGGTACAAGGTAGAGTGGAGAAAGTGGAAGAATGAGCCCATTGGCTGAATCTCTGCACCTCCCCCCCTTTTGGTTCTGAAGTCAGACAAACCTGTAATTGTGAAATCTCCCCAAGGTCATATGCAGGTACATGCATGTGCCACCTCCTCCCTGGAGTAAGCTGGTCATATGCAGAAAGCATAGACCACCCTGCTCCATGGTATGTGACTGAACGAACCAAGATATCCCAACGTTTCGACACCAGAGGAAGGAAATCTATTGTTACCTGAATGGTCAATATGGATGCAAAACGAGGAAGTGGCAACTGTAAATACGATTAGAAACATACCACCAAGACATGTATGGTGAAGAAAACCCAGAATTAAATAGCCACCGCATCAAGATTGTAAGGTTTGCGACCTACTGGCAGTAACGGTGTCTAACTCGACCAACTGATAAAGGCGCAAAAGAAGTATTTTCGGACTGACCATCAAAATGACAGTATGTTACTTCAGTGAATTAATACACCGGACAGAGGCCATATTCCGTCCGACAATGCCCATGATTGGTAGTTACTTTAAGTCTGGAAACTGGTAACAAAAACCCCAGGTAACGAAGTCCATGAAGTTAGCGTTATAGGACTTGGAAATTCCCAAAATGTTTTCTGGTATCGAAACAATCGAGAAGAAAAAGTTCATAGAGTCCTGAGTTGTAACTACCTCCACAGCCTGTCAATCCAATAGTGTATGCAGTTACACGTACACTTGATTCAAAGGAATACTTTGCAGTCTGCATGTAACATATTAGAAAATGTGTAGAAGGAGGAGACCCATCGTGATGGAACTACTTCAAACAGTCTGAAAGAAGGAACAGGCCATGGATGATTAAGGTCCCAAAAACAACCAGACTGTGGATAACAAGAAGATTGTGTCTGCTTGTTATTCACTGATTGTTCTTAACAGCCGAAGGGCACGGGTCCATGAGCAGTTATTGTTTTTTAGCCCACCGCAACGACCAAGGAGAAAGCATATACTCGGTCGACATGAGGTCGAGGAGGTATGCCAGAGGTGTGAACAGAAGGCAAAATTTACCGAAGACCAGTCACATGTGTGTATGGTCGGACGGTTGTCTGTCGCTCATACAGCGAGGACCCGGACCCTAGGTCCTCCCCGCGGGCAGAGACTCTCTGTCGCCAACAATGATTGTCTCATGTGCGCCGTTAGACGAATTCCCCGTCTGTTTGAGTAATGCAGGACAGCATGTCAAAAAAGGAGCACTGAGTACAATAAAGCCCGATTCCAGAGGTGCCACGACTATTTATATTGATAATCGACAATCGGTCGGCCACAACAGACTATAATTGATTAATCGTACCTAACACCAGCAGTGGATGTATTCTGTAATATGGCCTATTGGCTTGGTGCTGGGTAACTACAATTTGCTGTTGTTTGATGAATCGGCTCAGGACATGTTTACATTAATGAAGTGCATCACAAACCACTTTTATTGACCAATGAACAGAATGTATTCTATACCTGCACAATTATCGGCCATGTTATGGTGATAATAGAATTTGTGAGGTCATTAGAACGAACGTAAATATGAATTTCAGTGTCTGAATAGCCAAACATGCAAACCATATAAAAGTAGGAATGCATAATGAATGGCCGACGGTTTGTATTTGATAATATCGAGGTTCATTCAGCATTCACTGCATGATACGCAATAGCCTATACAATTAACCTCTAAGGATACTTATTCAAGCACAGTATACTCAAATGACATCATGGAGAACATTGCTGATTAAAATGCCATAGGTTCCCTAGTTTCCAGAGAATTTCAATCAACTCCCATTGGTTCAATCAGATTCAAGGGCAAGTGCATTCAGCTCATTGAAGACAGTGACAGTCGGCATATATCAAAGATGTAGTTCCGCCTTACAAGTAGAAATATACAATGACATCGCCATAATTTCAAAGCGGCAGGGCCGCCAATTTGTAGAATTAACAACAACATGAAGAGTAACCATGGCGCATCATCAAATGAACTGCAGACTGTTTGCAACATAGGTTAGTAGTACTCCTGTTGACGGAATCTCGTTGATATGCGAACACAGGTTGTTAACCCATCGGTTGTAGATTAAACTGTGTAAAACAAACACGGTATTCAATAATACTGGACATGTCCCGATGTCAAATTACATACTGCATATTAATCGACGATGTAAATGGTAATCGATGATCGGCTTTATCAACGGTTCATCGATTATACGACTAATCGTGGCACCCCTACAAAGGACTCCATCAAGCAGGGCATCAACGTGTGTTGTTGGCATGATGCAAGGCTCAAAGTTCTGAAATGCACCTGTTCACATGGAACAGGTTATTACCTACCGTACCGCCACCCTAGAAGATTGCGTGAGTTCAATTGTCTATATCATAACCTGATAAGCTAACCCAAACTGTAAAGCCATGATATTGAGCGAGAATAGATCTAATCCTGGTACTACAGGTAAAAAAAAAACCATTGGGATTGTCCCAAGACTGTAGAGTCAAAAGCTGATGAATGTTCTACGCACAGAGAAACGTGAGTCACAACTTGGTTCGCAGAAAAAACAGCCTATAACTGCAGAAAGCCAGATTGACACTCGCAAGGAATCAAAGGCTTGGTGTTTCGCCCCATGGAACCGTAGTAAGGGCAAAAGATGATCTGTGTAAATTTATCACCAGAAAAATCGAACGGTCACCCATAAACAAAGGACAATGCTAATCAGTGACAAGTGGAAAGGTAATAAGTTTGAGCCCTGGTAAAACCTCATGGTTGTAGAACAAATTGAGTGTTTGTTAAAAGTCTCTGCCCCGGCCGATGACTGTGCTATGTACACTGTTATGGACAGCACCCAAGATTATCCGGCATCAGCCGGCGCCCTGTCTGGTGGCCCAATGCTCGGTCGCCCCTCGAACCTCCCAGGACCCAAATCGGAGCCGAGAAACTGCGTCTGCCACACCTCGATGCCTTGCAAGTAACTCTAGCTCTTGTTTAGAGCCACAAGAAAAAACAGCAAGATCTCTCTGAAAACCAAAGTGAGAATCAGGATTCGCATTGGATGGCAAGTAGCCCTGTTAATTAGAATTGTAATCTAAATGTGGGATCGGCAGATCCAAACCATGGATTTTGTTATCTTTAAAGTTAAAAAACTGAATAAACAGGGCTGCGTAAAGCCTGGGAAGAGACATCGAGGTATGATTAATGTTCAGACTGTTTCCCCCCCCCCCCCCCTAACTGGAGCCAGCTTAAACCTTGACGTGAAGCTGAATCATACCGTGCAGCCAGTAGGGCGGTGGCGACATACTTGGTCATGACACAAATCCAGATACCTCACCAACATGATGACACCACACTTAATATTTCTAAATGAACACAATCCGCATTGAACTACATGTTGAATGGGCAGATCAGTCAAATATACATAGAATGAATTGCCACAGCCCCAGTGGCTACACTGGCTACAACTCACCTCCCGTCAAAGAGCAACCATTTTACGGCCATGCAGAGTCCCGGGAAATGGTCTTAACAGCAATTCCACCCGAGGGTAGACGCCAGGGAGCAACTTACTTTGGAAATTTTGATTATCCAATAAAGAGCCTCAAATTGACATGATGAAAGTATTTTGTTCTCATATCTCAAAGTCAAATAAAATTCATACTAAAATGCATGGCTATTATCCAAGTTTGGATGGCAAATTGTGACGTGATGCGATACCAGTTAAGTTGCTCCCTAGGGGGCTGACAGATCTTTGTACGTCCCACCTGCTTGTGAAAGGGAGATGGGAGGACGAAAATCTGAGGTAGGATCCAGCAGCAGCGGGCGAGCATGCTCGGATCCGTGCATAGTGGAACCCACCCTCGGAACAGTATGGCGCCTTGCCACAGTGACATTGGTGAAGTATGCGGCGGGGCCCCACAAGGTCTGCATGGAACGAGGAATTTGATTAGCCTGAACCTGCTTGACAATGGGGTGACTGAAACCGAGGCCATACGAGGAAGAAAATTGCTTGTTTTATGACCAGTTAGAAGGATCAGGAAAGTGACCTAAAAATATTCCAGGAAATTAGGTGACTGATGTGTCACATTATTACGTGTGAAATTGTGTCAGTGATCTGACAAAAAAGTTATTTTGTTGGCAAACAATCTCAATGTGTATTGTATTGTAAACGAATTCATAGTGAACTATGAGCCAAGCAAAACCACACAAGTGAGTTAATTCCTAGATAAACGAAAAAAGGACCCAAACCTGATCCCTAATTTTGCTACATATGTCAACATGAAACAGATGTGTGAGTGACAATTTCAGAATTTCGACGTAAACAAAACGAATGTTGTCACGTGGCAATTTCCTATAACCGCAATGTTGTCTCACTGGTTGAATGATCTAATACTTACATTCTAAAACCACAAGAACAGAGATAACATAGCAACTGTGCTGTATAGGCATTCCCAAAGAGAGTTCAACACATGAACGGCTGCATATATAGACGAATTCAAATTCGAATTCAATTCGGAATACTAAACCACGTGCTCCGAAACCGGAAGTTGGGGAATTACCCACAATTTACAACATAAGAAAATAGTTTAAATTTTTTTTTTTGCGTAAAATAAAACAAGTGAAATTGAATGAAATTGTCACTCTGATATTATTTAATAATTATTGTGTCGTTTCCCAAAAATGAAACGATGTCACAACAAATTAAACAAATTGGAACAGAATTGTTAAATGAAGCCGACAATAATATGTGGTTTTCAATTTGCTCATAGCGTGTACTTCCCTTCGAGTCACAAGAAAGTAAAAAAGAAAAAAAAAAAGATCTTGACTGTGTCCACACTTGCTTATATACATAACAAGTGAACAAATGACCTTGACCTGCTACGTCATATAAATAATGATTCAAAAAGGTACTTAAGCTATTTCGTACCAAAATAATAAATTTTAAACGGATCTCATAGAATCCTTTCTTGTGAATAAAGATGAATATACCATGTAGTTCAGTGTGTAACGTATCTTTGAAGGGAATCATAGTTTGCAAAATTCTGGCCTCGCTCCAGAATCGTGACAATTCTGGCATCACGCCATTTTCTGGCTTCGCGTCAAATTGTGACATCAGCAAAGGTGAGATAATTCAAACATTATAGCCCGGTAAATAGTTAGCTTGTCTTTCAGTTGTCAAAACAACTCCCTGGCACGTGATGTTTGACTCTCTGTGAAATCCAATATATATGATGTTGAGCAGACATGGTATGGAAAAGCAATATTACCTTTCACCTGATGATCTCACAAGTGAGAGTGGTTGAAAAAGTAAAGTTCACATATGGACATGCTACTTCTGTTCAACCCTGATTACCCAAGATATTGAAACATAGTTTAACCCTTTACCCAACAGAAGGGCCCTGTGCCAATGCATTCTCTTATATATGCGAGTCGACCATATGTCGCCTCGCATATATAAGAGAATGCATTGGCTTAACACATTAAAAATTATAAAATTGTTAAAGAATGTAAGAAAAAATGGTAAAAAGTGTTAAAAAAAAGATTTTTTTTAGGCCCATGCATTCTCTTATATATGCGAGGCGACCTATGGTCGACTCGCATATATAAGAGAATGCATTGGCACAGGGCATAAATGTAACTATCACAATGTGGTCAAGGAGCCGGTTCCAATGATATCCATATATGTATGGTTCTATTGAGACAGACCGAAGATATTTTAGGCTGTTGAAGCTTTATTTGGCCGGTTTTGGCCAGTTTGTTGGGTAAGGGGTTAAAGTAAAGTACAAACCTGGGATCCAAACTGTCCCTCAGATCTTTTAATTTTTCCTGAAACGAAATTCAGTTGTAGAGGCAATCATTCTTTAATGGACATTAGGGCAACTAAGAATAAGTTCAAATATTACATGATTTACAATCCTTCTAGTTTTTCATAGAGTTACATGGGTTTTCTGATAATGAATTTGTACTCAATTATCAAATCAAACCAACTTGATATTACTCAAAGATGAACCATTTTCCCAACAAATTGAAAGAAGTAGACCTTTGTTAGTGGTTACATAGGTTTAAATTAAAAGATTGATCTTTTGCCCACTCATTACCGACCCGAAATAAACAGACCAACTGGGAAAATTTTCTTTATTTTCTTAAATAAATATTTTTTATTGTTAAATAAAAAAAACTGATCCCTTTTGATCCCTTACTAATTGCCACAAATTCCACAATTTTTAAACAACCACTTTAATGATATTCTATTCATTTCAATCATGCTCGGCAAGTTGCTTTAACAAAAGTGAGGTTATGAATGACATATTATTTCAACCAACCAATGCAAACATTGAAATAGTGTGGCTGTCAATATTGTGGTCTGCAGAGAGTGAATTTAGTGATGCTATCCTGCATGGTGGGCTACCATCACCAAATTCTCCCTCTGGGAACATCATTCTGCTTAGGACTCAACTGCTATGGGAGACCTAGGATCATATTAATGTTCCCCAGTTGAAGCTGGTGATATTCACCCATTAGTCACCTGACTTGCATCGATTATGCATTTTACCTTCTGCAAATTAGGGAATATAGAACTGAACAAAAGGGTGAAAGTAACCAAAAACAATGTTAATTTGAGACTATAGATACTTCCCAGAAGATGATGGCTGAGCAGAATGAGGTCCACAGAAGGTCAATTTAGTGATGCTTCCCTGCTGTGTGGGGTAGCATCACTAAATTCACCCTCTGGGGACCTCATTCTGCAAATGACGGACACGCAATTTGAAGGCTTGAACCAAAATGTCCTGCATTCAGTGAAAATATTTTAATAGAAACCTTCTAGTCAATACTGCTGTGAGTGACACAAAGTACCCAAATAGAAAACCTAGAAAGTGGACCCAAAATTCCATCCTATTATCTAGTATTTATAAACATACCTCATTTTCCTGATAGTTGCCGATCTTATCCCTTAAGTCCTCGACTTCAGTGAGTAACAAATGATAATCTGATGTCCTGGATTTGAGACCTTTAAGTTCTGCATTGAGCTCCTCGATCTCAACGTCCCTCTGATCTATAAAACACTGAAGCTCTCGCGTTTGTTTCGAATGCTTCTCCTGTAAGCTATTAATAGCATTTGTTTCACTAGCGTATTGCTCACGATCTTGGCACATATTTTCTAACTCTGATACCTTCTGAAGCAATGTTCGCTCTTTTTGCCTTAACTTATCATTTTCCGACATGAGGTCCTCATTTTCCTGCTCAGCGTACTTATTTGCTTCGTGAAGTTGTTCCGAAAGTTCACGTTCAACACGTTTTAGTCTTTCTACATCGGATTCCAGATCTGATATAGTCATTTCTGTCTTCCTTATTATATCTTTTTGTTCTTGTATTGTTTTTAAAGCACCATCTTGTTTATCCTCCAACTCCTGGCGTTCAGCGAGGATTCTTTTCTCTTTCTCCCTCAGTCTTTCACACTCAAGCTTAACAGAATTTGCTTCCTGGCCGACCTCCTTGTTCTGGTCAATTTGACCAGTCAGTTCACCTATTTTCACATTGAGTTCGTTAACTTGACTAGTGAGTTTCAAATTCTGTTCTCTCATATGGCCAACTATAATCTGAAAAAAGCAACATTAATGATACATTCACTGTTTAGTGCAATATGTTGATACCTAGAATCACATTGTTCCTACAGTGTCGTATTTTGATTTGGATTCCGTACAGTGCAGAATCGTGACATAAATGACGTTCTCCTCGACCATGAAACCAGAACTATTTTTCTGAATATACTTTGTTAGTCTATTTTTAATTCTTCAATATATCGATTATAAAATGGGTGGTGTGTAATAAACACAGAACAAAACAACATGCGTGTGAATGTGTTTGTTGATATAACTCTAAAATCAAGTGGTAATACAGCCAAATTTTGTGATATGAAAGTGATAATACGGCCATATTTCGTTGAACATCATGTTGATAAATAACACATTTTGGGAAATTCTATACCATAGTTGACAGCGGTTAGCATTATTTTGTTGTAATTAATCGATTCTGATAACAAAAGCGTATTTTGAAGAAATGTTGTTGTTGTAACTTGGTGATATGGGGACCATCTGATCGGATTGAGTACCTTTAAGAAATGGAAATACATATTATATTAAAATATTATAATGAAAGTGTCAATGACACTGTGGCTCAACTTGGAAAGGGAATAATTTCATGTGTTACAGTCAATGGAGTGATTAGGAATGTGGAAAGTTGAAAGGCCTAATTATGCAAAGAGTAAAATCCAAGATGGCCACTGGCAGCCATATTTTTTTGCCGAATGAACCCAAACAGACTCGTTCCCATTTACATGTCATTGTTAACATCCATCACAAATTTCATGATGATCTGACAAAACATACGACCTGTAGCCTGTGTCAAAGGATTTAGTAATGTAAAGAGTAAAATCCAAGATGGCTGCTGGCGGCCATGTTTTTTGACAGAATGACCCCAAAATGACTTGTTCCCATCTACATATCATTGTTAACATCCATGACAAATTTCATGATGAACGGACCAAAGATACGACTTGTAGCCCGTGCCAACAGATTTAGTCATGCAAAGAGTAAAATCCAAGATGGCTGCTGGCGGGTCATTTTGATTTCGGGTCGGTAATGAGTGGGCAAAAAATCAATCTTTTAATTTAAACCTATGTAACCACTAACAAAGGTCTACTTCTTTCAATTTGTTGGGAAAATGGTTCATCTTTGAGTAATATCAAGTTGGTTTGATTTGATAATTGAGTACAAATTCATTATCTACATGTCAATATTAACATCCATGACAAATTTCATGATGATCAGACGAGCAGTACGACCTGTAGCCCGTGCTAATGGATTGAATTTTGAAATCCAAGATGGCCCTGTTTTTTTGCCGAATAACCCCGAAAAGACTCGTTCCCATCTATATGTCAATGTCAACAGCCATGACAAATCTCATAATGATCTGACCAAAGGTACGACCTGTAGCCTTTGCCAAAGGATTTAGTCATGCAAAGAGTAAAATCCAAGATGGCTGCTGGTGGCCATGTTTTTTGGCCGAATGACCCCAAAACGACTCGTTCCCATCTACATGTCATTGTTAACATCCATGACATATTTCATGAAGATCCAACCAAAGCTACGACCTGTAGCCCGTTCCAAAGGATTTAGTCATGCAAAGAGTAAAATCCAAGATGGCTGCTGGCGGCCATGTTTTTTGGCCGAACGACCCCAAAATGACTCGTTCCCATCTACAGGTCAATATTAAAATCCATGACAAATTTCATGATGATCAGACGAACAGTACTACCTGTAGCCCGTGCTAATGGATTGAATTTTGAAATCCAAGATGGCCGCTGGCGGCCATGTTTTTTTGTCGAATGACCCCAAAATGACTCGTTCCCATCTACATGTCAATGTCAACAGCCACGACAAATTTCATAATGATCCGACCAAAGGTACGACCTGTAGCCCGTGCTAAAGGAAATTGTTGACGAATCATGCACACATGGACGGCAGACGACAAAGCCATGGCAATAGCTCAAACTTTACAAAGTAAAGTTGAGCTAAAAAGCATAACTCTTTCACTACAGATAAAATACCTCTTGTTTGGCAAGATTCTTGCCTTCTGAAGTAATTTTTGTATTAACAGAATCCAGTTCCGATTCCGTTTTTACTAGCACCTCTTTTGTTTGAACATGTTCCTCTTTGACATGTTGCAGCCGATCCAGAAGATCCTTGTTTTGATTTTTTAGCAGATTACTGTCATCCAGTAATTTACATTTCTCTTCCTGAAATGTTTTAATATGTTATAACATAATTCATACATTTGTATTTCAACGCAATGACAACTGACTTGTAAATTTTGTAGATCACCAAAACCCTCCTATAGCCAGCCAGTCTATGATAATAAGGTATGAAGGCTTACCTATATGACTGTCCTTGACTGCTTTGTCGCTCACCACTCAATTCACCAAGATCGATGCACCAGTAATTCAATTATTAATATACACAAATCGCTGTCATTCTCCAATCTATCACTACTGCATTCCAAGAATGCTTTCGTCCCACGAAGTACAATTCTAAACTCTAGTCACGCTCACAGTCTATATTTCTTATGGGTCAACACCAATTTAATAAAATATGTGACAGCACCCAGTTGCATTGAGGATATCAACATTCTGATTATTTAGACATTTCTGCAAACTGGGGGTGATCAACTTTTGTGGCTGGCTATATTTGAGAAAGTATATTATGCTTCATCAAATGGATGATGTCAATGCTGTGTCACACTTGAATTTTTTTTAATGGTTTCATAATCATGGTCCAAATAAATTTGAGAGAATTGTTCAATTAGTCACAATATAAATAGCTTTCAAACCGCCTCTTTGTTCAGGTAAGGCGACTCAACTATCCCTTTGAGTGCCAGGGGCCGATATTATCGGCCCTAAACCTACACAATAAGTCTGTTAAAGAATATAATAAAATATATTAAAATTGTAAAAAATTGTAAAAAACAAAAAAAACAAAAAAATTGTTAAGCCAATGCATTCTCTTATATATGCGAGGCGACCTATGGTCGACTCGCATATATAAGAGAATGCATTGGCACAGGGTATATGGGTTGATACAAAAATCGGACCTGGCACTGAAAGGGCTATATGATTGTTTTGATCACAGAATACATAGCCAGTAATCAATTGGTTTTGATGAATACATGACATAATTCACAAGGGGAGTTGAGTGAGTGGAGTGAATGAAAGTCTTACCAGTATATATTATTATGTCATATAACCAAGTTTTGAAATAGGGTGTCTGTCATTTGCAGAATGAGGTTCCCAGGGGGTGAATTTGGTGATGCTAGCCCGCTATGCAGGGTAGCATCACTAAATTCAACCTCTGGGGACCTCATTCTGCAAATGACAGACACACTATTTCAAGGCTTGCCAACTAGAGCTGAAACGGTTGACCCATTCTTCTAACCGGTTAACCATCGGGGTTAACCGGATTTCAACCGGTTAACCGCTAATTTATAGTGGACTTAGAACTCTCTGACTAATTATGTCGACATTTGCCATGCTCCAGGGACAGACCTAGGTGAGAAATAGCAGCTGAACTAAATACCTTATTCGCGGCATTTAACGATATTCAAAAACACGCATTCACTGTTCTTTTGCTGAATCTCGTGATGGGGAATGAGCAAGTGAAAATTGTGAATGGCAGAGGATGCTTATTTGCAATTGCCGCTATTTGCCGGTGATCAGCATGTTTGGGCATCTGTAAAACGAGTAACAATAGTATGGGTAATTGGGTATTGGTAAAACGAGTAACAACACTATACATTAAAGATCTGTAATATATAATTACCATCATTGGTATATCCTCCAATGATTTAATAAAAACTGAAACGTAATAACTCATACATGTAGCTAATAAGCTATAGCACTAAAATGAAGGTCAGTTAGGTAATGCAGTCCTATTCAATAGGCCTAATACTATTCGTCGGAATCACTATCATCACGACAAATTTTTCATTCCGCAAACATTTTTTTGTTTGCATTGTCTTCTACCAATCGGAAATTCGCCCACACTTCTGATTTACGCGATTCCATTTAGATAATAGCCGTCTTAAAGCGTCTTCCCTTCTCAAAATTCAACACGAAATAATACCTGAGGGGTGTCTATCAGATGACAGATTCACTGATTCAGTGACGTCATTGCTTGAACTATCCCGCCTTGATACACAGTGACTGCACACGTGCTCTTGTCGGAAGATCAGAGAAAACTTCAAAGGGCCGGAATTGATTGAAGGTCGCCGACACTTGCAGACAGTTCGAGAATTGCTACTAAGTATCTGATACTATCGCGTGTACCAATTAATGCTTGCGTTGCACTCTACTATCGGTGACACAGGATTTAGTATTAGTTTTGCATCATTTAACCTAATATTTTGAGGATTATTCACGTTCACATTCAACTGATAACGGGATGCGGTTTCGTCCGGTTCATTTTTTTCTAACTGGTTACGTCGCTAACCGGATGCTAACCGGTTAACCGTCTAACCGTTTCAGCTCTATTGCCAACGCAATGAAAACAAAATTTGCTACATCGCAACTTCCAGTATGCAACAATGAATAATGGAAGTATTTATTTATTTATAAACAGGTATTATAAATAAATAGTTTCAAAGTACCAGTAGATTAATTTTGTTTGTTATCTTAATGAAAACCAGTTACGGTGTCATGACATGTTCCATGATGTCAAGCGGGCCAAAATCCAAACAATACTGCACATTTGTCATGTAGACTCCAGACAACTGATTTCTCCTCACTAGGCTAAACATATATAAGCAGACATGCTTCAATTACTAAAATAAGGGACATTCATATAAGGCCTACCAGATCAGAGTCCATATGAACCCTCAGTAGACATATGCTGATAAACAAACCTGAAGTGTCTCCACAGTTTGGGTGTCTTGAGACAATTTATCCATTTCTTCTTCTAGTGAAGAGATTTTCTTGAAGAGATCCTCTTTCTCAGCCACTAGACTTTCTTTCTCGAACTTAAGACAAAAACAAAGAATTAGAATTCATGAGACGCATGCATGCAGCATTCAGTGGCAAGCAAAGACTGGAATATTTATAGAGTCCAAACAAGTGTTCATATTCAGAGATGGCATACATGTATAATTAGTAATTTGCTATTAACCCTTTCATGACAGGGGCTGTGCTGATGCAGTATTAAAGACCCTGTTTGAGTCTCCCATAGGGAGCCTCGCATATATAAGAGAATGCATTGGCACTGGGTTTTCACAAAAAATTCAGGAAGCTCCAGTCATGGAAGGGTTAGATCCATTACATTTTCTCACATAATCAAAAGTAATTTCAATTATTGTTCTCATCAAACACCAACAAATCTTATAGTCTTCAGTTCTAGACATCAAAATATAAACAGAAATAAATTATAATGTGACTACTACAACTGCACTCTACTTCTTCAACAAACAACACAGATATGGATAACTATAATATGATGCCCCCAAATTAGTATCCTTAACTATTGATAGACACATATGCAACAGCAATATCACAGCAGACAAAACAAACTCCAAAATGGTGTTTAAACCCAACACACTTCATATACCTTTCTATCACTCTACCCCCATCTTCAAATTCTCTACCCTTCTATTTTAACTGTATATGATATCCCCCCCCCCAATAACTTTATAATATATATTTAATACAATGTTATTTGTAACATATATGTGAAATTATGTATCTATGTATAACTGTTTGGTTTATTGTCAACATGCCTTGTTCTTGATTTCAATACAAATTATTTAACAACATAATAATAATACAATGAGAAATCTCAAAACACCTACCTGTGAAGTTTCCTGTGAAATTTTATTTTCCCTGAGCTCCTCAAGTTCTTTCTTAACTTTCCCCAACTCCTCAGATAACTCATCTTTTTCGAAAGTTATCGTCTCAACATTAGCCTGGAGTAAAAAAGAGACAGGAGCATTAATGCCTGCCATTCTAATCGACGATATTCCTACTGAATTTCACATCAGGGCATAAAGAGAAATGCATGAGACCTAAAAAAAATATAGGTTTGTTTCCCCCCCTATCAAGGCCAAAACAAATAGGGTTTGTCAGTAATTAGATGTTTATCAGTAATTCCAATGTAACAGTATTGTTTACATAACATTGGTTTTGACATGCGAAATCTCATTATTGTTATATTAATGAAAATAATAATTAATAGCGAGTTTGCGATTTCAAACCAGTACGGGTACGCGTAGCTACCCGTACCAGTACACGTTTTGTAATCGCAAACTGTTTTACGGGTAGAATTCATCACATCGACTGGAAATGTATAGTGAGCCAACTGCAACAAAAAAGCTATTATGATATAGATAGGGGGGGGGGTAAAATATTTGATTCGAGTCGATGAACCCACCCATCAAGCTCAGAGTGATCAGATATCGATTTTTGAAGTTTGTTATTTCTTGACATGTGTAATTATTTGTGGCCCAGAAAAGAGTCATCAAACCGACGGTCTCGGACAAATTTGACGAAGATGAATAACTCTAAAAACAAGTGGTAATACGGCAAAATTTCATGATAATACGGCCATATTTCGTCGAACAACATGTTGATAAATAACACGTTTTGGAAAATTTTATACCATAGTTGAAGCGGTTAGCATTATTATTTTGTAATTAATGGATTCTGATAACAAAAGCGTATTTTGAAGAAATGTTGTTGTTGTAACTTGATGATATGGGGACCGTCTGGTCGGATTAAGTACCTTTAAGTAACATTGGTTTGGAATCTTTAAACAGATCGAAGGGTCGGTCCGTCGGC